>LNAC01000061.1:186348-367755 GCA_002007465.1 Ailurus styani | reverse complement strand
ACCCCCCTCTCCCTCCCTCGGCTCTGTCCCCTGCCCATAGGCCCCTGGGGCTGGCTCCACTCCCCCAGGCTCCCCCCCCCCGCACCCCCAGCCAGTGTGGCCAACCTAGGACCCACTGCGGGGCAGGGCAAAGGTACTGGGGCTCCTGTCTGCAGCCAAGTGCCCTGCCGGGCTCTGGCTCGGCCCTGGGTGTTGGGAGGAGCCCAGATGAGTCAGCAATGGCCAGTGCACCCTCCACCCAGCGGGACTGCAGAGTCGGGCCTGGGCCACCCACAGTCCCACCCCGTAGCATTGGCTGGTCACTTCCCAGAATCACCAGCATGGCCAAGAAAGGAGCGTCTTTATGTCTATTGTTCACAACTGTATCCACAGAGCTTAAAACCCTTTCTAGCCACAGAGGGACCCCAACAAAAATGGGTTGCATGAATGAGTATTGTCCCCTTCCCTCTTTTGCTGCGGGAGGGGACACTGAGTCTCCGTGAGTCAGACTTGCTCAAGAGCCAGGAAGTCCCAGCCGGGAACCAGACCCTCCGACTCCTGTTTCGCCCCTTTTTTACTCTCTGGTACCCTGGGTGAGGACCCCAACTCCAAGCCCTCAAAAATCAGTGAAGCAACTTGCAAGGGGGATTGGGGGGTTGTATTCTCCTTGGGGCCCTACTGCAGACCAAGTTTCAGTTCCAAACTGCACCGAGGGTGCCAGCCTCCCGCGTCCCCTGTGCACCGTGACCGCTGGTGAAGCAAAGACTATGGATCTCGACTTGGGCTCTGATCTGCAGGCAAGTGGCCGTGAGATTGGCTTTCCCCCATTTCCGGAGCCGGCTCTCTGGCTGGCGGTGGTCGGCTTGCCGCCTGCGTCACCCTGCAGCTAGGGTCGGGCCGCGGAGGGGTAAGCGGTGGGAGCGGTTTTGAAAGACTACAAATAAAAGTCAATAAACAAAGAATGAGGATTGTGGAGCTACGATCACGTGTGCACGATGGGCTCTAGCTCCGCATCCCCACAATTTGTGTCCCACCCCGCAGGCAAACGTGGGCGCTGTGCCCCCCGCCCTGCCCCCGGGGCTCCCAGCGCAGAGCCATTAGAAACCACTTGCCCCGTGGAGCTTTATCTTTGCATTGATTTACTCCGGGCTCGTGCGGACTGCGTGGTTCCTGTGCAGACCGAGACCCAGATCTTCCCTCTCGGAGTGAGAGCCCCAATAACCCAATCATCCGTGAGCAAGTCACTTACAAAAACACGAGGAACATAAACGAATACAGGATCTATATTGAGATTAATTAAAACACCTGAGACACTGTCCTTGGGGTGCCGCTCAGCGTTCCAGGGCGCGGGTCTGCTTAGAACGGCCTCTCTGTTTTCTTGCTGGGCCCGATCCACTGAGGATTTCTCGTGCACCGAGACAACAAAGCTGTGCTATCATGAAATCAAAGGATGCTATCATTCTCCCATTGAAGTGTAAACATTTAGGACGAGCTGAGGTCCCCTGCGCTCTCGGAGGCTGGTTCCCTTTGGTGGTGGCTCCCCCTGCCCCCCTCGGGGGGGGGGGGTAGGGGAACCCTTACTGATCCGCATAGCTTCTAGCTGAGGCCTCAAGTGGGGTGGCCACTTCTCAGCTTCCCAGCGAGCTGGGGGTTAGAGGGAGGAGAAGGCTTTCAGGAGGAGGAGGAAGAAAAGAAGAAAAACTGGGAGAATATTCTTGTGTGGATAAAGACGAAATCCCCTGTAGTCCCGGGGCTTTGATTCCCCGCTGATGCCTGGGGTGAAGCCCTCCACCCCTCAGTTACCCCCCCTAAAGAAAAGCTAGCCTGAGCACATACAAAACTTCCTTTTCCTGGTGTCTCTTAGTATGAAGGAGACAAACAGGCATTCTAAAAGGTCACTAACAAAAGAGAGCCAAAAGTGTATAGCCACAGAAAATATCAGTAGCATACAGCATCGGATTTCCCCAAGACAGATTTCTGATCCTCCCGTGATGGGTGGCATCTTAGGTGCAGGGCACCCAAGAGATGGTCTCCCCCTGGAGAATGAGGAAGGCCCTGGTCCCCGAGAGCTCCGTCACTCAGGGCTGGTTTTCCTCCGGGGGGATTCACCCTGAGGATAGGTACAAGGATTTGCCAACCCCACAGACTGGAAGATGACTTTTCAGGTCTGCAGATCTGCTAATGTGAGAATAACCAAAATGTGCAATAACTGATGATCCTCATATAATGACAGAGGCTCATTTCCCCCTCCGACATGGAGGCTTTGCACCCACGGGGAGCTTACTATGAGTTGAGCTAATAAGCGAATGGCACTTTGTTTCTCAGACTGATTTACAGACCTGAAATGACTGACGGCCCCTAGCCCAGCAAATGGTTAAATAAGCCTGTTGTGGGATTTACCAATGTCCTCAGGCTCTTTCAGACAGGACCATTATTTAAATCCTTCGCTCTGTTCATTCCCTCCCTCCATCCACCCAAAGCCTTCTGCATGGATGCATTTTGGGCAGAAAGAGTCCAGAACAAGGATGCATTCGTGAGAAACCCTCCTCTGAGGACCCTGGAGCAGTAATGAGTGTCATGTAGAGAAAGTAGGGCTGGGGGCAGCCCCACACAGACACACAGATGGAAAGAAGCAGAAGGTGGTGGGCGCTGAGCGCAGTGAAGGCGGGGAAGTTTGGGTCAAGGACAATACAAGGGGCCAACTTCAGCTTGTGAATGGTTTGCTGGAGGTAGGAAATTTAAGCACACCTTCGTGAAACTGAGCAATTAGTGTTTCGAAACCGTATGCACATGAAGGTTGCATTGCTAAGTGTCTTCTTACGTGCAGACAGGACAATAGAAGAGTAACCGGAAACCTAAGAATACACCGTGTTAATTGCTGTGAACGCGCACTGAGAAGCAGTCTGGCCCTTGGATTGGCAAAGATTAAGGAGGATGTGGGTTCACGGGGGCTTGCAAGCTTGCTAGAAGGAGGATCCATTAACCCAAGGTTTTTGAGGGAGGATTTAACTCAGCTTCACAAGAACCCTTTTAAAAGCGCATGTCCTTTGAACCAAAATGCTCTGTGCTTTGCTCATGAAAACACTCATCACACTTTCTTTGCATTCCTTGTTTAATAAATACCTAAATTCTCTACCAGACTAACAACAATTCTGAAGGAGGGATGATGTTTGTCTTGACTGTTGCTCTATTTCCAGTGTCAGCAGAGATGTGTGTTAGTAGGCGCTCAACACCTGTACTCGTGAATCATGAAAACTTTCCATTTCTGAGATGTGTCCCCAGGAAATGGACAAGTGAGCAAAAATGTTGGTACAAGTCCATTTATCTCTTCACGGCTTCTACAATGTCTAAAACCGAGAGACTGGCTAAATAAATTAAAGCCATCTATTCAATAGAATACTATGCAACCATTTAAAATGATGCTCCAATAAATAAACATACTTTTCAAAAATAGACATAAACGGAAAAAAATAATGTTCCATATTTATCGACCTGGAAAGATATTCGCAACATAGAGCCATGGAAAGACAAAGCTAAAAACACAACTATACACCATTCATTGTGGAATTTTTGTGAAATCAAAGAGCTCGGTGGTAGGAAGTCAGGTATTTTTATTTTCCTCTTTAGATTTCTGTACTGTCTGACTTACACAAGTTTTCTGTTAAAAATTCCTTTTATAGTGTGAAAAGCCAATAAAACCATTTCCATTCCAAAAACAATGTAATCGTTCGTTCCCATTTGGCCTTTCTCCATATACAGGGCAGTTATGTGTTGCTCTCCTGAAAGGAGGAAAAATGGCTTCAATTAGAGAACACGAGAAACTCGCTCCTCATTAATTGAAGGAATTAAAAAGAAGGAATTGTGTCTGCTAGAGGCTCTCTGCTTTGTAGCAAACAAAAGGACCCTGAAAGCAATTTAAAAAAGCCGAAGAAATAAAAACACATCACGGGCCGTAAGTTGACTTGGTGCCCGATGAAGACTCCGAACAGCAAATCTGGAAAAGATGGGTTCTTTTCCTTTTGATCCAGACACAGGATAATGCGCCACTGCAAGCCAGCGTCACCTGCCTGGGAGCCCCCAAGTCCCCCAACCTTCTGCAATCGCCTTTTTTTTTTTTTTTTTTTTTTTGGTAAATATCCGAACACTTACTCAAGAGCCTATGACATGCTCTGGCTATAGGATGTTCTTGGCCTCGACAAGATTTCTGGTGACTCTCTCAGATCTGGAGGCATCACAGCCCCTGCGCCCCGTCCCTTTGCCATTCCTGCCCCGGGGTCCTTCTCCCTGGGTGTCCCTCTCATCATGTCTGTGCCTGCTGTTGCGTTTGCTCAGGCCCCGGCCTCTCTTCTAGACCCTTCTCTTCCACCTCGGCTCTTCTCTCCATCTTCCAAGCCCACAACGCCTTTTTCCTCTAGAATTGTCGACATCCCCCTTACTTCACGAAGCAGAATGATTTCGTTTGCTCGTATTATCTGCCCTCCCCGCCAATCCCACCCCATACAGATTGCACTGGGGGCTTTATGCCTTCTCACCCACAAGCCCACATACGTGTTTTCTTAAGCACGGATGTCACCTACAGTGAGTGAGTCGCGCCGTTCTTCCTAGAATGTGAAACATCTGGGTTAATTTTAATTTTTTTAAAGAGTAATTTCGTCTTCTCGTTTGCACATAGATAGACATCAGGCGTCAGAGGCACCAAGGTACATGGTTATTTGCTCCATTTCTATATTTCCATATACACGGTCTCATCCTCATCATGCACAATTAGTTTTTCACATCAATAAAACCTGGAGCATTCTTTAAGAATCTGTTCCCAGGTCTGTTGCACAGGCCTTCCAGGTGGGGAAGCAAAACCAGAACATATGGAAAAGGTATTTTGGGGGTTTGGCACAGACGTTTCGTATGAAATCCCAGCTGTGTCTCAAGAGCATCTTTGCAAAGTGGCCTGGAATCATGGAAAAGAAGTTTCCATTTTGATGGAGGTTTTGACGGCTGCCCACGACCTTCAAGGATGGTTCAGCCTCTGGTTCCTTGCACGTGGCCCCTTGTGAGTTCGCCCCTCGGCTGGGCTTTCTGTCTCTGAACCCAAGGCAGAGGGCACCCCCAGGTCCAGGAGAAAGAGAGTACCCTTGGAAGTGGCCCCAGGATGTATAGCTATAATTTCTCCTTGGTTTATTCCAAGCCGTGAATAACTTAGGGCCACACTGCCACCCGGGGTGCCATTGCTATTCAACAAATCTCTCCTGTTTTCCCTCTTTCTGTCTCGGATCGCCCTGAAACCATTTAATAGAGCCCCTGGCGTGGAATTTGCGCCTACGCGTTCACGAAACACGACGGGCGTTACCCAAGAACGTGTGTGCGTGTTGACTGGAACCTGCCCAAATGCCGTCTCAAAGTCACGTCCGGGAAGCTCGATGAACTTGTCGTGGGTATCCGAGATCTGAGGGACATTTACAGCAACAGCGAAAAGGCCAGATAATGGCCCCATTTAGAATGGCCATTTAGTACCAGAAATACATTTCCTCAAATAAATCTGCTGATTACTCTCGCACTGACTTGACAGCTCAGCCAAGTGGTTTGCCCTAAAGGCTGCAAAAGGCCTCCCCGTGTGTCCATCCACATCAGGGACCTCAGATGAAGAAATACAATCGGCGGGCCCTTTTTGGAAATGATTGCACAAAATGAGAAAAGAAATGGGGAAAACATCTCTCCAGAGCAAGCATTTATTATCTGGCCAGTGGCCTATATGAAATCATAACTATTGTTTCAGGAACACTCGGCCACAATTCAAGACCCAGAAAAATGTTACTAGAAATATCTTTGAGATGACAAAAGAAAACAAACGAGTTTTCTTGTGGATACGTGATAAAGATGAAGCGGACGGTGGGAGGCTGGTTCGTGAACCCTTCAGGGGGGTCGGCTGGTTTAAAATCCTTCAGGGCTTCCCCTTAGCTTTGAGGATGAAGTTTCAATTCCTTAGGATGACAGAAAAGACCCTTCACGGTTTGGTGGCATTCTCTCTGTCCCCAGACTCTTCCATGATCTGCTCTCACCAGACAGAACCACCAGCCCATGTCTCTTGCTCTCTGCAGTTCTCTCCTCTCTCCTAGCCACACCTGCTTCCTCTAGTAAAAACCCTTTTTTTAATGTTTGGTCAAATTTTTTAAAAAGATTTTATTTATTGAGAGAGAGAGAGAGAGATGGGGGGAGGGGCAGAGGGAGAGGGAGAAGCAGGCTCCCCGATGAACAGGGAGCCCAACACGGGGCTCGATCCCAGGACCCTGAGATCAAGACCTGAGCTGAAGGCAGATGCTTCACTGACTGCACCACCTAGGTGCCCCTTCCTCTAGGAAAATCTTATTTGTCCTTAGGAATTCAGTGGACAGGTCTCTCCCCTCCACCCCCTGCCCCGGGGAAGTCTTCCTTGAGCCTCTTCCTCTGCCCTGACTGATTTGGCCCCCCAGCTCCGATAGCTGCCCTAGTCACCTCGTGTCTTTTTCTCATCTGCCTTCCAGTAGCTGAGAGAAAGGGTTAAGTAAGTCCCTGGTGCTGGAAATTAGTAGGTGCTTGATGAGCATTTCTTAACTAATAAGAGACATCGTGTACCATGTACTGGGCACTGTTCTTAAATCCTTTACGTGCCTTATCTCTCGGTCCTCCCCTAAGCCTTATGGAGTGGGGACTCCTAATAACCCCATTTTACAGAGAGACAAGTAGAGCACAGAAATTCTGAATAACACTGCAAGGTCAGTTGTATAACTGGTAAGCACGGGGATCAGGATTTGAACCGAGGCGGTTAGACTCCTGAGCTCCTGTTTTTAAAGACCATGCTGGGCTGAGTGAATAAAGGGTTGAAAAAATACGCTGGTGGGGAGACATTGTGATGTTATTTCTTGCGAGCGGAGGAGGCCAGCAAAAGCTAGAGTTCTGCGGTCACACACACCAGAGCCCAGCCCCCCTTGCTCTCAGGAGCCTAATGCCAGCAATATGGCGTCTGTGGGGAGGCGGGTGAAGTGCGGGGGTTGGGGGATGCGGGCGGGAGGAGCTTCTCTTTCTCTTTGTCATCTTCTTGCTCCTTTAACTTCTTGCCGATTTGTTCCTTTTGGGGTAAATAATTGTTGATTGCAGGGGTAGCCGTAAGTTATTTCATCTTCTTGGGCCATAAATGGTCAGCCCCACTTGCCCTTATTACTGCTACTCTAACATTAATATTTTGGAAAAAAGTGCCCTCTCTCTCCAATCCAGACATTCTTCAGGCTGAAATTGCCACAGACCCCTTCCATGTGTGCTGGTGTTCCAGCCACAAGGCCTCAGTGGCTCTTCTGTTGTCCCCTTCTGGGCTCAGATCCAGGTAGGACAAAGGGAGAGGTGATGAAGAGGAAGGCAGGAACCTATCCAAGGGGGCGGCTGGGGTGGCAACTGGGCTCCCCCAGCAGGGCTTTCCTCTGGTTTCCCCAGGAGAAAGGTTATTGGACACTGCCTCTGGCAAAGGGCAGGAGGGCAGAGCGGTAGACCATTTCCTTTGGACGGTTCTAGTGCCTCAGCTCCAGAACAGTGCTTGGGGCTTAGTCCATCTTGGTGAATAACTGTTTGCCTGTGAGAGGTAAGAGGGAAGGGGGGAAGGAAGGAAGGAAGGAAGGGAAGGAGGGAGGGAAGGAGGGAAAGGAGGAAGGGAGGAAGGAAACAGGGAAGAAGGGAAGGGAGGAAGGAAGGAAGGAAGGAAGGAAGGAAGGAAGGTAGGTTGGTTGATCCAGGAAGATAAACAGACTTGGGAATTGAAAAGGGGAAGGTCTGACATGAGACAAGAAGAGCCGTGGGTCACGTTCACTCAGGGTAGACCCGCATCTGAGGGTGGGGGTGGTCTTTAGGGGGGTGCGTTTTATTTTCAACATCTTTTCCCCATGGCTTGATTTCTTGTAGGTCTGGAGTACATGTTACTTTCCCTGAGTGCAGGACTTGGACTTTGTGGACAAACAGATTGCTGCACTGGGATTTTAAACAACCTCCCAGGTCCCGTGGTGGCTCGGAGACAGACCCCCTCCGTCCTTTCGGAATGGGTAATGGACTTGAGGTTTACCGTAGTTGCCTTCCCCACAATCTCACCGCCTCCTAATGAGATTCTATCTGAGCGTCACCCAGTTACTTGTTTATTTTTTTTCCTGGGTATGCCCGGAGAGATGGCGATGATGAACCTGAACTCTGATTATTTTATCACAATGAGGTCAGCCCAATGAGAAATCTCATGGCTGAGACCCAGAAAATATCATAACTCACTCAAGATAAGGTCAGAATCGTGGAGTAAATCACAAAGTCTATAGTTAGAAGAACCCTCCATGTAACCGATGTCCATTTGCAGACGTGTTCTTAATCACTTCTTCCAAACAAAGCATTCTCTATTTGAAGGGTTTGGCGCTTTAATCTCAGACAATAACGGTCATTCACTTTCTCAAGCCGGCAGCTGCCTTCCCCTCGCTACTAAAATTCCTTAATTGGAATCACCCTCTCGTTGACCTAAACCATTCATTACAAACTATTCCAGACAAGCTCCTGATAACTTTGTAGCAGACGGAGCTCTCTTTTTCTCTTATTTAAGATGCTTTTCCGCTCCAGGAAGCTCTGGTCACGGCTCTGAAAGCTACTTTCTTTTTTTTTTTTTTTTTAAGATTTTATTTATTTACTTTGACAGAGAGAGAGAGATCACAAGTAGGCAGACAGAGAGAGAGAGGAGGAAGCAGGCTCTCCGCCGAGCAGAGAGCCCGATTCGGGCCTCGATCCCAGGATCCTGAGATCATGACCTGAGCCGAAGGCAGAGGCTTTAACCCACTGAGCCACCCAGGCGCCCTGAAAGCTACTTTCTTTTGTCCTCACGTTCACAACGCACAGCTTTGCATTTAGTAGCAGACCTGGGACCACTCGATCTTGGGGTTTCATTATTTACCCAACAAGGTTGATTAGAGCTGGCGTTAGGAAATAGGTGTTCTCTGCTCCTGATGGGAGTGTAAGCTCAAACAACATTGCTGGAGAGCAGTTTGGTGCCGTGTGTCAAAAGCCTTAGAATTAAATCTTTAATGAAGAATTAATATTAAATGCTAATTAACTATAACTAACATTAGATAGTAATATTAAAGAAATTCTCAATAACTTAAAAGCATTTGCTCAAATAAATGCCTAGAAATCAATCTTGGAGAACCATGTCGGTGTCAAACGATTTCGCAACAAAGATGCTCGCTGAGACTTTTTTTTATAAAAACAAAAAACTAGAGCCACTGAAATGCATCATAATAAAGGATTCGCTCAATTCATTCATGAATGAGACATACATTTTTTTACAGCAAAACCACACGAGCTGGACGGGAACCACAGGGGACAGGGCGGGAACTCAGGGCTAGCCGAGCCGGTCCCAACCATGGCCACCCCCAGGGGGTCACAGAGGGAGGGGCGGCCAGAACATGGGGGGCGCCCTGAAGGGAGCAGTGAGCAGTGGTCAAGAACAAGGCCGGCCCAAGGGACTGGCAGAGTGGAGGCCAGGAGAATGAAGGCGGTCCTTCCTCTCTGCTCTCCAGCTCCGGCTCCTGGTGACTCAGCGAACACCAACGGCAAAGGTAGTGGGTGCCCTCCACGGTGTCCCTGCAGGGAACATGCAGCTGAGAAGGGGCGGGAAGAGCAGACAGCGCGTCTCCAGCGGGTGTGGCTTCCTGTGGCTGCCATCAAATGTTGCCATAGACTCGGTGGCTTGAAGCACAGACATTCATTCTCTCGCCATTGTGAAGGCCGGAAGTCTAACATCAAAGTGTCCACCTGGGGTTGGTTCCTTCTGGAGGCTCCAAGGGAGAACCCGCTCCAAGCCCCTCTCCCGGCTTCTGTTGGCCACCAGCAGTGGTGTTCCTTGGCTTATAGGCACGACACTCAGATGTGAGTTGCACATGGCCTTACCCTCTGTGTTTCTCCTTCACGTCTCTCCTCCTCTGAGAACATTCGTCACTGGGTTTGGGGCCCCACCAGCTAATCCAGGACCACAGTGAGATACTCATGCAGACACATGGGTATAGGGTCAACAGAGCAGAAAAAACAATGTGTTCTTGTCTTTTTTTTTTTTGTAAGAAAACCATGTATGCATGTATCCAGGCATAAAAAAGTAATTGTGAGAGGACACCTAGAAGTGTTCACAACAGCTCTTCATCTGTGGTAAGATTACAGATGATTTTTCTTTGTTTTCGTTCGTTTGTTCATTCATTCATTCATTCATCTATAGTTTCTACCTTAAAAAAAGATGATGTTATATTTCTTTGTACTGTGAAAAAGCAAGTAACAAGCAGAGAAGAGGGGAGAGAGAGAGAGAGAGAGAAGAAAAGGCTGATGACAGCCCGTGTTAGGATCTGCATGAAAGAATGAGGAGTTTGCCCACATGTAAATATAAGAAAGCCCAAGTATGGTTGAGTGTGAACCACGTGTCTCTCCTGATAACGTGAAAGGGAAAGGGCATTCATGCTTCATTTTTCAAGCCCAAAAGCAATTTTACTGTTTTCTGTGGGACCTTCAACCCCAGACTTCTGTCCCATCACACCAAAGAAGAAACGCCACATTTGGCTTTGAGAGAATGGGCTTAGTTGCATTTGCTTCCATGGCCAAAGCCAGGGCCTGGAGTCACTGTGGCCGCAGGAGTCTAAAAGCCCTGACATTCCCTGGCCTTAGACCATGGCGGCATGAGAGCTTTTCCTCATACTGAGTCTGCCTCCTGGATGAAGGTTCCAATGCTGAGTATACCTCTGGGGTTGGGGGTCCCTAAGTGCTCCAGGCATAGCCCTGCCCTTCACTCAGTGTCTCAGTAGATATTCTGTTCTTCAAACAACCTCTCATCAAGACCTGGTCTCGTACTCCTTTTGGTGTTTCTTCAAAACTTATCAGAATATCTTCAGGCAATCCCAGGCAGAGGGAATTGCAAGTGCAAAGGCCCTGAGGTGGCCACAAGGAGAAGGAGGGAAAGTCCTAGATGTCAAGGTCTGAGTGGAAGTTGAGTGTCACCACAGGGTCTCATTAAGAAAGGAAAACAGATAAAGAGACTTGACCCAAAATGACTTGAAGCCTTTTTTACAGACTTTATTTTTTTAGAGCAGTTTTAGATCTACAGAAAAATTGAGAATATAGTGTAGAGAGTTCCCATACATCCCACGCAGTTTCCCATACAAACAACATCTTCCATTAGTATGATACATTTGTTGCAACTAATAAATAGAAATTGATGCCCTATTGTTAATACAGGTGTATTTAGACTCGAATGCTTTTGTCTTATCCAGGATCCCACATATCTCTTCAGTGTCCTCTTGCTGTGGAAGTTTCTCAAACGTCCTTAGTTTTTGATGACTTGGACAGTTCTGCAGAGCATTGGTCAGATATTTTGGAGGAACCCCCCATTAGAATTGGTCTTAAGGGGTTTTTTGTTTTGCTCTGTTTGATTTTGTTTTTTGGATAAGTCTCCCTGCTGGGAGGCAGGGGGGAGTGGGAGGTGTGTGCATAATTCGAGAAGGATGCAAAGTGGAGGCAACGCAGGGGATGAGCAGTGGATGGTTCCGCATGCTTTTGAAGTTAGAGCTGTCAGGATTTGCTGACAGGTTGGATGTGGGCTACGAGAGAAGGCAAGGCTGGAAGCAGAACTTCCAGCCTGTGAAACTGGAAAGTGGTGTTTAAGAAACACAGAAGACTGTGGGAGGAGGGGATTAGAAGATTGGGAGGCCACCAATGCCACCAAAGAGGCATGGGAGTTGAGGGGAGAGAACCGAGATGGAGCTGTGACGTTGGGAGCAGTTGGAATATAAGTACCAATGAGGTGAGATGAGTAGATGTGATTACCAAATGGAGAGAAGGGA
The DNA here is from genome assembly GCA_002007465.1 of Ailurus styani. Classification (NCBI taxonomy): domain Eukaryota; kingdom Metazoa; phylum Chordata; class Mammalia; order Carnivora; family Ailuridae; genus Ailurus; species Ailurus styani. Next base: position 355,912 of record LNAC01000061.1, on the reverse strand, counting down.
AGAGGTCCAGGAATTGAGATCTAGAAACTTCCAACGTTGGGAAAAAGGAGCACAGAAGGGAGACCGTGTTAGTTTCTAAGGGCTGCAGTAACAAAGTGCCACAAAGTGGGAGGCTTGGTGCAACAGAAATGTGTGGTCTCAGAGTTCTGGAAGCTAGGAGTCTCACATGGAGGTATCCACTGGCTTGTTCTTTCAGAGAGTTCCTGGCTTCTGGTGAGGGATGGCCATCTGGTATCCTTTGTCTTGTAGATGTGTCACTTTGCTGTCTTTCTTCATCTTCATTTGGCCTTCTCCCTGTGTCTTCCCTCCATGTCTTCACAAGGTAGTCCTCCTATAAGGACAACGGCCATGTTGGTTTAGGCGCTTACTGTACCCCCAATGACCTCATCTTCCTCATCCAGTTACATCTGCAATGACCCTGTTTCCAAACAAAGTCACATTCCCAGGGGCTGGAGGTTAGGCCCTCAACATATCTTTTCTGGGGAATATGGTCCACGTCATTACAGAGACTGAGAAGGACCTGCCGAAGGAATGAGCTGGTCTGGATCCTAAGTGAAGAAGTGTCTGGATCCTAAGTGAAGAAGTGAAGGGGCGTCATGTTCTGCTGCTCCTGGGGCAGCTGAAGACGACTCATTTTGGGAGATGAGTGGGGACCAAAGCCTGATGAGTCTGGTTCCAGAGGGAAAGGGAAGAGAGAAATTGGGGAAAGCAAGTATAGAGGAGTCTTTTTAGGAGTTTGGTGTCAAGGGAAGGAGAGAGAGGGTGGTCGCTGGGAGGGTTTTGTTCTTGTTTTGTGGGGGAAAGATAGCATGCTGATGAGCAAGACCCAGTGATGGGGGAGACTGATGATGTCAGAGACAGAGGCGGGACAATTGCGAGGGACTATGGGGTCTCACGGTCACGGGTAGGGGCTGGCCCAGAAAGGCCAGTGACACCCCCCACATCCTCCACGGAGGGAAGGCAGAGTGCAGATATCACATATTTACAGCACACAGGTGAGGTGCAGACGGGTGGACAGGTATGATGGTCATGGTGCGTGGACTTCTCTTCCGACTGCTTCTGTTGCTTAATGAATTAGGGCATGAAGTCCTGTGATTCTCCAGCAGCCCCATGGCTGGGCGTGGCAGGTGGGAGGGACCAGGCAAGTGAAAAGATTTCCTTCCAATCACAGGGTTAGGGGAAGAACCAAAGTAAAGGTCAGAGACTCTTAGGACAAGGCTTTTCCAACACAAGACCCTGCCTTGTGCCACTAAAAGAAGATAGTCAGCGCAGAGCTCTCTCAACTGCCCACAAGCCAGATGAACTGACACTCACTGGTCCCTCAGAAGCTTCCAGATGAGCCGCCCCAGGCAGCTGGCTGTCAGACTGAGGCTGCTCTCTGGGTCTTTGCTTTCACTACTTGAGTTATGTTCTTGTCTTGAGTGAGCAGTGCTTCTTTTTAAACCTGGTTAGGCCATTTTTCTTTGGTTTTGTTTTAGCTAGATCTCACATGAACTGATTAGATATGAATGGAAATAAAGTTGGTTTGTATGAAAATGAGTTTGAATGTTTTGGAACAATTGATAAAGGTGAGCGTCTCTGGTCTGCTCTTGTAGTACGTGTTGGTGAAACAATTGTAAAAGATTAAGGAAAAGGTGTCAGACAATGTCTTCTGCACGTGAAATGCTCAAGTGCTGTAAGTTTTCACTCCACTTTAGGGAAACCAGGAGCAGACCTGGTCGATACTACGTTCAAGTGTGGCTTGAACAGGGATAAGAAGGCATTCATTTACGAGACTTACGTAAAATGATTAAGTATGAGAGCTTTTCTGGATGAAATAAAGAGCACAGTAAACGGGGTTGGAAGGATTTGGCTCAGACAGGGGGCAGTGGTGGAAGGTGTGAAAAGTTGTCCACACATACGGATGCACAGCTTTTGGCAGCCACAGGACAGGGTAGCACACTGCCCCCATAAAGCCTTCTGGATCTCCAACGGAGGCCAGAAAAAAAAATTTTAATGTGGATTCTCTGCAATTTTACTTTATTTTATTTTAAAAATATTTTATATATTTATTTGAGAGTGACCAAAAGCAAGAAAGATCACAGAGGGAGAGGGAGAAGCAGTTTCCCCCTGCTAAACGGAGAGCCCAACGCGGGGCTTGATCCCAGGACCCTGAGACCATGACCTGAGCTGAAGGCAGACGCTTCATGTGCTGAACTACCCAGGTGCCCCTAGACTGTGGATTCTCTGCAATTTTAAATGTTGTCTTGATTTTAGAGAAGTCCCGAAAAAGCTGAACCAAGCATGCGGTCTCAGTCTGTGGACTCTTGGTTTGCAAATTCTAAGGCTCAGAGCCGTGAAGTTCTGATTAACCCAGTTGATTCATGGTGTGTGAGCTGCAGCTAGACCATTCTTTCTCCCAAGGATCAATTAGAGCATGAATTAAACTGAAGGGGGTAGTAGCCACACACCTAACCAGCATCAAATGCCCCGTTTGTAACAGGGCTGTGCATACATTATTCCATCGAATGCCTACACCTGCCCTGCAAGAGAGAATGATGACCTCCGCGTGGCTCTAAGCTGAGGCTTAGGGGGGCTGAGTAGATCTGTGGCACCCTGGGTCCTGCGCCTGTATTAGATGCACCAGCGGGGCTTCCAGGAGCCCTGGGGAATGATGGGGGGTGGTGGGCACGAGGCCTCCGATCTGAGTGGATGCCTTTTCTTACCCCAGTGGGTCGTACAGATATTATAATTTTCTAGGTCGGGCCTGAGAGAGTGAATCCACAAATGGACACCACCCAGACCATACATGAAAATAGAATGCTGAGCCCCAATCTTCAGCCACCAGCCCAGAAACCCGTTATCTATGGTAACCAGCCCGGGAAGCCAGCCCGCTCTCTGGCCATCAGAGTGCTGTCTCTAGCCATCCGCTTGCTGTCTCTAGCCATCCGCTTGCCGTCTCTAGCCCTGGGCCCCGGAAGCTAAACAATAACCCCCGCAGAATCAGCCCCAACTGCCAGGATTCGATTGACAACTGACAATTTCTCAAATTTTTGTCTCTGCTTCTGACAGCCTCAACCAGAGAAAGCCAGATACGTTCCCCTAACCAACTGCGCAGGGTTCCCTGTTTCTGGTGAGCCCGCAGGCAGCTTCCCCTGTGACAGCCTTCAGAACGACGGAGGTTTTCAGAATGACAAAAAGTAAACGGGCTCATTTAATGCTTTCTCACAGGAGTGAACGGTATAAAGGAAAAGTACAAGTTCCCCCCACCCTGCCCCCAAAGCCCCAGACCACAAGAATAACTTCTCTGCGTCGTCCTTTAGAAGATTTTCTTTGTGCATACAAATAAACACACATATAGAGTCACGTTCACATGCTAATATAATAGGAATAACATTTCATGGGGGCTCCCTCCCTCCCTCCCATTTCTGTCCCTGCGCTCTGTTCACACCAGGGCTCCAGGGGTGGGGAAGCTGAGAGCTGCCTGAGGCCAGAAGGAGAAAGTCAGAACCAGAGAGCAAGAGGAAAAGAAGGGAAGTGTCTGCCTTGCCCCTCTCCCGGGCGCCCCAACGGGAAGTTTTATGTATGTATATATGCATTCATTTTATAAAGTGTATGTATGTATGTATGTATGTATGTATGTATGTATGTATTTAAGAGAGAGCGAGCAAGAGCAAGGAGGAGCGGCAGAGGGAGAGGGAGGAGCAGACTCCCCACTGAGCAGGGAGCCCCATGCTGGGCTCGATCCCAGGACCCTGGGATCATGATCTGAGCCGAAGGCAGCCGCTTAACCGACTAAGCCACCCAGGTGCCCCGTTTTCTGTATTTATTAAAGTGATATTTGCTGAGTGTCGACCCCATGCAGGTGGTGTGAGACATCCCAGGGTTGAGTGAGCAGGACGACCAGCCAGGCCATCCTGAAGCTTGCAGAAGTGGCAGGGGAGAAGTAGGCCGGCTTGGCTTCCCACTCCTGCTGAAAGGCAGAAGGGGAGGGAGGGCTGAGGGGTGAAGGCAGGAGGCTTGCTGCAGCCCAGGGAAGAAAGCGGCCCCTGGGGCAATGGACTATCATAAGGGTAACAGCGCATGGTGGGTGAAGGAGGGCTTGCAAAGGAAGCCTAGGCAGCGCTCTTGGCTCCTGCGAGGGGAGTGGAAGAAAGCCAGGTTATCCCGTGGTCCCCAAGGCAGGTGACCTGGTCACCATCGGAGATGTGAGGGGCTCTCTGGCCACACACGCTCCAGGGTCCCAACCAGGGCATCGAGAGCCGTGGACAAAGGGGAAGTGAGAACGCCCAGGAGTGCTTCTAGACCCTGGTCATCCCTAGAAAGCAGCCCAGACATCCCTTGGGTGCCAATGGCAGAAGCCAGGGGCTGTCTAGAGGAAGATGTAGACTATCCTTGCTGCAGGGAAGGGCACCCAGTCCACCCCAAGGACAGAAACATCTACCCTGCAGCAGAGATGAAGAAGGGGAGCTCCAAGGTGGGCCCCACCCCAGGGTCAGGACGGTGCAACCTTCCCTCTGCTCCCAGAGGCCAACGTGGGCAGGAGGAAATGGCTGAGAGGAACATCACTCTTTCGACTTGGCCTTGGAGTTGCCTCAATATTTACTGGTTAGAAACTGTTGAAATCGAGAGACCACTCCAACTGGAGGAAAGGGAAATGTTGACTAGATGGTTTAAAGGCTGTTCCCTCAACTGGAGGGAGGGGAGACCTGGAGGAGGTTTGATCAATTATGGAAACAGAGACTAAGAGAGCCACAGTTCCTTTACACAATGCAATTATCCTTCTATTAATCTTCAACAATGTCCAACACTTTTTTTTTTACAAAAATAAGCATACACTTGACATATGGTATCTCTACTTGTTTTTTTGGTAAACAATATTCTGTGGATATTTTTTGAAGCCAAGACTTAAAGATCTGTTTCTTTTTAAAACTGCTTCAGAGATTCCCACACTAACAAATTATTTAATCAATCCTTTATGGATTTAGATGAGGCTTAATGTTTTCCCTTTTCCAAAATAATTGTGGAGTGGACATGCTTGAGTAGCTCTCCTTGTGTAAGAATGTATTCAGAATCCATTTCCGGAAGCAGAATTGCAGGAACAAATAGTATACATGTGTTAAATTTTGAGGGCTTCAACATCTTCTGGTACTGGGGGAGACTTGGGAAAGTTACTTAAAGAAGCAGTGATGGAGTTCAGCTCAGAGACTTCCTGGGGAGAGATGCATTCCCTATCACTCAACGTGTCCTGTTCTCCAAACCAAAGCATCGTAAATCGAAACTCTAGTGAATCACGCTGGAGTATCTTCATAAAGTTTATAACTTTCTTTTCTTTCTTTCTTTTTTTTTTTTTAAGATTTTAAAAAATTGATTTGAGATAGAGAGTGCCATAAGCCAGGGTGGAGAGGCAGAGGGAGAGGGAGAAGCAGACTCCACACTGAGCAGGGAGCCTGATGTGGGACTCCATCCCAGGACCCAGGGATCATGACCTGAGCCAAACGCAGACACTTAACCTACTGAGCCACCCAGGGGCCCTTAGAGTTTATAACTTTCTGAATGCAGAACTAGGATGTGTAACATGATAAGGTCCCCAAATTTTAAATTAAATTAAATTTCCTCAGAAAGTTCAGGACAGAAAGAATGTCTCTGTTGGGCTGACCTCTGCAAGAGTCTGGCACACAAGCATCTAAGGAACAGATAAAGTGGATTTCATCAAATGTAAAATTCTGTGCTTTGAAGAAAACCATCAAGAAAAGACAACCTACTGAACAGGAGAAAATATTTGCAATCATATATCTGATAAAAGACTTGTGTCTAGAATAGCTAAAGAATTCTTTCAACTCAGGAATAAAAAGACAGCTTGACTTAGAAATGGGCAAAAGTTCAGAAATGAACAGACATTTCTCCAAAGATTTATGAATGGGTAATAAGCACATGAAAAGATACTCAACATCATTCATCATCAGGGAAATGCAAATCAAAATCACAGGGGGTACCACTTCGCGCTCACCAGAATGGCTAGAACACAAAAGACAGTTGATAGCAAGTCTTGGTGAGGGTGTAAAGGAGTTAGAACCTTCACACACTGCTGACGGGATGTAAAATGGGGCAGCCACTTTGGAAAACAGTCTAGAGGTTCCTCAAAAGGTTAAACCTAGAGGTGCCATATGACCCAGAAATTCCACCTCTGGGTTCATACCCAAGAGAAGTGAAAACTTGTGTCCCTATAAAAACTTGTACACGGATGTTCATAGCAGCATTATTAATAATAGCCAAAAGGTAGAAATACCCAAGTGCTCACTACCTGGTGAATGGACAGATAAAATGTGATCTATTCACACAATAAAATATTAGTTGGCCCTAAAAAGGAAGTGAAGAACTATTACATGCTAGAACGTGGCTGAACCTTGAAAACATTATGCTAAGTGAAAGAAACCAGATATGAATGACCACATATGGTGTGAACCCATTTATAGGAAATATTCAGGATAGGCGATTAATAGAGACAGAAAGTAGTGGTTGTCTACTGCTAGGGGTGACCGGTGAGGGGGGTGCCTAGGAGCAATGGCTAAAGAGCATGAGGTTTCTTTTTGGGGTGACAAAGATGTTTTAAGATTGATCATGGTAATAATTTCACAACTCTGTATTAGAAGCCACTGAATTGTATATTTTAAATGGGGGAATTGTAGGGTGTATGAATTATATCTCAATAAAGTTGTTGCCACAAAAGTGGTCTTTGGATTGGAATTTAATAGTAGTACAATGAGAAAAAGAGAATTGATGGTGACTATTTCCTGAAAGCCCCAGTTTGCACCAGGGTTGGAGCCCACATGCGTCTTAGTTATTAGACCCTACCTAGCCTACATTTTGGCTTGTTGCTCACTCGCTTCCTTGTGTGTAACTTCTTTACATTGTGGTGCAGCAAATGCCAGCCCAGCCAGAGCGATTGTCCTGGAAGACAGGAGGATGTCTTGGCATTCTAAAGCAAACTGGAAATTCTCAGCCTCCCTTTGTTCATTCCTGTTAGTGCTCTGTGGAGCAGAAATGAGATCCATGGTGTGCCCAGCCCTTGGAGAAAAGAGCTGTGTGTATTCTGTCCGAGGCAGGTGTGCAAGCATGACGCACAAGTCAGAGACCATGCGGCCTCGCCAACAGCAGCCCAATGCTCTCATGGCACAGTCATGGCAATGGCTGAAGGGCTCCCTTGCTCCAAAGGTTTGGGTTGTTTTCCTTCTAAAGAGGTGCACAGACATCTGCCTTTTTAAAATGTGTTTTTTTAGGGGCACCTGGGTGGCTCAGTTGGTTAGGCGTCTGCCTTCAGCTCAGGTCATTATCCCGGGAGTCCTGGGATCGAGTCCCGCATCAGGTTTCCTGCTCGGGAGGAGGGCTCTGCTTCTCCCTCTCTCTCCCTCTGCCTCTTCCCCTGCTTGTGCTCTTTCTCTCTCTCTCAAATAAATAAATACAATCTTTAAAAAATAGTAATAAAATAAAATGTGTTTTTTAAATGATGAACTTAAATAACTACACAGAGAAAGAACACAATGAACACTTCTTTCCTTTTTTTTAAAAAAAGATTTTATTTATTTATTTGACAGAGAAAGAGATTACAAGTAGGCAGAGAGGCAGGCAGAGAGAAAAGGAGAAGCAGGCTCCCTGCTGAGCAGGGAGCCCGATGCGGGGCTCCATCCCAGGACCCTAAGATCATGACCTGAGTTAAAGGCAGAGGCTTAACCCACTGAGCCACCCAGGCACCCCTCCAATGAACATTTCAATTAAATTTATTTCCTCTTAGGTTATCTTGTAATGTTTGTAGACGCCCGACATACTTGAAAGAAAATAATCACACTTAGCACCTGCATGGCACTTGTACCTTCTATCGTTGCTGAAATTTTCAGATCTGAATGTGCTGACGTGGTCCATGTACTTGTTAATGGCCATGGAGTATTTCATATCACTGTACAATTTGCTCAGTCATTTCCCCTTTCCTGTGTGTCTGGCCCGTTTCCAGTTTTACACCATATTAAATTGCAACAGCTGTGCATATATTTGTACATATTAGTTTTTTTCCTTAGGCATTATTTTCTTGAAGCGTTTTCCCAAAAGGGGAACTACTGGGTCAAACAGTTCCATGGCTCTTGTTACATATTGTCCAATTTTTCTCAAGGAAGAGAAGAAACACTATAAAGAGCCACCAGCCAGGTACGCCTGTGCTCATTTCCTTAAAGTCCTGCCAGCATTGTGCTTTATTCTATTAAGGGGAAAAAAAAAAACAAGATTGTGCCCGCTTAATAGATGGGAGATTGTTGTAAGTGACATTTGTATCATTGCTAGTGGTTGGAAATCCAGCAGCTTGGCCTGGGGCCAGAGGTCCAAAGGTCTGTGCAGGGATCCCAGCGGGAAAGCCCGCCCTGAGCCACAGCCCGGGGGAGAATACGTAGGTCAACGAAGGAGCACCCCACCAGCATCCCGTGGTGGGTCCGCTTGAACACAAGGGACTTGTAAAGAACCTTGTAGCACACGTGTGAGGCATACGGTTGGCGCTCCATGAATGCAAACTCCCCATATTTTGGCCCTGAGTGTAGAGCCTCCAAAATTTCTTTATGTTAGTCTAGATCTGCAAACTCTCCTTTAAGAGATCCTCCTTACCCACCTTTCCAGAGGTGGTTGGGGCCCGTCGGACAGATTTGGGTTTTATGGAAATATGGATGCAATTGGAGATCTTTTGGTCCTGGAGGGGAAGCCACGGGGGCACTGGGAGTGGGGCTCTGTCCCTGCTTCTCCCCACTTGCAAAAAGAGACAAGGCTACCCTGTTTGTTTGCAGACGCTGAGACCCTACTGCAGTCAACAATGTGTCCCCTGCAGCAAACAATGAAGGGACCTAGAGCCGCCCTGGGGGGCTGCGCCTGGAGGTCCCTGCAGATGGAGGTGGAATTTAACTCCCTCGGCACACATGGCTGCTTCGGTTCTGGGCATGTTCTCAGACTGTGGAGATTCTCAGGCTCAGCCCTCGATGCTCCCAACTGGAGAGACACTGATACCCTGTGGGGTTTCTTACCTCCCAGCCCGCACACCTGTTGGTTCCTCCGGCAGGATGCCTTCCCCTTCACTGCTCTCACTCATCCCTATAACAGGGATGTTACTGTCTTTTCCAAGAAGCCCATTCCCGACCTGCTGTTCTGGGTTAGGAGCTGCTGTTTCCCAAAGCCTCCTGCCCTTTCCTCCTCCTTACACAGCTCCCACTAGATGGTGGCAGCCACACCGTATTTCCCCGGGACCAGTGCAGTATCTGGGGTGTGGTTCAGCTTGGTGAACGAATAAATGAGAGGATGAATTCATTAGCCCTGGGACTTACAGCAGACACAGGGTCAGCAATCCAGGGCTGAATTAGAAATCTGTGAGACATTCAAGACAAGTGAGCCCGCCTGACACCTGGAGCGGGAGCAAGAGAAGAGGTTGTCACCAGGGACTTGCTAACAAGCTCCAAAGGAGCCCTCCTAACCGAGTTTTTGACCAGTGTGATTCGGTTTAGATGCAATTCTAACCCTCCACTGGACCTCGGGATCCTTAACTCTAATTGTAATAACAAAAAACACACCTACCAGGGTGAGATCATCGTACTGTGCCCATTTAAGGGAAGAAAAGAGGTGGCGGTCTGATTCTCAGAAGCCTCCTCCTTGTCCCCCCAAAACTTCCCACGTCAGCTTGCTTACCAGCCCCTTAATTACTCTCCCTCTTTAAACCCTGACCATGAGACCTTCTTGAGAGCATGAGCTCCCCTTCTCCATTCTCTGGCCACTGAGTAAATTACCTGCTTGCTGCCAAGTACTGTTTGGTTATTTGGCAAACAGTATCGAGGAGGGAAAGAACCTACTCTTCGGTGACAGGGCTAGGGTCTGGCAGGTGACTAGTTCCACAGTTCTCTTTCAGCTTCAATAAAATCAGGATCACTTTCCCCAAACATTTTTCAGGCTATCGTCTTTGTTCTCATGACTTTAATAAAATGAGACCAGAAATAAAAAAATTAATAAGAATCCATCAGTCACATCCTGGTTTCTAGGAAGCAGCTTTCCTTATTTTCTTTTAGGTTGATCTACAAAGACCCTACCAAACGTCACACAAGTACCCCATCCATTCCAGGTCTAAGTCCTCTCCTGACCATAAATATTAATGAGGAAATGGAAAGTTCTAGAATCTCTGAGCATGAGGCAGTCATCCTTGTATGAGGTGGAGGGGCGTGCAGAAATTCTAATCCGAGGCAACTGCTAGGAATACAAAACTGAACAAACAAATAACAAGGGATTAGAGCTAAGAGCTGTGCTGAATCTAAGTCTAAGAACAAGAAAGTCAGTGCTGAGGGAGTGCCAACCAGAGCTCTCAAGAATAAAGCCAACAGAGAGGAGAGCAAAGGGTGTGTTGGCCAAGGAGAGGCTGCACTGTCGAAGCCTTGCATTGAGTGGTCCTGGCAAAATGGTCTCAGAAGAACCAAATGCGCTAAGAGTAGAAAAAGCTTCCAGAAAGTAATCCAATATGGCCGTTGCCTCCCAAAATTTCCTCAAGTATCCACTCAGCAGGGAAGGCCGAGAGAGAAACAGAGACCACTAGTCATACCCACAGAACAGACTGGGAAAAGCGAATATTATTTCCCATCCACGACCATCTAACTTTTTACAGTGGCGGTAAATATATTAACAATACCTTTTTATTTGTCAGCTTGGACAGAATGCACATTAGTGCTCACTTAAGTAAAAAGTTTACTTACTTTGATATTTTGATATTTTACTGGCTTTGATATTAAAAATGGTAGCATAAACCAATCTTTCATGCAATCTCCTAAATTTTAAAGTTCCACATACTCTGTAGGAAAGAGATAAAATTAAAAGTTTTTGCAACAATGCTGTTTTGCAGAGTATGTAATTGTCTTGGGTCAAATTCAGATTTTTTAAAGAAGTAGTAGGTTAGGTGGGATATAAATTATAAACTATTAAGTAAAACTAGACTCCCTTGATTCTACTATTCTGGCTCTACCATAAGTTGTAGCCATTTATAGTTAAAGTTTAATTTTTTTTTTTGGTATATCACATCATTAAAGACAACAGGAACTGCTATTTCTCAGGCAATTAGAGATCTTGTTTGTTTTAATTATAATTTTCTGAAATAGGAAGTCTCTCAAACTGGGCATCATAGATGCCTATACATCTGCAAGATTTTACTTTTTTTAAGATTTTATTTATTTATTTTTGCGAGAGAGAGAGAGAGAGAGAGAGAGAGAGAAAGCACGAGTGGGATTGGAGGGGGGTAGAAGGAGAAGCAGACTCTCTGCTGAGCAGGGAGCCGAATGTGGGACTTGATCCCAGGATCCTGGGCTCATGATCTGAGCTGAAGGCAGATGCTTAACCAACTGAGCCACACAGGTGCCCTGGTGAGGTTTGTCTTTAATAAGTTTTTGTAAAAATGTATCGCTAAAACAAAACTACAAAATTAAAATAGTACAGATGGGTTGCCTGGGTGGCTCAGTTAGTTAAGCATCTGCCTTCGGCTCATGTCAGGGTCCCAGGGTCCTGGGATGGAGCCCCTCCTTCAGGCTTCCTGCTCAGTGGGGAGTCTGCTTCTTCCTCTCTCTGCTCCACCTCCCCTGCTCATGCTCTTTCTCTTTCAAATAAATAAACAAAATCTTAAAAAAAAAAAAGGCCAAGCTCACCAAGATAATTTACATTAGAAATTTTCAGAAAAAGACTTTATATTTCTTAAGTCGACATTTTCTCAGGTTGGGGTTCATGAACAAATTCTGAGAGAACTAAGAAAATCATTTCCCTATAAATTTCTCAATTTGGGGAATACGACTGGAAAATATATACCCAAAGTCCATCCTGGTTTTGAGCTTCAAATTAATGACATATAACCACTGTATCTCATATTTTGTAGTATCTCTTCAGCATGAAACTAAGTCCCTGGGTGTAAAAGATCTACTCCTACTTTTAATTTCTCAATACACTTTTGTTTTTCCAGAGCAGGTCTTAGCATCTGCCAAGAAGGTTTTCCCTGCCCAGGACCATGATTTTCTTCGGTGTCTGTTAAAAATGCAAGTAGAAGTTGCATGAATTCCCCAAATGAAGTAAAATGCATTTATCTTTTTTTTTTTGCATTTATCTTTTGCTTATTATAAGGCTTATGGAACTATCCAAAAGCTTCACACTGTCACCTTTATAAAAGTAAATTTCAAATTATGTAAGGGTCATGACTGTGCTCCCCAAATGCTGAAGGCATATGGGATAAAATTCAGATAAGGAACGTCTATTCACAATACCCGATAGTGTGAACTGGACCTTTAATAAGGAAATATCGAGGAGGAAGACAAAGAATTCCAATCTGGAATCACTCTCCACTGGCAAGGAATAAACCATTTAAAGCTAATATTATTCAAATCCTGCCCGACTTCCTGGGCTCGGCTGAAAGACCGCTTTCTTAGTGATACCTTCCCAGATCAACCCATTGCTTCTTTTTCCATAGCTGGCCCTGATCCTTGTGGAGGCATTGCCCATAATCTGTTCCTGGCCGCAGGACTCCCCGTCTTGACCTTCTCTGTTAGTTATTAGGTGTGTCTTGCCTTCCCTATAAGGTTATATGCCCTCTTTTATTTTTTTATTTTTTGTTTTTTTAAAAAATTTTATTTATTTATTTGACACAGAGAGAGAGATTACAAGTAGGCAGAGAGGCAGGCAGAGAGACAGGGAGAGGAGGAAGCAGGCTCCCTGCTGAGCAGAGAGCCCGATGCGGGCCTCGATCCCAGGACGCTGAGATCATGACCTGAGCCGAAAGCAGAGGCTTTAACCCACTGAGCCACCCAGGCGCCCTATATGCCCTCTTTTAAAGAGGGGCCATAATCAGCCACTCAGAGCTTTCATCACACATGACGCATGTCTCTGATTCATCAACAAGTAATTTCCTTTATATGTTATTATTTTTTTAATCCAAAGTCTGTTTATTGGGATAGTTTCCCACCCATTTTGACTCCTTATAGAAGGAGCATCCTTCTAGAAGCTTTGCTTTTCCTCCCACAGCCTGGCAAAGGGCAGCGGGGGCAGCCAACACACAGAACGACTGTTTGTGCTAAAGATAGCGGGGATTTTGTAGCATCCTGAGCCCCTCCCGTCCACGGAGGAGGAGGGGGGGCTCTGCATCGGGCACTTCCCCTGTGCTTCCTCTTTTCTTCCAGGGACAGGCGAGGGGCATGTTCTCATGGGGCGGTCATCACTGCCGGGAAGAACCAGTAACTTCTTATGTGGGAAATGTTGCTTGTGGGTCATACTCCGGACTCAAGGGGGCCACATCTGTGCATCTGTGTGCGAGGCAGCGCTGCTGCTGTGATGCCCGTCATCTGGTTCTTTCTCTGGAAATACTGGCGGAATGGGTGGGTGATAAGAATGGCAGGTCCCTGCCCAAACTTCGAAAGCGCCAGCCTCATGCTTCCTCCGACACAGCCCCTCATCTGGGCCAGACATCGTATTGCTGCAGAGAAATCTCATCCTTCCACTCCAGCCCCACTCCCAAATCCCTTTCCAAAGTCTAAAGTTCTTAGCGTGACGTGACTCATTCGTTCATTCAACCAACATCCACAGGACACCGGCTGTGCACAGAGACTTGCCTCCGACAGGCTCTGGAGAACCAGAGGGGAAAAGACAGACTCCTGCCTGCCAGGAGCTCCCACTCTAGTAAGGACAGAAGGACATCAGCAGACATGTCCCTAGAGGGGCCAGGGCGGGGGCGGGGGGGACAGGAGGACTGAGTGGAGCAGGACCCGGTACCCATACACTTGGAGTCCACGAACTCCCACAAGGAGGCTCTTGGAAATGGGGGGGGAAATGACATTTTCTACTAACGTCTAACTGAAATGTAGCATTTCCTTTAATGATGAATGTGAGTAACAAACCGCAGCGGTTTATTAGCGATGGAAACTATAGACATTTTCATATTATATTGCAGTTGTTACAAGATGCGCTGGAATTGTTAACACTGCCGTCTGGAAACTACGGTCCTGGGAACCCCTCTGCTAGATCTTGTTACTTAATCAGTTAATAAAGAAGCACATCTATTACCATTTAGAAAAGTATTTTGATAACTGGATTCCCATGTAAACAGCTTCCTTTGTCAACTTCTATAGTTTATCTTTTTATTGTATTCTATTCTCTTTTATGCATTTAAAAACACTATTCTGGCGGGCGCCTAAGTTGCTCAGTTGGTAAAGCGTCTGACTTCAGCTCAAGTCATGATCCCGGGGTCCTGGGATCGAGTCCCACATCCGGCTCCCTGCTCAGTGGGGAGCCTGCTTCTCCTTCTCCCTCTGCTGCTCCCCACTGCTTGTGCGCTCTGTCTTTGTCAAATAAGTAAATAAAATCTTTAAAAAAATTATTCTGGGTCTGGCTCAGTCAGTGGAGCATGTAACTCTTGATCTCAGGGTTGTGAGTTCAAGCCCTGTGTTGGGTAGAGAGACATTACTTAAGAATAAAATCTTTAGGGGCGCCTGGGTGGCTCAGTGGGTTAAGCCTCTGCCCTGCCTTCAGCTCAGGTCATGATCTCAGGTCCTGGGATCGAGCGCCACATCGGGCTTCCTGCTCAGCAGGGAACCTTCTTCGCCCTCTCTCTCTGCCTACTTGTGATCTCTCTCTCTCTCTGTCAAATAAATAAATAAAATCTTAAAAAAAAAGAATAAAATCTTTAAAACCCCTCCCAAAATGAAAAAACCTCACATTATTCTGAAGGAATGCACAGGCCTTGTGTAAATGAACAATGAAGCCCTTAGCCCAGCCTTCCCCTGGTGGCTACCCTGGGCCTCCCCGGCCTGGGAATCTGCCATGAGCCATGACCTCTGATCTTCAGGCCTCGCACATTCTGTTCCTTCTGCCTGGCTGTCTGTAGGCTCCCATCCGCCTGGACGTGAAGCGTCCCCCACTCTGGGAAGCCTCCCCGACTGAGCATACGGGACTCTCAGCAAGTGCTCAGTGTGCTCTCCTTCCTCCCCGGCCCCACCCCCACATCTCTGGAGCTGTCTCCTCTGCACCTCCCTCCGCGGCCTCGTGCATGGTCCATGAGCTGCTTCACAGCGAGGACCCTCTTCTCCATCTGCCTCCCTGAGCCTCGTGTGCCTGATGTGCTTCTTAGAGGCACTCAAGATGGGACTACCCAGTGCTGGAAGGACCGGATGGATGGATGGATGGATGCACAGACGGACTGAAGGATGGATAAATGTAAAGTTTTGGGGCAGATGCAAAGTATTTCACACTTGGAATCCCCCCCTTTTTTAAAGATTTTATTTATTTATTTGACAGAGAGAGAGACCACAAGTAGGCAGAGAGGCAGGCAGAGAGAAAGGAGGAAGCAGGCTCCCTGCTGAGCAGGGAGCCCGATATGGGCCTCGATCCCAGGACCCTGAGATCATGACCTGAGCCGAAGGCAGAGGCTTTAACCCACTGAGCCACCCAGGCGCCCCACACTTGCAATCCCTTTCATACATTTTCCTCCTTTTTGAAACAAGGTTTTCCTGTCAGGTATCTTTGTGCTGGTAATCTCTACAGCCTTGTCCCCAAGCAGGATCCCAGGGACCCTTGGCAGCCAGCCTCCCAGCCTCAGCCATAGGCAGAGCAGGTGGGCTGGGGGCCACAGGAACCATACTCGATGACCCAGGAAGTCTGATCCTCGTAATCGGCGGAGAAGTGAGACGCTCACACAAACCTGTCACCATGCCTCCATGTGACAGAGGGCCATCTCCACGAGACGTCCATTCCCTCGCGTCCAAGGGCAACGGGCGAGTTTCACGGGCAGGTGAGCTGATCCAAGCCTGTCTGCTCAAGCTTCTTCCCAGGGCTGAAGCGCCAGTTTTATTTTTTAATTTTTATTTTTAAAAAGATTCTGTTGATTTACTCGAGAGAGACAGAGAGTGCGTGCGTCCAGAGGGAGGGGGAGAAGCAGGCTCCCCAAGGAGCCGAGAGCCCAATTCGGGGCTCAATCCCAGAACCCTGGGATCACCACCTGAGCCGAAGACAGACGCCTAACCGCCTGAGCCATGCAGGTGCCCAGGAGCCCCAGTTTCAGGGCTCCCGTTCGGTGTAAAGACTGCGGGGAGGGACACCGGTTGCGGCCAGTGCGCCACAACAACCCAGCCGCGTGTCCCATCACCCTCCGAAGGTGGATCTGAGGCAAAATAGAGTTAACGCAGTAACTCCCGTGAATCGAGAGCCTCTTAGCTGCTCTGCGATTTGCACGGCTCTCCCCCATCCTCCGGGTCACCTCGTGAAGGTTGGTGTCCCGCTGCTCCGATCAGCCTCGTGCGCGGCCCGCGAGACCGAGGCTCCCGGACGGGGCGTCCGTTGTCCCAGGTCACGGGGGCTCCGAATCCAGGTCTTTCCGTCCCAGACCCCAGGCTCTTCCATTTCCTTTCAGTAAACCTTAGCTACATGGAGAAGTCTCACTCTCCGGGTGGGGGAGGGTAGGAATCCACGTAAAGGTTCCCAAGTCCGACCATTTTTAGGAGCATTCGGTGGGCTTTTCCGAGGTGATCTGGATTGACAGCAACCAGGTGGCTCCTTTGGGAAGGGGCTGGGGGAGGGGGGGACTTCATAGGGAAATGCAGGATCTCGCTGGTTTCCACGGGAACGGGGTCCTTGCTTTGTCCCGTCGCCTGGAGGTGCCTGGTTCCGAACCAAACGACCCGGCTGAGAAGGGAGGTGGGGGTTCGCGGGTGGGAGGAAGAAGTTTACTTTCATTTCCAGCTCCGTGAAGGCTTCCTGTTCAACTTTACGCTTTTAAGAGGTTGTCATCGCAAGGAGTTTATGAAGGAAAGGCCAGGACAAAAAATATCCCTGGGATACAAGGATTTCCTTCGCAAGGGGCTTGGTGAGAGACCCCCTCCTTCAGACCCCCCTTAGCAAGCACTGTTTTCGGGACGCGGGACTGGAGCGACTTGCAGGAGAACAAAGAGCCTTGTGTTGGATAAAGTCTGTATCCTAATGCTGGGCGAGCACTGAGTGCTCAAGAAATACTATGACGATCGGGGCGCCTGGGGGGCTCAGTGGGTTAAAGCCTCTGCCTTCGGCTCAGGTCATGGTCTCAGGGTCCTGGGATCGAGGCCCGTATCGGGCTCTCTGCTCGGCAGGGAGCCTGCTTCCTTCTGTCTCTCTGCCTGCCTCTCTTCCTCCTTGTGATTTCTCTCTCTGTGTGTGTCAAATAAATAAATAAAACTCTAAAAAAAAAAAAAAGAAATACTATGACGAGGACCCTTTATTCTGAGCTGAGGTCCCATTGGCCGCAAAGACAGGATGTTGTCTCCACTCTCTAGAAGGGGGAGCTCGCATTACTTGGGAAGCGTGAGTCCTCCTCGGGCTTGCAGCACTACCTCAGCCGGGGCTTCGGAAGACAGAAACATCCTCTAGCCCGGGCTTTCAGAAACCCTCCACCCCCACACCCCCAAACCCCCAGGCTGCTGGGTCCACACATGCACACGCAGGGAGGGATGGGTTCCCAGTAACCGGCCTTCCTCTACCTGCACCCTGAAATGCCATCGCCTGAAACCGACCCAGGGAGCGTGCGTGGGCGATATGTCCTGGGGTGCAGGTCCACTGGGACCCCCCGCTGCGCTCTGACCTGGGGGCTGGGGCCCAGCTCCACAGGGGGGTCCCTGGGAAGGAGCCACACCTCCTCCGAGATCTGGCCCCTAGGGTCACGGCCCTGCCAGCTGTGTCCCTTCAGTCCCCCCCAGAACGTCCTGAGCTCCCCGTGTCAGGCCAGTGGGAATGACTTCCTGGTTCTGACCCCCTAGAGATCAGAGGAAGCTACTGGCTGTAAGTTCAAAGGCCCTGGGACCCCCACTCAGGCTTGCAGAACACTAAGTCGTTTATGCTTGTTTATCAGAGACATAGGGACATATTTTCCTTTAGAGTTTTTTTTTTAAAGATTTTATTTATTTATTTGAGAGAGAGAGAGAGAGAGAGAGAGAGAGAGAGAGCATGAGAGGGGAGAAGGTGAGAAAGAGAAGCAGACTCCCCATGGAGCTGGGAGCCTGATACGGGACACGATCCCGGGACTCCAGGATCACGACCTGAGCTGAAGGCAGTCGCTTAACCAACTGAGCCACCCAGGCGCGCTCCTTTATAGTTTTTTGATATCCTCCACTCCACCCTCCCTTTTTTACTCCAATGAGCAAGGACTGGATCTTCTTCCTTTTTCTCTCTTCCCGGAATTGGTGAAAGTTTCAGGGGCACTCAACTAATAGATTGCCTGGCAATTAAAAATCAAACCAATCAAGTAATTGGTAAGTGCTCTGAATTTTAACATAATTTTTTTAAAACTGTATTAACAGTTTTAACTATATTAATAGCCTTAAATGTTTGGAGGCCCGAGAGTCACAGAGCTTGTGCTGCTTGGGAGGAGATTGGACCAGAAAAGCACAAGGGGGACGTCCCCTTGAGCAGAACAGCAAAAACAAGTGGTAGATGGAGGAAGAAGGGGTTTGGCCAAATCTAGACCAGACCCACGGCCTTTGCACCTTGTCCGTAGCCCCGAGGCAAAGTTTCAGTGGGGTTTGGGGCTTCAGCCGATGATTTTGAGGGGTCTTAGGCCCGAGCTCCTGGAGCAAAGCCTCAAGTGGTAAGCGTCAGAATGTTTGAGGATTCCTGCGGGAGACGATGAGGCTGCAGAATCCTGGAACCCCATCTGAGTCATCTGTGATTCATATCCCGGAAGTGCCGGAGGGGTCCCCTGCCAACTCCACCAAGCCCAGGGTTCCTTGTCCGGGCATTTGGGGAATGGGTTGTTAAACACGGCAAATTATATAAGCTTACAATTACATTATATGAAAAACAAAAGTATTTGTTCATACTTGGGATTTTCATTTCTTGATGATTTTAATTCAGTTATTACCTATGCTCTTGAGGTTATTTATGTCTATTATATATATTTGGTAACAATTCTATATAGTGATGAGCTATAGGGCATCTCTTCCTAGCCTACCTCTGTGCTCCGGGAAAACAATTTAGGCACCTGCATCCAGAGCTCTGCAAATGACCTGTGGCCACTGGCCACAGGGTGCTTTGCCTCTGGGTGCTTTAGCACCGTGGTCTATAAAATGGGTCTGCTGCTAGCTCCTCCTGCATTCAGTGCTCTCAGGGCTGAAATGAGCTGCCGTATGTTCAAGTCCAAAGAATGGTGCCTGGGAAGTAGAAGGCACTTGATAATAGCTTCCTATCATTATCATCTGACAAAAGAAAAAGAGCTTAGTCCAGCAGAGGCTTTTCCCCCCTTTTACAACATTTATTTTTCTGGGCACCTGGGTGGCTCAGTCGGTCAAGCGTCTGCCTTCAGCTCAGGTCATGATCCCAGAGTCCTGGGATCGAGCCCCGCATTGGGGTCCCTTGCTCAGCAGGGAGCCTGCTTCTCACCTGCTTGTGCCCCCCCATCAAATTAATAAATAAAATTTAAAAAAATATAATAACATTTATTTTTCTTCTTTTGAGAATCCTGCACAGGTTGTAGAAAATTTAGAAAGACAAAAATAATGAAAATGAGGGAAAGGAAAAACCTCCATTTTTAGGGCCCAGTGAACCTCTGAGCGCACCCCAGCCCTTCTGTCATTCTCCCAAACCTAGACTATGTCCCTCTCGATGCCCTTCCGGAATAGGACACTCTTGTTTGCTAACTCCTGATGTGTGGGCAGCATTTTCTTCCACTGGTCATGCTCAGATGAACCAGGACGGGCTGTGTCATCAGTGTTACAAAAGGCAACTGGCGGTGGGGCTGGCATCTGTCACCACAGGGGATTCTGTGTTTACCTTCATTACCATTGAGAAGGGCCCACCTCGTTCATTTATTAGACAAATATTTGCTGAACACATGTCATTGTCCTGTGGTTGGTGGGATGACAACAGGGTGTCTTGTCTTTACTGGTGAGCTCTTCATACTAATAGTGAGAATCTCTATACAGCAGGACACGGAATATTTTAAAAAATGATAGGTTCTCTTTTGATCAAAAAATTGTGTTTGGTAAATGTTTAGTAAATTGTTTAGCTAAATGCTAAAAGAATAAATGGATTGAGGGAGGACTTAGAGGTTATCCAGGCCTGACCCTCGCTGCGGCAGAAACCTCCCCCACAGTAGCCCTGACAGGTGAGAAAGAACCTTTTTAAAAAAATGTTTATTTAATTTTGTACTCTACACCCAGTGTGGGGCTCGAACTCATAACACTGAGATCGAGAGTTGCTTGCTCTTCCTGCTGAGCCAGCCAGGTGCCCCGAGAATGATCCTCTTTTATTTTATTTTATTTTATTTTAAGAATTAAAAAAGAAAAGATTTATTTGAGAGAGAGAGAGAGCGAGCATGAGTGAAGGGGAGGGGCTGAGGGAGAGGGAGAAGCAGACTCCTCACTGAGCAGGGAGCCCAATGGGGGGTGCGATTCCAGGACCCCAAGATCATGACCTGAGCCGAAGGCAGACAGACACCCCACCAACTGAGCCACCCAAGCACCCCGGGAATTATCCCAAAACAGCTTTGGGAAGGAGAGATTACCGCCTCACATGGCAGACTATTCCATTCTATTAAAAAAGAAGAAAAAAAGCTTCATTGTGATATCAAGAATCATGTCCTTGTGACTGTTAATGATAGCTCTCGAGAGCTTTCTACTCCGGGCTGCCACCTGAAAGGAAAGCTCTAGCTCACCATTGTTCCAGAGCCTGGGGATGAGGAGGCCCTGGACAAATTGGCAGCCCTTTCTGGCCTCTTCTGTCTTTGCGCAAACCGGAACCACCTCCTACTTTAGCACGCCGAGGACAGCAGTATACCTAAGGGATTCTGAGAATCTGTAAAAGTTAAGAACTCCTCTTCTGGGCGCCTGGGTGGCTCAGTGGGTTAAAGCCTCTGCCTTCGGCTCAGGTCATGATCTCAGGGTCCTGGGATCGAGGCCCGCATTGGGCTCTCCAGTCAGCGGAAAGCCTGCTTTCCCCTCTCTCTCTCTGCCTGCCTCTCTGCCTCTCTGCCTCACTTGTGATCTTTATCTCTGTGTCAAATTAAAAAAAAAAAATCTTTAATTAAAAAAAAAAAAAAGAACTCCTCTTCTTTTTTAACCCAAACTGCTGGAAAATGCTGAAGAAAGCCCCATTCGCCTAATGACTCTGAGGCTTACTTGGGATACATCTGGGTTCGGGTTCTGTTTTTCTCCCATCTCCTGTCGGGTGACATCATGAAAGCTCTTCTCTGCTCCTGGACTAGACTCAAGCTGGTGGTGACGGGCAGTGGTTCTGTTTTAGTGGCTTAGAATCTTCCAGGGCCCTGGCTCCTGCATGTCCTGTCCCACACCAGCCTGTCAGATCCCATCTTTCGGCTGCGGGTGCAGGAGGCCCAGGTTCCCTTGCAGAGTGGGGTCTGGGGCGTGGGGCCTGGCACCAGTCTGGGACTCTGGTGCAGGTGGCTTCTTATCCCAGCCGAGGGGCCCTGTATTCTCTGAGGGATCACGTTCTGCAGAAGTATGTTCTCAAGGTGTGGCCTAAATCAAAAGAACAAACAAGATGGCGCCTCAAAGCTTAGCCCTCTTGCGGCTCTTGTTTCCGCTCCCAAACCCTTGTCTTGGACCCGCCAGGAGTCTTCCGGCCTGGTGTGACTTCGTCTATGTGGCTTAAATGACAGCAAAGACGGCTCAGCTGTGAACGAAAAAATGCCTCTCAGACACTAAGAAATCATGCTTTACCCCAGGTCCTCGAGGAGGATGGAGAAAGTCTTAGAATGAAATCCAGAGCTTCCCTGGATTCTCCCCTCCTCACTTAGCACCTCTGGGCAGCACTTTTGGTTTTTTTTTTTGTTTGTTTGAATGAACCCAGTGAACCAGCCTCCACCTTTCAAAGGAATCTGAGGAAACTTTCCTGCCAAGTCCCCACTGAGTCCCTGTGACACTCAAGAACGGGGGCCAGGCCCTTGTGTAGGTTAAGGAAGTCCGAGAAGAATAAAGATTATAGGGAAACAGTCTACCTTTCTTTACAAGGTCTTGTTTTGCATCCCTGAAATCTCAGATTCAGCTACTACAATGAAGTCCTGTTGCAGAAAGAGCTGGCCTTTTATCACCACTTAAAATCTAATTAATCCATATTGAAGCACAAAGATTTCTGTTGTATTTTAGGGTGAGGGGTCATAGAGCCCTCTTTGTTCATCTTTAGACTTATAATCATCAAGCATTGGGGATATAATCTTACCAAGCAAATTGGAAGGTAACAGATCAAATCCTTATCAGAAAGCCTAACTCATAGTTTTAACAGGGTCCTACGTCCTTTACATGAAACATTATATTCGAGAAGAACAAAAACGCATTTCAGAGTTTCCCAAGAGTTAATGGCCAAAGCTTATATTCCAGGCAGCATAGGACCAAGAGTGTCACACTCCTGTCAACCACGGAAGGCAGTGGTTCCTATAGGGGTGGCCCAAGTGGTAAGATCTGCTGGAATGGCTTTTGTCTTCCGAGTAGCGATGCAACTCGTTGGACTTTTATTATCTTTGCTGGGATGGGTTTTATCTGTGATCACCACTTATTTGCCCCAGTGGAAGAACCTCAATCTGGACCTAAATGAAATGGAGAACTGGACCGTGGGGCTCTGGCAGGCCTGCGTCACCCAAGAGGAAGTGGGGACACAGTGCAAGGACTTTGATTCGTTCCTGGCTTTGCCTGCCGAACTCAGGATCGCCAGGATTCTCATGTTCCTGTCCAACGGGCTGGGGCTCCTGGGCCTGCTGGTCTCCGGCTTTGGCCTGGACTGCTTGCGGATTGGCGAGACGCAGCGGGGCCTCAAGAAGGGGCTGCTGATCCTGGGAGGGGTCCTGCTCTGGGCGGCGGGGGTCGCGGCCCTGGCTCCGGTGTCCTGGGTCGCCTACAAGACGGTGCAGGAGTTCTGGGACGAGACGGTGCCAGAGATCGTGCCCAGGTGGGAGTTTGGAGAAGCCCTCTTTCTGGGCTGGTGTGCTGGTTTTTCCCTCCTCCTGGGAGGGGGCCTGCTGGCCTGTGCTGCCTGCTCCCCCCGGGCTGCGCCAGCCGTGGGCCACTACGCGGTGGCAGAAATGCTAACTCGGGGTCCGTACCTGGAAAATGGAACCGCAGACCCAAGAGTGTAAGGCTTTGATGGGACTGGAGCGACGCATCTTTCCACATCAACTGTGATGTGGGGTCTACCCTAGAAAGGCGTCTTTGTTCTATGACTAAATCTGTGCTGCTCACATGTTCTCATTAAATAACTACTCTTCTATTCTAGAGCCCCCCTGCCCCCACCCCCAAAATCTGGAGAGGTAAGAAAGAGGCAAGTCTTACATCTAAAAGAAAATTATCATGGTAAGCATTACCTAGGTATGGGCAAAAATAATTTCATCGATCTGGTTGTTTAAATCAAAGCGTGGTGGTGGTTGTCCATAGTAATCAGGATTAAGTTTTAATGTGTTAATTTTATATTAGCAACTTTTTTTGTTTTTGCTGGTAGCTGGAAATAATTATAGTTACTACTTCCTGAAGGAAAACCCAATCTGAAATCCTTTAAACATTCTGCATTAGCAACAGCGCATGCTCAGCCTAACCCAAAGTGTGATTTCCACAACAGTGACTTTGGTCTTCTTTGAACTGAGGTGGTTTGTGTTTAGGACATTTTTTTTAAAAAGATTTTATTTATTTGACAGAGAGAGAGAGAGAGAGAGATTACAAGTAGGCAGAGAGGCCAGCAGAGAGAGTGGGAAGCAGGCTCCCCGCTGAGCAAGGATTCCCAGGACGCTGGGATCATGACCTGAGCTGAAGGCAGAGGCTTTAACCCACTGAGTCACCCAGGAGCCCCTGTGTTTAGGACTTTAGCACGCACCCTGTGTGACAGAATTTGATGGGGCTGACAGTTTTTGGTCCTTTTTGGTACTCTCACACTCAAAACACTGGCCAGTCTCTTCTCGTCTCTTCCTTCCAGAGTTTCAAATCTAAAAAGATGAGCGATTCCAGAAAGGTTTTGTGCTTGATATCCAGATACTGACAGTTTCCACTGCCCCTAGTAAAAGCTTCGCTTTGTTCCATTAAAAATGATCAGCATGGGGATATTTACTTTAGTGGTGAACCGACAGACGTTGTTCATTCTGACCTACAAAGTCCCGTTCCTTAACTTTTCCATGACACAGAAAGCATATTTAAGCAAAGAAAACAAAAAGTGTCCAGGCACACGGGCATGGATTCAACAGAAAGGCCTGCTATTTCTGGCTCAGTGCAGTCTCACGTGTTATGTCGTACAGGTAGCTCAAGGGTCTTAAAAAAAACAGACCCGACTGAAGGTCTAGAGAGATTTCTGATCAGATCGATGTATTTGGGTAAGAAATATTTTTCTTGAACCTGCTTTTAAAAAGGGACCACATTCAGTATGACCGCGACGTACGTCCTGAAATCGTAGAGTGACGAGGATGGCAAGGTGACAGGTGCAATTAGCAACATAGAGAGAAAGCCTCGGAGCTGAGTCCCAACTGCTGATGGACCATTTTGCATTTAGACTTCTTCATTCTTTGCCTTGTTAGAAAGGTTGGGACAACCCGAGGGCCATCTGTACGTTAACAATGAAAGGGGGATGAGCACTACCTAAGGTGATCTCAGAGACACACTGCGACCACGGCCAGCCTCTGGGACGTGAGCATGGCGTGTGGCCACACCCTGGCGTTGCTGCGGGCTGGCAGACTTATTTCCCTGTCCTTTCCTGAAAGTCAGTCAACACAGAATCAAACAATAGGCACTCTGGCAAGAATCCTCTACACGCGATGAAGAAATATTTCCGAGCTCCGGGGTGATAGCAGAAGGTGTCACACTTCTCTGCACCCCAGTCGAAAGGCAGGAGCTGGTTTGGCTCGGGCTCCGTGGGGCTCGGGGATGGCTTTAGTATTGCGGAGTGTGGCACAATTCGCCGGGCTCTCACTCTCTTTGCTGGGATGTGTGCTGTCCTGTCTTACAAACTACCTGCCCCAGTGGAAGAACCTCAATCTGGACCTAAACGAAATGGAGAACTGGACCGTGGGGCTCTGGCAGGCCTGCGTCACCCAAGAGGAAGTGGGGACACAGTGCAAGGACTTTGATTCGTTCCTGGCTTTGCCTGCCGAACTCAGGATCGCCAGGATTCTCATGTTCCTGTCCAACGGGCTGGGGCTCCTGGGCCTGCTGGTCTCCGGCTTTGGCCTGGACTGCTTGCGGATTGGCGAGACGCAGCGGGGCCTCAAGAAGGGGCTGCTGATCCTGGGAGGGGTCCTGCTCTGGGCGGCGGGGGTCGCGGCCCTGGCTCCGGTGTCCTGGGTGGCCTACAAGACGGTGCAGGAGTTCTGGGACGAGACGGTGCCAGAGATCGTGCCCAGGTGGGAGTTTGGAGAAGCCCTCTTTCTGGGCTGGTGTGCTGGTTTTTCCCTCCTCCTGGGAGGGGGCCTGCTGGCCTGTGCTGCCTGCTCCCCCCGGGCTGCGCCAGCCGCGGGCCACTACGCGGTGGCAGAAACGAGCTATCACCGTGAGCGCCGGCAGAGGAACAAAGCCCATCAGAAAATCTAAGCCCGAAAGCATCAGTGGGGCCCGCCCTTCGAGAGACGCTCACTCCTCTCTGGATTTGGTAGGATTTCCTGCTACACAGCCACCCATTCAGTGTGCTTTTAATTTTCTAAAATGCATTTCCCCCCCCGTGGCTATTCGCTTCTTCAATTATAATTTCCTTCTGAGACAGTAAAAACACTTTTATCTTCTATTCTGAGACCAAAACCACTCAAGACTTAATAGTAATCATACTCATTACTGTGGATGAGTTTTCTGTTTTAAAATAGATTCAGTGATTGCACAGAGCTAGTAAATAAAACATTATATTAGTGCTTACATATCTTTGAAGGTGTTATTCATAGAGATGAATTATTTTGGCAACTGCTAATCATTTATTGCTTTCAAGTGTGTAAGATCACCTATTATACTGAAACTAAGGTCTTGTTGCATATTTATTGAGAATGGACATTAGATTAGACTGAAAAACTGCTGGTTCTTTGAAAGCTTGAGAAGAGAGACGTGGGACACTTCATCTCCTCTGTAACTGGAGACCTCAGGGCCTCTGCGGCGCCTTTTCCAAAAGCCAGCCACGTTCCTTCCTGCCTTCCTCACCAGGGCAGAAGCAGAGGGTGGCAATCTGATGTTTGGGGGGTTCATGTAAAATATGGCCCCCCAAGTGTGCTTTGGCATCGGTGCCCTGTGCTCTGTGGCAGAAGGCTGATGGCCCTGGCTGCCAGGGGGTGGGGGTGGGGCGCTGCACGTCAAGGTCGTGGGGGGGCGGGGGGGGGAGGAGGGAAGCCCCTGGCTCACCTTGGAGACCCCTTCTTTTACTCGCATGATAAAAATAGGCCGTTTTTTTCTATCAGCAATACATACTGCCCAACCCAGAACCATTCCCAGTGAAGGGCTGGCTTGGGAAGTTCCTCAGGATGGACTTGATATTTGCTCAGTATATGGCTCAAGTGAAGTCTTGTTTGCAACAATCAGGGAAGTTGAACAGTAAACGACACTGAAATTAAGTATGAGGCAATATGCACCTTTGTTTAAACAAACAAACAAACAAACCCACTGAACCTTTTTCCACCCACAAACACAGGAAAAGTGCAGAAACCAAAGTTAATCTATGTGATGTATTTGCATACTTTTACAGACGAGACAAATTAAAACAGAAACATATTCAGAATTTAACCTGATTAAATATTTAGTTCAGTCCTGAGCTTTTGATATTTAATAAAATATAGATAAAGTAATAGCAAAAAAAAAAAAGATTTTTAAATTTGATTTGCATGCTACAGACAGCTAAACTTTGTTCATTTGGCTAGCAATATTTTTTTTTTGTACCTGTAACTTAGATTCTGATATACAAAATTATAATAACATACTGATAATTCAAACTTGAGAACTAAATATTACATTCTTTTTACCCTGTGCAGAATAAATTCTACCTTTAAAAAATAGTATTTATAATATTAAAATTCATATTGTTCATATGGTTTTGTGATCGAGTTATTAAAATGTTTTGTCACTGTGAATCATTTGGGTTAGTACAAATATGACAGAATTGTTAAAAGCTGCCTAAAATACATAACACTATTGCTGATTTTTAAAGTGTGGAAAAGGATTATATTAAAATAAGTTCGTTTCTCATGTTAGAAATGAGCAAATTTTGTAAAAGAAAACCCAAATCGTCTTGGTTACAACTGTTAACTACCGGCCTGAGACAGATTTTATTCTTTTATACTTGTCTGAAACTTTTTGTATTACAAAAAGTAAACAGCGAATCTGATGAAGATTTATAAAAGTGTAGATATTCCAATATAGCCTCTTCTATGTCAAACATTTAAAATGGCCAGAACCGAACTATATATTAAACAGAACATAAATAAGACCGTAAATAAATAAATGAAGAAAATAAAATCGTACGGTACAACTACACATAATTCTATAAACATTTTCATGGTCAAACTAAGACGCTGAAAACAGCTGACCTTCATTTAGCTCTACATTAAATAAACCTCTGTCTTTCACATTTGACCTTGACAAGGATGAATGGTATTCTCTTGCTAGTTCTCCTTAGTCATCTGATCGAATGAACCGCGCAGCCTTGAAGGACTGTGTGCAGTCAATTCACGAGGCTGGTTTTTGTTCAAAGTCCGGTTTTGTTCCAAACATCTGGTTATAGCTTCAGAGACATTTAGATATACGTGGTGGGACAACTGAGGAAAAAATAATTAAAGTCCTAGGCTCTGAAATTGCTTAATTTGAATTTTGATTCTGATAAAATGAACTTTCCAAAATATGTATAATTACTTCCAAGAAACTAAAAAATTCCTGCTGGGGATTCTATGTTAGAAATAGAACTTAATATATTTTTTTAAGGGGTCCATTCCTTGAAGATGATTTTTGCATTTCTAAAAAAAAAAAAAGACTTAGTTTGTTACAGAAGACGGCTAACCAAAAATTGCCTCTTCTACTATAACTGACTGAATGATAAGTAGGATTTAAATTCCATAAATACTCTTTATTTTAAAAGCCTTTCTGCTGGCAGAGTTACAGGGCGGCTTTCTTTCTTTTAAGCCCGGCCCGGGCTGGGGAGAGGGAGGACACTGGAGTCTGTTCCTATGCCTACATTAGTTCATCTAGAATTGTTTTCGGAAACAAACGCCTTGGCCCATACTTCAAACTGATGATCTCCCCAGACACGCTCTTCTCCTCTTGGCCTCCTTACCACAAATTAGAGAGGGGAGCCCCTAAAAATGACAGCTGCAAAATGATTTCTAGTGAATGTGAGAAATCTGTTTAATAAAGTTTTTTAAAAAAAATTTTTGGCAACTTCAATTCAATCAAGATTCCTGTTTCCCCGAAGGAGTGCTCTCCTCAGAGGGCGGGCTGCCACGGTCTTGTGGGCACCACCCCAACACCTCGGACAGAAGCTCAGCAGCCCGAGCTGGAAACCCACCTCGGAACAGGATCGCAGAGCCCAGTTTTGTTTGGGGCCGGGGGTAAGGTGGGGGGGCTTGCTGACCAGCTGATTCCACTGGGTTGAGGGTACCTGGCTCTCTCCTCTCCCCCGCCCCCCTTAATGTGACAAATCACAAGATCTTCCCCTTAGCTAGGAGCACCGCTCCTCTGGGTTCTGGGATTCCCACTCAGCATCTGGTTTTCTTCAGACTACAAGGGAAGGACAAAAGGGAAGTTGTTTTCAGGAAACACGGGTTCCAACACAGGTGATGGGGTGAGTGCAACACCTGTCTCGTGTAGACTTGGAGTTGGAATCACATTTGCTTTCAAACACTAAGAGGGCCCCCCCCCCCCGGTTCAAAGATATCACGTGGCCCTGTCGCCATCCTCCCGGTCTGCCAGTGAGACAACGAACAAAAAGCCAAGTTCGCCTTCTGCTAAACCTGAGCTCTTTCTCGACAGTTGGTTTAACAGGATATACTCTGGGCGCTGCTTCTATTCCGTTTGTACAAAACACGGCCTGCTGGCAATTCGTATGTACTGGATGACATTTGTGTACCAGATCATTCCATTTTGGTTACCTGATTTTGTTTTTTCTTTTTTAAACATACAAGAATTACATTCAAGGTACTTTACAAATGAACATGTTGAAAATCTGATGTGAAACAAAAGCTCTTTAAGAGTTGACAGTTACGTTGCAGAAAGAACACCCCCCAAGAAACACAAAACAAATGTTCAGTCTTGTACCCTCCCTAATTGGTGAAGAGGTGACTCAGTAATTCCTTCAGGGGGTGTAATCATACATCATCAGCTGGCAGGGACGGGATGCTTATCTTTGCTCTGGTGAAGTAGGCGATCTTCTCCCTAGAGTCAGGGGTGAGAAATAAACTGTCTTGAATATGATGTTGAAAATACTCTGTGACCATTGAAAATAGTCCCAAGAACTCCAGCATGGTCTCTGCAGGCCTGCATAGGAGATCTGTTCTTGGCAGAACCCCATAAAATCAAGATCGTTCCCCCCCCCTTTTCCCCCCTCTTTCCCCTTGATGGGAGGCTAGACGGGAGAAGGGCAGCTCGCATTTACGGTGAATCGCCCACAGACCAAGGCAGTCAGGTCCTAACTGGATTTCCAGCATTAGACAGTTTTTAAACCACCAGGGGGCCAGTTATGAGTGCTTCTAACGGAGGCAGGAGAGGACGCAAGAAGTCCAAAGTCCCAGGGAACTTCTCAGGGACCTTGCAGAAAAGTACATGGTGCTGGGAAAATTCTTTAAAATCAATACCATGCTCGGGTAAGGGTCACTTGCTGAGTGATCCCGTGACTCCCAAGGAGGGGGAAAGAAGGAACATGACTGCGGCAAAGGCAGATCTGTCCCACATCGCGAAGCAGGAAAAGGAGAAACCACCTGAAAGGGCAACAGTGAGAAAGATCAGGCAGAACGGTTTTCACAGGTTAGGAGAGTATTTAAAAAAAAATATGGTTTTCAGATTGTATAGTTACCAAAGACAGGAGCAATATACCCACTTTTGCGCAAAATCTTCGCATCATACATAGCACCCCATCGACACACACACACGGAGGGTGTGTGCGGTTACGCAGGGCACGCGGGTAGCGATAAAGAACAGAGCAACAACAAGAAAGAACAGAGCACCAGCCTTCCTTCGAGAAACCAAGAATCTGTGTAGATGGTGTTGGAAGGGTGGCGTCAAGAAACAAGAGCTGGAGGGGAAAAGCTCTAAAGACTCAGGGCGGGAGAGAGAAGAAAGGGAGCGGGCCAGGACCCGGCGACCCGGAACCAGACTTCCCTGCGTGGTGGGCATCCTTACAGGCGACGGCGCGCGCTCATGACGTCACTGCCGGCCGGAAGGAGACCCGGAAACGGAACCCTCGCTGTTGGCGGGTGTCGTTGGCTCCGGCCGGGGGTTCACAGCCCTGAATCAGTGGCCACTTTTGACTCCTGATTTTGAACTTCCCTGACAGATCAGAGGACCAGGGAACACAGGGCCCCCGATTCCAGGGGAAACAAGCAGGCAGGGTGTGTGTGTGTGTGTGTGTGTGTGTGTGTGTGTGTCCCCAGTGCTGGGGCAGACCGAGCACCCCGCTCTCCGGCCCTGGCCGGGGGCAGCGGCAGGGCGCCCCAGACGCCCCATGTTCCCGGGGAGTGTCCCTGACCCCGCACGGCGCAGGGGCCTAGGAGGGGCCCAGGGAACGTCTGTTGAACGAGTAAACAACAAAAGCCCGGAGGAGCTATGCTTTTCTGTATTTTCTCAGTGACAGGTGCCCACCGCTTCTAAGAGCGGGGGGCACCCCAAGTTCCTAGGAGCCAGGCTCGGATCAGGTCAGGGCCGCTGCCGGGAGAGTCTGTAACCTGAGGAAGGAGCAAACGGAAGCATCTCCGTTCACACAGTAGGAGAGGATTTGGGGTCTCATACGCCAATACGAACTTGCAGCATAATTCAGAAGGCCAGAGGACAAGCCGAGGGTACCGCGGGCGGAGGGGGAAGGGATTTACCTGAAGGACTGCACCTGCCGAGGCACCTTGCGGCTCTGCTCCCGGAGCCGGCACACATCCTTGGAGACTTGCCGCATCAATTTCTCCGCATTCAAACCTTGCTTCTGCTCTTCTTTTGACTGTTCAGCCTGGCAAAGGAAATCAAAACACAAAACCCCACAGAACACTAATTAGAAAGCTCGGAAGACGTGCTGTAAGGCTTGGGAGCCTCGGGCCTGAGCCCGGAGCGCAGCGTGGGCCCTGATGAGGGGTGGTGGTGTCTCCTTTCACCAGCAGGGGGCGACGGTCGCACGCCGCTCACACGCAGCTGTGAGGCGCAGTTGCTGATTGCCCCAAGTTTATTTCACTGCATGTCAAAGATCTTAGTACATGGGTAATATGTGATCATTTTAGTATGTCTGGAAAACCTGAGAACCCTCAAAAAAAAAAAAAAATGAAAAACTACTTACAGCACTGTGACCAAGAAATAAGTCCTAACATTTCAACCGCTGATTCATTTTTTCAAACTTTTTTCTATTTTGGCCTAATTTTAAAAGCAGTTTATTGAAGTAGAATTTACATACCAGGTTAGATTCTTTTACTTAGTGATATGCACTTAAGATTCTTCCACGTGTTTCCATGGCTTGATTGCCTTTTTTTTTTAAGCGTTGAAAAATATTCCATTGTTTACAAGTACCACAGTGTACTTATCCATCACTCACTAAAGGATATGGTGGCTGCTCCCAAGTTTGGGCAATTATAAGGAAAGATGCCATAACATCCATGTCCATAACTTTTCAACTCCTTTGGGTAAATACCCACAAGTGCGACTCCTGGTTCATATGGCAAGAGCATGTTTATTTACTTTCGTAAGAAAATGTTAACCTGCATCTTACACTTAATACAATATTATATGTTGATTACATCTCAGTACAGCTGGGGGGAAAAAAAGAATTGAAAAAAAAAATGTCATACTATGTCCAGAGTGGCTGTACTATTTTGCATTTCCACCAGCAATGAACAAGAACTCCTGCTGTACTGCTTATTTGCCAGCATTTTGTGCTGTCAATGAAGCATCAGTGTTTGAGAGTTTGGCCATTCTAACAGGTATGTGGTGGTAGCTCACTGTTGTTTTAATTTGCAGTTCCCTAATGACATATGATGTGTAGAACCTTTTCATATGCTTATTTACCATCTGTATATCTTTTTTGGTGAGGTGTCTGTTTAGGTCTTTGGTCTACTTTTCAGTTGGGTTATTCATTGTCGTATTGTTGACTTTTAAGAGTTCTTTGTATATTTTGAATAACAGTCCTTTATCAACAGCCCTTTACAGTTTTGTATTTAGGCCTACAATCCATTTTTAGTGTGCTAAGTGTGTAAAGTCTGTGTCTAGATTTTTTTTTTAAGTGGATGTCCAGTTGTTCCATTTTGTTGACAAGACTCTCTTGTTCCATTGTATTGCTTTCACTCCTCTGTCAAAAGTCAGTTGACAGTGTATTTGTATGGGTCTGTTTCTGGGCTCTCTATGATCCTCCATTCATTTATTTGTCTATTCTTTTATCAATACCACATTGTCTCATTACTGCTGTTTTACAGTAAGTCCTAATGTTGGGTAGTGTCAGTCCTCCACTTTGTCTCCTTCAATATTGTGTTGGCTATCATCTGTCTTTTGTCTCTCTGTATAAACTTTAGAGCCAGTTTGTCTATGTCCACAAAATAATTAGCTGGGGTTTTGACTGGGATTGCGTTAACTATAGGTCAATTTAGGAAGAACTAACACTTTTTTTTAAAGTAGGCTCTGTGCCCAGTGGGGAGCTTGAACTCATGATCCTGAGATCAAGACCTGAGCTGAGATCAAAAGTTGGATGCTTAAGCAACCGAGCCACCCAGGTGCCCTGGGAAGAACAAACATCTTGACAATATTAAGTCTTCCTATCCATGAACATAGACTATCTCTCCATTTATTTAGTTCTTTGATTTTATCCATCAGGTTTTGTATTTTTCCTCATTTAGATCCTATACATATTTTGTTAGATACATAACTATTTCATTTTGGGAGGCTGCTAATAGTATGGTGTTTTTAATTTCAAATTCCACTTGTTCTACACAATATAGAAAAGCAGTTAACTTTATATATTAACCTTGTATCCTGCAACCTTGTTACTGATTTCATATTTTTGATGTCATTAATTTCTACTCTAATTTTTATTTCCTTTTCTTCTGATTGCTTTGGATTTAATTTACTCTTCATTTTCTAGTTTCCTAAGGCAGAAGCTTAGATTATTGCCTCTAAATCTTCTTTTGTAGTATATACATTCACTATTTATAAATTTACCTCTAAGCACTGCTTTGCTACATCCCACAAAGTTTGATAAGTTGGTTTTTCATTTCCATTTAGTTCAAAATGTGTTTTCTCTTGAGATTCCTTTTTCTGACCCATGTGTTATTTAAAAATGTGTTGTAAGATCTCCGAGAACTTTGGGATTTTCCAGTTATCTTTCTGTTATTGATTTCTAGTTTTATTCCATTGTGGTCTGAGAGTAGACACTACATGATTTGTATTCTTTTACATTTTTTTTTTTAAAGATTTTATTTATTTATTTCACAGAGGGAGAGAGATCACAAGGAGGCAGAGAGGCAGGCAGAGAGAGAGAGGGGGAAGCAGGCTCCCCGCCGAGCAGGGAGCCCGATGCGGGCCTCGATCCCAGGACCCTGAGATCATGACCTGAGCCGAAAGCAGAGGCTTTAACCCACTGAGCCACCCAGGCGCCCTTCTTTTACATTTTTAAATTGTATTTTATGACACAAAACATGGCCTCTCTTGGTGAATGTTCCATGTGATCTGGAGGAGAATGAATTCTGCTGTTGTTGGACAAAGTAGTCTATGGATGTCAGTTACATCTAGTTAATTAACAGTGTGGATGAACTCAACTATGCCCTTGCTGATTTTCTGCCTTTGGGATCTGTCCATTTCTGACAAAGGGGTGTTGAAGTCTCCAACTGTAAGAGTGGATCTACCAGTTCTCTTTGCAGATAGATCAGTTTTTGCCTCACATATTTTGATGCTGTGTTATTAGGTGCATACACATTAAGGATTGTTACCTCTTCTTGGAAAACTGACTCCTTTATGATATGTGATGTCCTTTTTTATATTTGACAACTTTTATGCTCAGCTCTCTGCTCTGTCTCAGATTAATATAGCTACTCCCACTCTGTTTTGATTAGTGTTAGCATGGTATATTTTTCTTAATCCCTTTACTTTTAGTCTATATGCATTTTATATGTAAAATGGGTTTCTTATAGACAAACATATAGTCAGGTCTTGCCATTTATTCAACCCTGACAATCTCTTTGAATTGGCAAACTCAGATCATTAATGTTTAAAGTGATTATTGAGGGGTACCTGGCTGGCTCAATCAGTAGAGCATGGGACTCTTAATCCTGGGGTTGTGAGTTGAAGCCCCACGTTGGGTGCAGAGATTACTTAAAAATAAAGTCTTTAAAAAAATAAAGTGATTACTGATATGGCTGGAATGATATCTACCATATTTACTATTGTTTTCTTGTTATTGCTCTTGTTCTGTTTCTGTTTTTGCCTTCTACTGTTTTGCAGCCTATTGTGGTTTTAATTGAGCATCCTATATTGCCATTTTCTCTCCTTTCTTAGCATATCTATTATACTTTTTAAAACATTTTTAAGTGGTTGTCCAATATTTTGCAGTATGCAAAACACCACAGTACTTTACAGGTAGTGCAAGTACCATGTAATAATAAAATATTCCTAATATCTCCCTGTTGTCCCTTGTATCACTGTTGTCATTTATTTCACTTACACACAAGCATATATATGTCAAATACATAGTTGCTATTATTATTCTGAATTGTTATGTTAGATTAATTAAGAATAAGAAAAATAAAAGTTTTATCTTTACCATCACTAACTCCTTCTTCAGTGTTCTTCCTTTCTTTACGTAGATCCTAGTTTCTGGCCTATACTGTTTTCCTACTCTGAAGAGCTTCTATTAACATTTCTTGCTAGGCAGATCTACAGACAACAGATTTTCTCAATTTTCATTCATCTGAGAAAGTACTTCTCCTTCAGTTCTTAAGGATAATTTTGTAGGATCTAGAATTCTCAGTTGGTGGTTTGTTTTTCCTCTTGACACCTTAAATATTTCACTCCACTCTCCTTGCTTGCATGGCTTTGGAGAAGTCAAACGTAATTCTTATCTTTGCTCCTGTAGAAGTTACTCTGGCCTCTTTCAAGATTTTTCCTATATCTTCGATATTCTGCAGTTTGAACGTGATATGTCTAGGTATAGGGTTTTTTGGTTGGTTGGTTTTGCATTTATCCTACATGATATTTTCTGAGCTTCCTGGATCTATAGTTTCACGTCTGACACTACTTTGGACAAGTTCTCAGTCATTATGATTTAAATATTTCTTCTGTTTTTCTCTTTTTTGTGCTGGTGTTCCCATTATGTGTAAGTTATGTCTTTTGTAGTTGTCCCACAGTTCTCAGATATTCTGTTCCTTCCCCTGCCCCACCCCCAGTCTTTTTTCTCTTTGATTTTCAGCTTTGAAAGTTTCTACTGACATTTCCTCAAGGTCAGAGATTCTTTCTTCAGCCATATCTAGTCTGCAAACAAGTTAGTGCTTTTGATGTCTAGTATTTTTTTTAATTCTTTCTTAGAATTTCCTTTTTCTTTCAGCTTATACTGACCACCTATTCTTGCATGTTGGCTACTTTTCCCATTAGAGCCCTTAGTGCATGAATCTAGTTGTTTTAAATTCCTGGTCTCCTAATTCTGACATCCCTTCCATGTCTAGGTCTGGTTCTGATGTTTTTTTCTGTCTCTTCTTTCAGTATGGTGATTTTATGTTGAAGGCCAAACAGACATAATGTACTGGGTGAATGGAACTCTGTGAGTAGTTGTTTAGTAATGAAAGAAATAGCCAGTTGCTCCTGAGGGCAGCTCTTGTTAACAGAATGCTCTGGTGTATTTCAACATGGTCACTTTTTTCCTCACCCTGCTGGAAGCACAGGAGATTTTCTTCTCTGGTACTCACCAAGAGGACCTGGTAGAGCTCCTAGATGGGCTTGCACAGAAGTGTGGTGGCTTTCCATGGCCAGTCCCCTGGAGTTTTGAACTCTTAGGCTTGTCTACATGGAACCTCCAGGATTCATCAATTATACTTTAGGCTCTCCTACCCCAGTACTGGTGCCCTCAGAGTTTCTGCTCTGGTGAGTTGTCATTTTCTGTGCTGCCTGTGTCTCCAATTCTGGGGGCAATGTTTTAACCCATGACCTCATTTTTCTGACAGATCTATGAAGAGTTGTTGATTTTTCAGTTTGTTCATCTTCTTTCCTTATTGTTAGGGCAAAGTAGTGATTTTTCTTATAGGCCAGACCAGGAAATGGAAGTCCATAACTTTTTTTTTTTTTTTACGTTGTTAGTCACCATAGAGTACATCCTGAGTTTTTGACATAGTGTTCAATGATTCATTAGTTGCATATAACATCCAGTGCCCAATACCACACATGCTCTCCTTAATACCCATCACACAGCTATCCCATCCCCCCACCCCCTCCCCTCTGAAACCCTTAGTTTGTTTCCCGGAGTCCAAAGTCTCTCATGGCTTGCCTCCCTCTCTGATTCCCCCCCAGCCCTTTCAGTTTTCCCTTCCTCCCCCTATTGTCCTCCGTTCTATTCCTTATGTTCCACATATGAGTGAAACCATACGGTAATTGCCTTTCGCTGCTTGACTTACTTCACTTAGCATAATCCCCTCCAGTTCCATCCATGTCGATGCAAATGGTGGGTATTCATCCTTTCTGATGGCTGAGTAATATTCCATTGTGTATATGGACCACATCTTCTTTATCCATTCATCTGTTGAAGGGCATCTTGGCTTCTTCTAGTTTGGCTATTGTGGACATTGCTGCTATGAACATTGGGGTGCAGGTGCCCCTTCTTTTCACTACATCTGTTTCTTTGGGGTAAATACCTGGTAGTGCAATTGCTGGGTCGTAGGGTAGCTCTATTTATAACTTTCTGAGGAACCTCCATACTGTTTTCCAAAGTGGCTGTACCAGCTTGCATTCCCACCAACAGTGTGAGGGGGTCCCCCTTTCTTCACATCCTCACCAATATTTGTTGTTTCCTGTCTTGTTAATTTTTGGCATTCTAACTGGTATAAGGTGGTATCAATGTGGTTTTGATTTGAATTTCCCTGATGGTAATGATGCTGAAGATTTTTTCAGTGTGTCTGTTAGCCATTTGTAGGTCTTCTTTGGAGAAGTGTCTGCTCATATATTCTGCCCATTTTTTGACTTAATTATTTGTTTTTTTGGGTGCTGAGATTGAGAAGTTCTTTACAGATCTTGGATACCAGTATAACTTTTTAATAGTTTGATAATATCCTTTAATAGCTATAGCATAATTATTTAATTAAACTTCTGGAATCACACAGTTAAATGATTTCCATGCTGCAATGTTCACTGATGTGGGAATTAGCATTTAAACATCTAGATAAATGTACATTTGGTTACACTGGATTTAGAGGGGATAAAAGCAGGCATGTCCTGTGTATTTTATAAACTATCCACAATAAGAGTATATCTGCAATCATTTATAGCTACATCTATCTCTGTATAGAATCCTGCATTTGTGTTACCCTGCTTTCAGAGAGAAAACAATCACAATTTTGTTTAATTTGACTCAGAGCTTAAAAACACATCTAAAAGGATAATTCCTTAGCTACATAAGTGAACTGTGAAATAGGAAATGAGGCTTAGGTATAAATGTGCTGTTACTCTTCATCCCTTCATATTTGGAAATGATGTGACTTCTCCATTATGAGGAAGCTGATCTCCACAAGCACTGGCTCCCTCTGGCAGGTAAAACCAAGAGGCTGCCTGGCTGTTAATTTAGGGTTTTGGCTCATGGTTCGCCTTCGGGTCTGAGCTGTTTACACAGGTCCATAAGCTTCCGAAGGGCAGGGACTGCATCTGATTTTTTGTTTTTGCATCTGTTTAACATAATTCTTAGAAGTTCAAGTGCAAAATAAACATTTTTAAGCCAGTGGTTTGTTTCTGAAAACTGCCTCTATTTGCAGAAGCTGCTTGTGATGCTATGTTATGAAATGAATGTCATCTCGAAGCAGTCTCGTCAATGCCTACTTAAAAACAGTAGTTATCCTCACCTGACAGAAACAGAAATCTAATTTAAGTTACTTTGAGTTTGGGAAAAAGTGAGATCCTATATATATATATATATATATATATATATATATATATATATATGAATGAATTGGTTTTGGCAT
Organism: Ailurus styani; assembly: GCA_002007465.1. NCBI lineage: Eukaryota > Metazoa > Chordata > Mammalia > Carnivora > Ailuridae > Ailurus > Ailurus styani. The sequence goes on along the minus strand of LNAC01000061.1, from coordinate 317,613 downwards.
TTGTTTGGGAAGCTGCTTTAAGAAAAGGAATTCTAAGCAGAATTTCTGGTGGTGAACCAGGGTAGCTTCCCTCTTCACCTTCCCTCCTAATCCCCCCCAGGGGGCTGGGGGAAGCGAGCTAGCCAGCACGCTCTAGGAAGTTCCTTTGCTGGATGTAACACGCCGCTGCTCTTACCCCAACAGAAACCACCGTTCCTTTCATCCTTGACAAGATGCGCTGTGATTGGGTCTGTTCAGATCTGTGTCTCGGGCTCTTTTTGGCACATTTACCAAGTATGAGCCACTTCCACAGTGAGACCCATGGGCGGCAGGGGAACGAGAGGCTCTCTCCAAGGCGCCCTTACCCTGCCTCCCTTTCGGAAGTGGCTTGATGGTGGGGCCTTGTCTGCCCTCCTCGGGGCCAGACTCCCCAACGCCTCCACCCACTGTACCCACTGGGGGTGCTGCCGACAAAGGCTGAAGGAACGAGTGTCCGTCTGTGGGAAAAACAGGTTTTTAGATGACGATCTTTTTAAGATTAATGTGCTTCAGTAACTCTCAAAAGATTTAGAGCAGCCTTGGGTTTTTTCCAATGGTGACTGACTACCAACAAAGCTCTCCAGAAGGCCAGAAAATAAAGACGGATGGATTTAGATTCAGAGTCGAGCAAACATCGGAACTTCTCTCACTTGAAAGGTGTTGAAAAGACAAACGACAGAGTGAACAAAACCATCTGTAACTCAAATAACAGATAGGTGGAGAAAGAGGCCTTTCAAGGAGAAAAATAAGACATAACAGAAACAAGGGCCCTGGGTAGGAGCTGGCGTCTCACAGAATAAACACAAATGGCAAATAAACACGTCTCCTCAAAGTGACACCATTATCACCTAGCAGACTGGGACCATTTAAGGGACTGGGAGTCCGAGGGACAGCAGGGTGTGTGTCCCAATGCCTGAGCCTCCGGAGGGGAAAGGACTGTGCTACTACTGCCCAGGAGGAAGCATCTGGATTCACATCTGCCCCCCCCACCCTGTGCCAAGGCAGGGGATGGTTCTGGGTGTTGGGGGAGGGGAGTCAGGGCCCAGGGAGACTCAGCTCATGCGGGAGGCTCCCTGCCCCGACCACTGGTCAGCCTCTCTCCCCATGGCCTCCCAAGTGCTGTGCTCCAATAACACAATACGAAGTGTAGGCCTGCTTACTGGGGGCCGCTGGTCATGGTGGTGGCGGCCGGAGCTGTTAAGGAAATGGGAAAATACACAATGTTGGTGTTTGTTGGTAGCTCAGAGCAGAGTCTAAGACAGAGGTCAACTCAGGCTGGAAGTCGGCACTGGCACGAAGAGAGGGAAGAAAAAACAGCTTTGCTAAGGGTGGTCGCCCGCCGCCTACAGTCTAGATTGACTGGTCAATCCCACCATCGAGAGCCTTCTGGACTTGAGAAAGCCAAGTCTTTCAGTTATAAACTTTGGAAGGAGAGGAGACTGGTGCCGGCAAAAAGGGATTATAAGGATCTTGTCTTCCCATACGCACCCAGTGCTTCAGACTCTGTCAAGGCCAGGAAGGCGAAGAACAAGGTTTTAGCCTCCTAAGACATGACAGGGACGAGACCTTGCCTATGGTTGGTTCGCAGCCACACGGACAGGCCCAGCAACCCTACTCCTGGGCATTTATGCTTTGGAAACACTACTGAATCCAGAACGTGTCCCAAAAAGTACAGGAATGCTCATTTCCACATAGTCCAATAACTGAAAATTTGGGAAACTGTCAGAATAAATAATTACGCTATGTCTACACAGGCGAATGCCTTAAAAGTAATGGAGTACAGCAACATTTACTAAACTGGAAAGTCGTTCTTCACACAAGAACACAGAATTAGGTGGGGGGAGAAAATCAAGTTTCGTGACAACTTGTCTTCATGGCCCTATTTTGGTGTAACCTTTCCGAATAACACGAACACGCACACACGGCCTAAGAAAGAGCTGGAAGGACAAATGGGACTTCAAGGAGGCATCGCTGCTTTCTGCTTTACACAGTTCTGTATTATTCGGATTTGAACAATCAGCGTATGTTAATTTTTTAGCCACAGAAAATCTTTTTAAATTTTAAAATACTCTCAAGGTGTGAGTGTACTGAAGCACTGTAAATCTGAAAATAAAAATGCTGTGGCGCTTTTCGGAAAGATGAGATTTTAAACAATTTACTTATCCAGCAAGTACTTATAAAGAGTCAATCACACACCACTTTATGGAAAGCTAACTATCCTGCAAAAGGCATTCCTAGTACTTGCTAATCATAATCCGCTGCAGTTAACGTCTGACTTTTTTCACCACAAAGGATCCTTTTCTAGATATTTTTTACTGCCCCACTTTCCTTTCCCTGTTTTGAAAGATTCCATTTAGAAAAGCCACCTTTATTAGCTCTGTACTAATTCTCTCTTGATCATTTTGCAATCGGTGAGACAGTTGAGCCATCACTCGGAGCTTCTGATTTGCTGTACTTCAAATTCAAAGGGACAAATGGGATCTTTTAGTTACTTGGTGAAGTCTTATCTTAAGCAAACGGATACTTTTTCATTAGGTCCCAGAGAAGGAACTACTCACTTGGTAAACAGGAACAAATGACTTCTCCCATGATGTGATCTATCAAATTTGTAAACTGTTAAGCAGACAAAAGCATTGTTGGTATCTGAATTCTTGGCAACACAGAACATGAATAAACCAATCTTAAAATAGCCATCTGCTTACTGAATTAACGCACAGATTGGGAAAGGCCAGAGAAAGAAAGTATGTGCTGGATATACTCAGGTAAGAAAATCTGGGCCAGTTTTTCTGAGATGTATTTTATCAGATGAGAGTTACAACAGGCTCCCTGGGTCCTGTCCCGCCTTCGGTCGCCTTCCACAGAAATGGAACTGTGGGGGTCTGTTTAACCCTCTGTGAGACAGTCCCTCTAAAGAAGGTGGATGGCTACTGCCTTTCCAGAATGTTTGTGGGCACTGCACAATCACTGTGAAATCTGGTTTTGTTCTGGGCAAAGTAAGACTGACCACAGAACATCTTCCTTTCCCAGCTGAATAAGCGCACACTTCACTGAAATTTACATTTGTCTACGTGTTTATATCTGTACCTACACATCTGTATCTTTCCCTCAAAATCTGGGTGACCAAAACCATCATGAAATTTTTGTCAGCTGTTAATAATCACGAGGAGCCAACTTTCAGGCAGTCAAACCTCCCTGCTGAATACTCCACTGTAATCAGTAAGATTTATTTTGTTCAGTGAGGTGTATTGGTATCTTTGACACACAATTTTCTTAGCAGATTCTAGCTTTTAAAAATGTTAAAATCTGTATTATTTTAAGCTTTGAAAAAGGCTAGCATCACAGAATTGGTGTTTTGACAAGGAAACACTCTGAGGAAGAAAAGAAATTTCTGCTCTGGAACCAACATGAGGCTCCTTTGGAAAAATACCAACCCTTCCTCAGGATCCCTCTCCCCTTCTCACCCAACAAGTCATGACAGGCTGCCCGGTTCACAGGATCGGAAGCTGCTTTTTATGCCCAGACTCTGGAAGAGTGTGACTAACCTTTAGTTTATGCGATGGGTGCCTGACCTGCAGAAAGTTCCAGTGACTTACTTAGAGCCACAATGAGAAGGCTAACGGAAGAAGGAACACGATCCAGTCCGAATTCACGGTCCTGTGTTTCTCGCTCTGCTTCCTGAGGCCACTAACTCTGATTCGGCTTTTATTCTGAGCTACAAAACAGACCTTCCACCACAAAGGAGGAAGGCTATGGAGTGGGACCCTGAGAGCTGACAGTTTTCTGGACCAGAGGGCAAATCCAGGACCTGCTGCTGCCTTCAATTAACTGCTTTTCTGGGACCTGTATTTTTTATGGCAATTGGCAGGCATTTTATGACCGTGCTGCTGAAAATCCCACAAATGCCCACTACTTCAGGGAAGTGCTGGGAATCCAAGGGCAGCGTGCATGTGTGTGTGCGCTGGTATGTCCGCATGTGTACAAAGAAGTGGATGTGGACAGAGGAGCAAGCAGGAGAGAGAAGCCCATAGTGGTTACCAACGTTTGTGGCCACGATGAAAGGTGCACCATTGAAATTGTCTGTGTTTTTGCAGACGAGGCTGTTCTAAGCTTTAGCGGTGAGAAAGCCAAGTAGTACAGCTCCAGTAGTCTCCATATGGAGTTGGTAAACAAAGAGAAAAAACTGGCTATACTTGGGAATCAGATGGCTGGTTTTATGATGGCATGAATGCACTTGGCTTTGAGAGCTCCGCCCTCCCTGTCGCTTGAGACAAAGTCGCTCTTAGGCAGAAGGAGAAAAAGATGCAGGGACAGCAGGCTTAGCGCAGCTCAAACAGCTGGGTCCAAGCGCTGCTCTACTGGCCTGTGGAAGACCCAACCGCAGACGCCGTTAGATGCAACAGCCTCAGGGAATCACATCTCACCCCGGACTGTGGGATTCTCCAAGCACGGCAGGTGCCCTAACGGTGTGCGTGCTGGACCACGCAGCCGTCAAGTTCCGCGCATTTCTCCGCATCTTCACTTATACCGAAAGCCCTGTATCGTGCACACAAATACCGCATTTTGTTTATAGCATCAACTCTAGCAAAGGGATTTATACTGAGCTATTAATAACGTCTCCACATGACGTTCACGCTAACAACCCAGGAAAACGATAGCAATGGCATGGACACTTGAATAAAATTATGAAGACAACTACCTCAGCTCTTAATGGCCCTTAATTATTTAGATACATCTTCATGTTTAGTCAATGCTGCAATTTTCTTGGTGAGAACTGGAAAACAAGATTCTCACTCTGAATCAGACACCGCTGTCATGTCAGCCCAGACCCTGTCCTTTCTGGCTGCCCTTGTGGTCGTCAGCAACCTGGGGGCCCGGGGGCCTTCACGAAGCACACCCAGGGTCTCTCCCCTCCTGTCCCTTCTCTGAGCCTCCAGCCCTTGCCGTAGGTTCTCCTGTCGAAGGCAGATGCACACTGTGGGATCGCCTGACACAAGCGATCCTTTCCTCCCGCTCCGAGAGGATGTCTGTGAGATGCGGTGTGCACGGCTCCCAGGGGCTGGCCCCATGGCGCTCAAGCAGCCCCCACCTCCTTCCTTCCCTGTCTTGCCTCTGCTCCGCGCCTGGGGCTGCACCCCCTTAGTGACGCAGTGCGATGGGAGTGTTTATGCCACGCTCTGCACAATCGCAAGCGAAGCCTCCTTCAGCTCTTCTTTTCCCTCGGTATCTTGCTGTGCAAACTGATTATGAAACCAACTAAGTGCCGGTTCATCAGAGATACAGATCAGAAAACCTCTATTAAGATATAATTAAATTTCTAAGCATAAACATCAGTGCAACTTCTGTAGGGATGATTATAATCATCAGTAGTTTATTATGGGGCCAGAATCATGCATAAGTAGGTACAACTTAATGACTAAACAACTGCAAATTACTATAAAAGCAAACCACTATTTTACAGAAAGGAATTCTCAAGTGTCATTCTTCTTAAGACACTTTCCAAAGCCAGAACAAGACCTGCTTATGTCCTGCAATGGGCAAAACTCCAGAGATCTCGAATCTCTGCACGGCTGCACACAGCAAACACCCAGGATCCCTGAAGGATGTCCGGGCAGCTGCAAGCAAAAAGCATCCAATGCGGCATGCCAGTGACCTCGGCTGGCCAGGCCAAGCACACGTGGCTTTGTACAGAAGCGTGTGGGGTTGTGCTGAGGTTTGAAGCATGAAAACCCTCCTGTCCCTGCAGCGGCACTTTCAAGGAGACACTGGTTCTGGGGTAGGCCCGGGACGTGAGAGCACCCGTGAGTATCAGAGCCGGCACCCCCCTTCTTAGATGGTGACTTGCGATGGGGACCATCAAAACGCTAATAATTGGGAGATGAGGGGGAAAATACCACCCATGGCGCACGGCTGCCTGAATGACACGGCTGTAACAGTTTCCAAAAAGGTCACTTATGAGGGAATTTAGTTCACCTTTGCGTTATGCCTGGAAAATCTGCCTGATATTCCTATGATTACTTCCACCGTAGGAACAGCAGGATAGGCTCCTAGAATAGGTAGGAAAACAACCAGGGGTCTCAGCAGCCTGGTTAAGTGTGAACGGGACACTGTGTCACTGCCATTACTTCTCTAGATGGCGACTGACTGTTATGTGCGACGCTGCGATCAGGACGATCCGTCAGAATTGCTGAGGCTCAGGCACGAAGCGGAGTCTTCCTTAAGCACCTCAGTCTGAGCTGATAATACCCGGGGGCCCTGGGATTTCAGGGATACTTGGTCCCAGGGCCGCCGAGGCACAGCCTGGACCACGATGCCCATGCCACGGCCGTGCCCAACCTTGAGGGCAGTGCCTTGGTCCCAGGGCTGTGCCTAACCTCAGGTGGCCTATCCTGGGCCCCCCAGCCGTTTCTCATCACTCTCTCTGGGCTCTGTCTATCCATCCACCAGCAAGTCAAGGGGCGACTGTGCATTCTAGGGGTGGGTAAGGGGCGACCAAACTCAAAACGGTAAAATCATGGCTGGCAAGCAAGCTCAGCAGACTTTAATGAGGCAGAGGAGATTTTTGCCAAGGTAGGATGGAATGGCCACCACGCGGCACCATAACGCAGAAGCAGCAAGAAGGCGGCCTCGTCGCTCCCTCCCCCGGGGCGCATATTTGGGGGACCTTGCTGCTAGGCTAAAGGCACCCAGGAGAGCAAAGATTTGCATTAAAGAGGTGTTTCTCCTATACAGGCAACAGTTCTGCTCAAGTTTCCCAGGACCGCCCTTCCAGAATTTTCCGCAACTGAGGACACACATTCTTGACTGGCTCAGTAAAGGACAAATTGCTGAAATGAACACGTGTGCCTCAAACATCAACTTCTACTTGAAGTGCAGGTTTATTTTTGTTGTTGTTTTTTAAAGATTTTATTTATTTGACAGAGGGAGAGAGAGAGAGACAGTGAGAGAGGGAAGACAAGCAAGGGGAGTAGGAGATGGAGAAGCAGGCCTCCCACTGAGCAGGGAGCCCAATGCGGGGCTCGATCCCAGGACCCTGGGATCATGACCTGACGCTTAACAACTGAGCCACTCAGGCGCCCCTGAAGCACAGGTTTTTAGAAACTCAGCCACACCTCTAAGTCAGCCCTGAAGATCTCCTGGGATGTTGGGTTCTATACCCCTCCGTTTTCATCTACCTGCACTAAGGATTTCTTTCATGAAGAAGGAAAACAAGAGCCACCCTAAAAACCTGCAAAGCTTGAGTCATCTATTCACACCAGCAAAAGTCTTAGAGTGAAGGACTACAGTGAAAGACTAAGGAAAGCCCACTTATAAGACAGTGCATTCACGATACTCTGATTTCTGAAAGGATGCTTCGACCTTGTTTCTTTCAAATAGGATTAGACAGCTGGGGTCCTGCCCAAGCTCCTCTCGTTGTATGTTGTGAAAAATGGACCAGCCAGTGTTGCACACACATCTCTACCACAGGCTTCCCAAAGAAGCCTCCTCTTAAGGAACCTTCAGTGGCTCCCCATTACGGCAGTCAAGACTCTCATCAATTCTGCCCCAATCGACTGTATAGGTTAGGGAGGACAGAGGAGAGGTGTCAGAGAGGCAAAAGTCGAAACGTGAAAAGATGCGCCCCACATTTCTCACTAGGGATTTTTGACTTTTATTTTTGATATGTAAGTCCTTCATCTATTTAGAGTTGATTTTTGTGGATTAGGGAGGCATCCAAAGCCATCTTTTCCCACGTGGATGAGATTTTCCCCAGCTTCACTGATTCAACGGTCCCTCCTTTGGCCACTGCCTAATGGGCTCCCCACACAGCAATGCTCTACATGTGTGCGCGTCGGTCTCTGGCCCCTCATTTCATGCCATTGGTTGGTCTCTTGATTCCCCCACCGCATCCTTACTATCTATTGACTTTACTGGCTTAACAACTCCTGATTCCTTGCAGGCCAAGTTGCACTCTTTGTTTTTCTTCTCCAGAAGTGTCTTGGCTATTCTTTGTCCTTCTTCTTCCATTAATTGCATCAATTTCCATGAAGATCCATGTAGGCATTCAGCTTGGAATGACATTGAATCTGTGGTACATTTTAAGGAAAACTGACTATTTCCACAATAGTGATTCTTCCTTTGGGTCAGGGGTGGCAAACTGTGGCCTGCGTCTATTTTTGTAAAGTTATCATAAAACACAGCACAGCCAAATATTTATGTACGTCACGTCTGTGGTGGCTCTTGTGTTACATGGGAGAGTTGAGAGGTGGTGAAGGAGAACCCTCTGGATGGAATATTTCTTCTCCAGCCCGGGGAAAGTTTGCTGACCTCTGCTCTACATGAATGTAGTATATACTTCTCCACGAATCCACGTGTTTTGTTTGTTTGTTTGTTTGTTTGGTGTTTTTACACTCTCCTCCTAAGGTTATTTAAAGTTCTCTCTTTAACATAATACAAATTTTTATTGAATTTATTCCTTGATACGTGATATTCTTTGATACTGTGGTAAAAAAGTATCTTCGTAATTAAATTTTCCAGTTGTTTCTGGCTGGTGTATAATACCAATGCAATGGACTTTTGTAAATGATTCTTCTATTTGCACATCTTGTTAAACTCTCTTATTCTTTGTAGGAACTTGCAGACTTTTAATGTATGCATTATGGTACCGGCCAGCGATGACAGCTTTATCACTTCCTTTTCCGTCTCTCTGCTTCTACTTTTTTCTTGCCTCACATCGGTTAGAATTTCTAATACAATGTTGCGTAGAAAAGTGTTGAATGCCTGTGTCTGATTTTAAAGAGAACAATCCCAATGTTTGTCTATTTAGGACCACATTTGCTTTTGGTTATTCTCTACCAAGTTAAAGACATCACCTCTTCCTAACTTACCAAGAGTTTTAAACTGAATGAATTGGGACATTTATCAGTATTTTTCCTGTATTTGTTGAGTTGGTTTTTCTCATTACTCTGCTGAGGGGATTCATTGTACTAATGGATTTTTCTAATGATAATCCTTGCCAAATTCAACAAGGTTAAAATGTAATATCTTTTCTATATATTGTTGGATTATATTTACTTATATTTTATTTAGGATTTTTGCATCTATACTTATGGATGAAACTAGTCTGTGATTTTTTCCTTTGGGTAATATCTTCGTCTAGTTTTGGTGTTAGGGACGTTGGTCACATAGAAAGAGCTGTGAAGTGTTCTCTCTTTTTCTGGTGTCTGGAAGAGTTTATATAAAATTGAGATAATCTCTGAAAGTTTGGTGGACTTTGCCTACAGAACATCTAGAGCTGTATTTTCACTCTGGGCAGATTTTTAATCACTGCTTTTGTTTCTTTAAGAGGAATAGGATTTTCAACTGTTTTGCCCCTTCGTCTGTTCTAATATGTTCCATTTTCCTCAATATTTGTCCAAATTGTGAGCCTGGATCTTTGATACTATTCACTTATCTTTTACATTTCAAAGTTATCTGTAATTCTTTTTTTTTTTAAAGATTTTATTTATTTACTTGACAGAGAGAGAGATCACAAGCAGGCAGAGAGGCAGGCAGAGAGAGAGGAGGAAGCAGGCTCCCTGCTGAGCAGAGAGCCCGATGTGGGCCTCGATCCCAGGACCCTGAGATCATGACCTGAGCCGAAGGCAGAGGCTTTAACCCACTGAACCACCCAGGTGCCCCAAAGTTATCTGTAATTCTATCCCTCTTTACTTTTATAATTTTCTGTATGTGTATCTTCTCTTCACTGATCTTGCCAGAGCTTTGTGTTTTTGTTTAGTTTTTTTTTTCAAATAACTAACTTTTTGCTTTACTGAGCTCCTCTCTACACACTGGAGATTAGATAGCTGTCAAAACAGATTAGAAGCAATTTATGGATGAATTTAGCAGTATGATATGAGGCAAAAAAAAAAAGTCCCAAAAGTTTTTATAATTGCTGATATCCAAGGATCTGGAATTTCAGATCATGACAAATCAAAGACAGACAAACAACAAAAAAACTCAAAGATGGAGCGTTCTGTTTAAATCTATAGTTGTAAAATGCTAATCCAGCCTTGAAGGCCTTGGACCCGTAGGGGTCAAAAGATTGTGATGCTCCTCCATGATATTAAAGTTCAAACCAAGAGTTTGTCAATGTTAATTCAAAGCCTCAAGAGAATAAAAGCAATGGTTATTATCAAGGTGACAAACAGATGAGTTGGTGATTTCAGCTTTTAATGCAATCATCCATTGTGCAGAGAGCGCCACGCTGTGGCACTGCTCTCCTGGGGGCTCATGTCTATGGCCCCTTCACTGTCGAGGGCTCCCCGGACATTGACTATTGTGGGTTCCTGCACCTGCTGGCCTCTCCACCACCTGCTGGCCTTCCCACTACCTGCTCTCAAGACCACTCTGCTACTTCCTCCACGAAACATCTCCTGATATCACTAGAAAGTGATTTCTCTTGAGGACCTGGTGTATCTGCCTCATCTCCTTTACCAACCCATAAACTCTTAGAGGGCGTGACAGTGTCTGATTATCCTCGTGGTCTCTACAGGACCAAACATAAGGCCTACAATTCAACTCTCCACTGAACAGAGAGATACTTACTGATGTTCTACTGTGTACCAAGGTCTCTTGCTATTAGGTGGGACATAATACAGATATGTGATGTGTTGGGTTTTTGTTTTTTTTTTAAGATTTTTTTATTTGACAGAGAGACACAGTGAGAGAGGGAACACAAGCAGGGGGAGTGTGAGAGGGAGAAACAGGCTTCCCACCAAGCAGGGAGCCCGATGCGGGGCTTGATCCCAGGACCCTGGGGATCATGACCTGAGCTGAAGGCAGACGCTTAACGACTGAGCCACCCCGATATGTGATAGGTTTTGTTGCTTAAACTTTCTCTAAAAATTACTGGGATCAGTCTGATCCCTAAGACTCATTCATTAAGTTTCTGAGTTCTATCTAGGATTAGTAGTGCTAGTCAATTAAATGACTCAGTTTCGCTATAGTACCACACACTAGTGACTAAACAGTAACTGTGGGCCAAAAGGGAAGTTTATATTATGGACAAGAATTTCCATTAGTTTAAGAAAGTTTAAAATCTGTTTCAGATTTCCATCCAAAGTGGTTGGAAAAGAATAATGTTTTGACATTTGTAATATTTCAGCTATGTGGAAAATTCTATTTGTCTCTTACATATGGGTGTGGATATACTCTCCTGTACTTAAACGGAAATTCTAAACTTGAGAGATTAAACCAACCAGATAAATGTGCAGGTTCTAGAAAATTTTGATTGTAGGTAGGTGGCAGAACAATAGAAATATTCCCTTAAAATTACCCTAGTCTTTTTTTTTCTTTAGATTTTTAAAAAATTTTATTGTATTTTGAGAGAGAGAGAGAGCAAGCACGGAGGCAGAGGGAGAGAGAGAGAAGCAGACTCCCCACGGAGCAGGAAGCCTGATGCAGGACTCGGTCTCGGGACCCCGAGATCATGACCTGAGCTGAAGGCAGACGCCTAACCAACTGAGCTACCCAGGTGCTCCCCAAATACCCTAATTTTTAATCAGTGATTTTTTCCTTGTTTTGTATAGTGACCTGTATGGTGAAAGGCAGGGGAGAACACCAATGTGTGGAGTATGATCTTTTTTGAAGGAAAGAAAGAATGTGAAAGTTTAGAACCATTAAAATGAAGAACGTATTTACAACTGAGGTGCATCATGAACTTTAAAGAGCTACTCAGAAAATTTAAATGAGATTTGTCACTTATAGTAAAAAGTTAAATTGTATTTATTTGCCAAGTCTCCTGTTGAGACGGAGACAACCGCTGAGCAGAAACAGACCACTCTCTCTGGTGGCCGTGCTCCTTGCTGGCAGGTGGCCGATGGAGTGGGGGTGACGTGGGGGGGGAATCTCCTATCTGTACCCTGGTGGGTGGCAGTTCCACACTTTTAGCAATACCCTAGGTTAAAACAAAACAAAACGCCTACAACAATGGGGAAAAGTGTTCTGAGTTCCAGTAATAGGACCCGAGGCCTTGGTCAAACCCAAGTGCAGGCTGCGGACCTTGCGCAGGGCCGGCTTTAGGACTCCCTCTTTGCCCGCCCCTCAGGGACAGTGGGGACACCGAGATCTGTACCTGCTTCTCAGCTTCTTTCAGGAGCTTCTGGAACCTCTCATCTTCCAGCACACCCAGCGGAAGGTCAGTCTCTCCCTGAGCTTTCAGCTCCTCCAGCTTTTGCCTCAAGCCCCTGAGGGCCTGCAGCTCATCATTGAGACGGCTCTGACGGGTTAGAGACGCCTGGAGGTCCAATTCAAGGTCTAGAGATGTGCGCCCTGGGTGTTCCTGAGCGGTTCTTCTCAGGACCGGCTGGCAAACCGTCTGCAGGGTTAGAAAACACCACACCACCACACCTTTATTACGTGGGCACTCGTTATCCTGCTCTTTCTCCTCCCTGGCACGTGAGAGCAAGCATTTCCTGGCTCCCTTGAAGGGAGGCACCACCGGCCAGGTGACCTGCTTTGGCCAGTGAAAGGGGAGCGGCAGTGATGTGTACCACCTCCGGCAGAAGCCTTTCCGAGCCAGCGTGAGATGGGTGCATTTCGGTCCCTGCTAGCGGGTTAGCAAAGATTCAGAGGCCGAGGCCCCATCAGTGTGGGTCCTGAGCGAAGACCGAAGGAGCACAGCATGTAGCCAGCCTGCAGTGAGCATGTAGCTCAGTGAGAAATAAACCTTTATTGTTTTAAACCGCAGACATTTTCTAAGTTGTTACCCTAGGACAGCCTCTCCTAGCCTGGCCAGTTTACTACAGGGAGCTGCCCTCAGAAACAGACATACGAGAAACTGACGCTTTGTCCATTTCAGGACCAGGGACTGTACCCTGGGGGGCGGGGGGCGGCAGATTCCTTCAGCCGCCCTTTCTGTAGGTGCCGGCCACAATGTAGCTGGTTATTCGCATTCTGAGCCCCTCCTCTCATGAATATGCTTAAATCCCAGCTCCTTCCTCGATTTCCCGAGGTCTAATATCCACTTTCACCAGTGAATCACTGTTGCTCTTCCTGGAACCAATCTTTCCCATTTAGCAAGAAATAATTATTGCGTATGTGTGACTGAATGTCTGCCAGGGTGGGGCGGGGGGTGGCAGGCCAAACCCCAGGAAGAGAAGCCCCACTCGTTAACCTTGAAGACTTTCAGCAGTGAGCTGTGCCACGGGAAGTCAGGGAAGGGAGAGATCGCTCAGGGCCGGTCACACTTGCTTGAGGAAAGGAAGTCAAATGAGGCTGGGTAAGATTGCATCAGCAGACGGGAACAAGGAGAGTATTTTTTGCCCGGATGGTTGGCAGTGGGAATGGAAAATAAGAGGTTACTAATAAAGAGGAGGGACTCGAATTTGAGAAGTTCTTGGGCTTGAAGATCTGGAATGACGGTGGTGCTCATGACAGAGGGCGGGGGTCGGGGGGGGGGGCTTGCTGTCCCCGCTCCTGTTCCAGAAACCTCGGCCAGGGCTGAAGAGCTTCTCCTGGCTGCTCCTCGTCCCACACAGACCGCTGTAACATTCTCTAACATTCTTACTAGGCTCCCTCTATTCGACCTCTGCTCTAACAAACTTACTACACAGCAGAATCACCGAGACACACACTCTCTTTGGCTTATTACTTGGTTTTCAGAACGAGAAATCCTCCCCAGTGGCTATGCAGTCCTTTCTAAGGACTCCGATGTGCAGCAGTGGGCTGGCCAATGTTTATCGAGCAGCTCTGAGGGCGCACGGGTGGGAAAAGGAGCACGGGTTGTAGGGTCTGCCGATTTCTATGGTGTAAACACTCGTGCCGGGACTGTTTTCTCGCAGTCAGCCGGCTGAGCCGCCCAGGAGCCCAGGTTCCTTCCTTCCTTTCACCCACCGCGCATTCCACCCCTCCTGTATGCTCCCTGGGTTGCTTCCTTCGGACTGCGGCCTCCTGGAGGCAGCCCACGCAGGGGTCCGTGCTTATTTTTTTTTTCTTTTTTAAAGATTTTATTTGACAGAGAGAGACTCAGCGAGAGAGGGAACACAAGCAGGGGGAGTGGGAGAGGGAGAAGCAGGCTTCCTGCTGAGCAGGGAGCCCACCGCAGCCAGGACCCCGGGATCATGACCTGAGCTGAAGGCAGACACCCAAGACTGAGCCCCCCAGGCGCCCCGGGCTTCGTGCTTATTTAAACAACACATCTCTGCTGAAGTATCATAGCTTAGTCAATTACTAGGACACAAATCATTAGTAAGCAAATGACTCTCATTAGCATTTCAGCTGTAAGGAAGCAGGAACTGTTGAACTACTTCAACAGTCCAACCTTTTAAGTTATTTAAATATTCTCTCCAACTGATCTTTTAAGGCTCATTCAGAGACCGACGACTTCCAGGAAAACTGGAGCGTTCCCAAACATGTCTGCTTGTTAAGCAAGTTGCTAATACCGTGTACTCCTTTATTGGAACACCTGCCCATCCAAAAAGGTCCTGGGTGTTAAGCTCGCAATGGAGAGCGGGCGACAGTGTGGGGCCACAGTGCCATCAACCACTCAGCGAGCCCCTCTTCCATCGCTACCGCAAAGTGAAATTTCCTGGCTTCGTTACCACAGGATCCAAACCAGCGCTGAATGGCTGCTCTCAGGCACGTCCTGCCCCCCACGCTCCCCTCCAAGCCATGTGTGTCTCTCGGGGATCACGGTGGCTTCACTCAGCGGCCCCAGAGCACGGAGCAATGACGCTCGGTGGTTCTCGTATTTATGCTTCCCAATCTGTGACTCTGGACTGGACCGAGACCGGGAGATGCTGCTGGGGGAATACATACCCTTTTGACCCTCAAACTGCGCCGTTCAGTGGAGTTTCGCACAAACAGTGATTTTTTAGCCAAGGTTGAACTGTCACTGTCACTTCGATTCAACTGGCAACAAAGGATAAAAAAAGAAAGAAAGAAAATCACTGCATAACGGAGCGCTAGGGGTTTACAACTGAGAAGCTTAGCGGGTAAAAGCAGGCGGCGAGGAGTTTGTTTCTTTAAGAAAATCCTCCCCAGGCAAGTTTCTCTCTGTTCCACGCTTTTCTTAAACAACTACGTTTTTCTTACATAATCTCAACAGTTGCCTTTTAGTGGTAGTTATCAGAACTCCTTCATTAAGATAATTATATATACTTGGAAATAAAATTATCCTTTGTATTTTCAGCTAATTTGCAATACTCATTTTTAAAAAGGTTATATATACACATATATAAAGTTATATATATTAAAATATATATTATATACATATATGTTTAATATATATTAATTATTTTATATATGTGTGTGTATATGTCTACACGCACACACACACACACACGCACACACACACACACACACACACACACACACACACACACACACACACACACACATATATATAACATAGAGGGTTAAAACCAGGTCAGAGCTCAGCCACAGTTTAGAACCACCGAGGACGCCCCTGGCCCAAACAGCCCGTCATCACCCTTTCAACTGCTTCAGGTCTCGGCTGAAACGGCAGCTTCTCCGTGACGCTTACTTTGAACCCTGCCTGAACCTGAGACCCTTGTTTTCACCACGTCCAATCTCCCTTAACTTGCTCGACTGTTTTCCAGAGACTCAGAAGTCTCTTCCCAAGATACTTCACGACTTCACGTTTACTGGCTCTCCTGGCAAGGGCAGGGACCTGGGCTCTTCTGTTCACGGGGAAATTCCAACCAAATCTCTACAAACATGCTTTGCGGAGCGTGTTCACAAAAGCATCGGTTGAACTGAACGAATAAATTTAGAATTCTGAAAGTATTTTCTAAACCATTTTATAATTATTAATCTACGTTACTGTAAGTCATAACTATTTCTGGAAGTAGAACTTGGCAAACTGATGTAAAAGCCACCATATTCTCTACAGAACTGTGAATCCGATTCTGTGTCTAGAGGTGTTATTAGAAGATGATTTGTGTTCCCGAACCAAGTCGCAATTTTGGTTCTGCGGGATTCACGTGCTTTGAAGCATGTATGATGTATGGCAGAAATACAAAAAATACTTGAGTCTCAAGTCATTTTAAGTTTCTAAATACAGACTGAGGTACAAATATACTCGGCAGCTAGGTCCTTATTTTCACGTTTGTCGAATAAATGGCTTCAAGTTCATGGGACATCAAATTTAGGAAAAGGAAAAAACCCACCCAAACTGAGAAGCCCCTAAGAGTGTGCTATTTCGGGTATATGTCATAGCAGTTCTAGCCACGTGTGTCTGCAGTGGGAGTCTGACGCCAGCTGGTGCGGGCCCACTCGCTGGCGGGAGGGCAGGGCCCCGGCCCCCTTACCCGGCAGATGTACTGGCTGCGCTCCCCTGGGGAGAAGGTCTGCGAGCGCACGATCACGCTGCTTCGCACGAAGGGCCGCTGCCGAGCGCTCAGGCCGCTGCGGTCTTTGGGGCGAACCGCCACCCCGGTGTCACCAGCCTCCTCCGTGTTGGTCTCTTTATCGACCTGGAATGGAAGTCAGGAATTTGTCAGAGGCGGACGGGCGTGGATACCCGCCTGCTCCTTTCTTCTAAGTACAAAAGGGGTATCTAATCTCACGACACAGCCTCTCCCAGCACTGGGGCCACTGGGGAGAGCAAGGCTTGGTGCTACTCCGGGTGGGAGCCCCAGGAGAGGGCTCCGCACGGAGTTAGGAAGTGACCGGCCGTGGGGAAGACAGGGTCACCCGTAAATGCAGACCCGCACCAGGAAGGCTGAGATTTACAGACAGTAAATGCGGTTCTGTAGAAAATCTTATCTAGGAATACTTCATCATTAAACACTGCTCAACATCCCATTAGGTTTATTTTTTTTTCCAGAATAACGACGTAAGTGACTATATACAAGTAAATGAAAATATACTACAAAGTTAGTTTCACAAAGGATATGCAATAATATATATTTGAAAATAGCAACGCTGTGAAGCTGAGTTTGGATTTTTAGCGTCTCTTTGGAAATGTAACAAAAAATATAAGTAAAAACAGAAGTTTCTCAAAAGACAAACTCTACAGACACAGGCAGAGATTTACTATAGATCTGACATGCATAAAAGAGTTCCCACCTGCCTCGCGCTGGTTTACTGAAGGAAGTCTCCGGCCAGGGTACGATACCATTTCCCCCAGGAATAAAGAACTGGAATTTCCTAGACCCCATTTCCAACATCCCAAGCCTGGCAGCTCCTCCGGGCTGAGAACGTTTGCTCCCTGCGGAGAGGCAGTCTCCGCCAACGGGTCTCTCCCTCACGGGGCAAAGGTACTGCTGCCGAACTTGGCCGCTGGCCTCCGAGCCACCTGCCACATTCCAGAGCAGATTCCAACCAGAACCCCACCTAACCAAGAGCAACTTTAAATCTTTACTTCAGCTTTGAAATGGAAATGAACTCACATTCACAAAACTTAATGCAATTAAGCAGTTATCCTGGGATTTGGTAGTCATTCTCAAAATACTTTTAGTGACTATTCACAGGACATTTATAGAGATCTAAATAGCACTATTCATCTTCTCATATAAAATTTAAGCGAAGAATGACTATTTGGGGCCCATTTAAGAGTTTTACAGCCTGGCCACTGCCTATTTCCACAAACGCCTCGGAGGACCAGCTTTGCGCCAAATCCTAAGGCGGGATCCCAGGCGGAGACCCACAGGGATGGGCGGCGGAGCGCGCGGCTGCGGGTCCTCACCAGGGTGCGCGGCCCGGCAGGTGGCTGGGCCCCGCGGTCCTCGGCACAGCTGTGGTCTCTCCCGCCCGCGTCCTCCTCCACCTCGGCCGCGCTCGGGCACGAGCACGCGTCTCCCGTCCAGCTACTGTCCTCTGGCAACTTGACTTCGGCCTTGGCTTCAGCCGCGATTTCATCGGAGGCCTCCCGCAGCATGGTTAACCTGCGGTGAGATGAGACAGGAGGAAACAGGCCCCAGGTCAGGCAGGTGAGCGGCCCGAGCAGCGCGGTGAATCGGGCTCACGCACGGGGACTCGAGCCGTGGCTGGGGCGCCAACGGCTGCTGAAATGCTCATGAAACATACAAGCGCCACCTGACTCTCTAGCAACAGGCGGCAAAATCACCATACTTCCCGGAAAGTACTGGAAAGTCAAACGAATGAAATTCGACCTAGTCCCTACATATTAAAATAGAAATAGTCTGAAAAATCACATCTAAAATTTAACCCCACCATTTAAAAAACTGACACTCACTATAATGTACCTTGGCATCGGCTGTTTATGTATTGTAAAATTAATCCTACAACAGGATGGAGCGACACTGCTAAAAGCGAATAAAGAAGTAAGCACTGAAAATCGCCATTATCCGGGTGCCTGACTGGCTCAGTCAGAAGAGCACGGGATTCTTGATCTTGGGGTTTTAAGTTCGAGCCCCATGTTGGGTGTAGATTACTTAAAAATAAAATCTTAAAAATATATATCCATTGTCAACTGTGGTTACAGTCTAGAAGGGGTAAAACCCTGTGTAAAGGGAATTTTACTACTGACATCACGAGAATCCTAATGCCATATGATCTTGTCTTTAACAAAAGCCACGGCATGGGCTGGGGCAGCATGGTAACTGGGGCCCCAGAATGTACATACGGTTTTTAGTCCCTATAACCTGCATGGACAGGAACACACTAGTACCGGCATGGCTTAGAATAGTTCATGCTTTGTTGAGTTACGTGTCCTTACAACGGAAACACTTCTTCCACTGCTAACTCAAAGCTGAGCTATAACTGTGATTGGTGACATTCTGAGCAATTGACACATGCCAGTAATTAAACGTGTAGTCATGCAGGGAGCACGGGGCAGCTAGCGAGGAATTCTGCAAGCTATAGATTCCTTTATGCTACATACCAAGTGTACTTTTTGAAATGTATATGAAACGAATTGTATTTTACATACACAAAGAAGGCTTGGTATTTAAAAATACCATGATGAACCTTATAATCACTCTCATATTTATTGTTTTTGCAGTACTCTATTCATAACCATTGTAAAGGACTTCTGATAAGAACAAAGTATATCTGTACCTTTTTGCATCACTGTAGTAAGCTGTTCCTTCCAAATATCCATCAGTTTGTTATTTATGACCTATCTTGTCACTGTTAGCTTGTAACAAGTTTTACACACACACACACACACACACACACACACTATACATATGTTAAAAGTAGTTCAAACATATCAGTATAAACAATTACATATACATTAAAATCAATCCAAATAATTTTACATATATACCTTAAAAACTGATGTAGTCACTAAAATTTGTTTTTAAAGAAAACCGCAACAGGAATGACAGTTTTCTTTTTAAATTAACATATAATGTATTATTTATTTCAGGGGTACAGGTCTGTGATTCATCATCTTACACAATTCACAGCACTCACCATAGCACATACCCTCCCCAATGTGAAACACCCAGCCACCTCATCCGTCCCACGACCCCTCCCCTCCAGCAGCCCTCAGTTTGTTTCCTGAGATTAAGAGTCTCTTATGGTCTGTCTCCCCTCCAGTTTCGTCTTGTTTCATTTTTCCCTCCCTTCCCCTATGATCCTGTGTCTTGTTTCTCAAATTCCTCGTATCAGTGAGATCATATGATAATTGTCTTTCTCTGATTGACCTATTTTGCTCAGCATAGTACCCTCTAGTTTCATCCATGCCCTTGCAAATGGCAAGATTTTGGGGGTTTTGATGGCTGCATAATATTCCATTGTATATATATACACCACATCTTCTTTATCCATTCATCTGTTCATGGACATCTAGGTTCTTTCCATAATTTGACTATTGTGGACATTACTGCTATAAACATTGGGGTGCACAGGGCCCTTTGGATCACTACATTTGTATCTTTAGGGAAAATACCCAGTAGTGCAATTGCTGGGTCATAGGTGAGCTCTATTTTCAACTTTTTGAGGAACCTCCATACTGTTTTCCAGAGTGGCTGCACTAGTTTGCATTCCCACCAACAGTGTAAGAGGGTTCCCCTTTCTCTGCATCCTCGCCAACATCTGTCGTTTCCTACTTGTTAATTTTAGCCATTCTGACTGGTGTGAGGTGGTATCTCACTGTGGTTTTTATTTGTATTTCTCTGATGCCGAGTGATGTTGAGCACTTTCTCATGTGTCTGTGGGCCATTTGGGTGTCGTCTTTGGAGAAATGTCTGTTCATGTCTTCTGCGCTTTTCTTGATTGGATTATTTGTTCTTTGGGTGTTGAGTTTGATAAGTTCTTTATAGATTTTGGATACTAGCTCTTTATCTGATACATCATTTGCAAATATCTTCTCCCATTTCTGGGCTCTCTATTCTGTTTCATTGATTTATGTGTCTGTTTTTTTGCCAGTACCATACTGTCTTGTTGATTACAGTTTTGTAATAGACCTTGAAGTCCGGAATTGTGATGGCACCAGCTCTGGTTTCCTTTTTCAACATTCCTCTGCCTATTCGGGGTCTTTTCTGGTTCCATATAAATTTTAGGATTATTTGTTCCATTTCTTTGAAAAAAGTTGATGGTATTTTGATAGGGATTGCATTAAATGTATAGATTTCTTTAGGTAGCATAGACATTTTCACAATATTTGTTCTTCCAATCCGTGAGCATGGAACGTTTTTCTATTTCTTTGTGTCTTCCTCAATTTCTTTCATGAGTATTCTATAGTTTTCTGAGTATAGATTCTTTACCTCTTTGGTTAAATTTATTCCTAGGTATCTTACGGTTCTGCGTGCAATTGTAAATGGGCTCGACTCCTTAATTTCTCTTTCTTCTGTCTTGTTGGTGTATAGAAATGCAATTGATTTCTGTGCATTGATTTTATATCTTGACACTCTACTGAATTCCTGTATGAGTTCTAGCAGTTTTGGGGAGGAGTCTTTTGGATTTTCCACATAAAGTATCATATCATCTTCAAAGAGTGAGAGTTTGACTTCTTCTTTGCCAATTCCGATGTCTTTTATTTCTTTTTGTTGTCTGATTGCTGAGGCTAGGACTTCTAGTACTATGTTGAATAGCAGTGATGATAGTGGACATCCTTGCTGTGTTCCTGACCTTAGGGGAAAAGCTCTCAGTTTTTTCCCAACTGAGAATGATATTCACTGTGGGTTTTTCATAGATAGCTTTTATGATATTGAGGTATGTACCCTCTATCTCTACATTGTGAAGAGTTTTGATCAAGAAAGGATGCTGTACTTTATCAAATGCCTATTCTACATCTATTGAGAGTATCATATGGTTCTTGTTCTTTTTTAATTAATGTATTGTATCACATGAATTGATTTGCAGATGCTGAACCAACCATAGCCCAGGAATAAATCCCACATGGTCATGGTGAATAATCCTTTTAATGGACTGTTGGATCCTATTGGCTAGTATTTTGGTGATAATTTAGTGCCACTGTACTGCCTGTAGGTGACTGTTACCGTATATTGTTTCTGTTCCTTTTTGGTCTACGTTACTTTTAGGTTCTCTCTTTGCTTAAAGGACGCTTTTCAGTATTTCCTGTAGGGCTGGTTTGGTGTTTGAAAATTCTTTTCGTTTTTGTTTCTCCTGGAAGCTTTTTCTCTCTCCTTCTATTTTCAGTGACAGCCTAGCTAGATCTGGTATTCTTGGCTGCATATTTTTCTCGTTTAGTGCTCTGAATATATCATGCCAGTCCTTTCTGGCCTGCCAGGTCTCTGTGGATAGGTCTGCTGCCAATCTAATATTTCTACCATTGTAGGTTATAGACCGCTTGTCCTGAGCTGCTTTCAGGATTTTCTCTTTGTCTCTGAGACTTGTAAGTTTTACTATTAGATGACAGAGTGTGGACCTATTTTTATTGATTTTGAGGGGGGTTCTCTGTGCCTCCTGGATTTTGATGCCTGTTGCCTTCCCCAAATTATGGAAGTTCTCCACTGTAATTTGCTCCAATATACCTTCTGTCCCTCTCTTTCTCCTTCTTCTGGGATCCCAATTATTCTAATATTGTTTCATCTTATCGTATCACTTATCTCTCGAATTCTCCCCCTTGTGATCCAGTAGTTATTTCTCTTTTTCTCAGCTTCTTTATTCTCCATCATTTGGTCTTCTATATCATTAATTCTCCCTTCTGCCTCATTTATCCTAGCAGTAAGAGCCTCCATTTTTTATTGCACCTCCTTAATAGCTTTTTTGATTTCAACTTGGTTAGATTTTAGTTCCTTTATTTCTCCAGACAGGGATTCTTTAGTATCCTCTATGCTTTTTTCAAGCCCAGCTAGTATCTTTATAATCATCATTCTGACATTATGACATCTGTATTGATTAGGTCCCTAGCAGTCGGTACTGCCTCTTGTTCTTTGAGGTCAGTTTTTCCACTTTGTCATTTTGTCCAGAGAAGAACAGATGAATGAGGGAACAAAATACTAAAAGGGAAACAAAGGCCCCAGAAAAACATATACTCAATAAATCAGAAGAGACTTGAAACTAGGGGGAAAAGAAAGGAAAAAAAAAAAAAGAAAGATCAGGTTGGTAAACAGAACAGAGCCACACACTTGATTTTCGGTATATTTTGGTCTGTTAGAAGAAACAGCCTCCAAAAATTTTTAAGAAAGAAAATATATATATATTATATGTATATATATATACACACACACACACAAAAATAAGGGTAAATATGATGAAGGGATGGAATATGACTATAAGGATGAAAATTAAAGAAGATTTAAAAAAGTAATTGATAAGATAAGCTGCTTGAAAAAGAAAGAAAAAATTAAAAAAAGAGAGAGAGAGAGAGAGAGAGAGAGAGAGAGAATGTGATCAGCCAGGAGACTAGAACAAAGCCATACACTAGATTTAGGATATATTTTGGTCTGTTAAAAGAACTGTACCTCAAAATTTTAAAGAAATATATATACATATATATATATATGTATACACACACACAAATAATAAGGTTAAATACAATGAAGGGATAGAGTATGACTATGAAAATAAAAATTAAAAAAGATTTTTAAAAAGGTATTGATAAGATAAAATGTTGGTTAAAACAGGAAAGAGGAAAAATCTTTAAAAATAGAAAAAGAAAATTTTAAAAATTTAACTTTGAAAGACCAAAGAATCATGGGAAAAAAGCCATGAATTCTACGTGCTGTATTCCTCTAGCACTGGAGTTCCACAGTTCTCATTGATCGGTAAACTTGGTCTTGGCTGGATGTTCTTGCTGACTTTCTGGGGGAGGGACCTCTTGCAGTGATTCTCAAATGTCTTTGCCTGAGGTGGAATTGCACCGCCCTTGCCAGGAGCCAGGCTAAGTAATCTGTTCAGGTTCGCTCTCAGTAGCTTTTGTTCCCTGAACGCTTTCTGTACAGCCTTGGAGGACGGGAATGAAGATGGCAGCTTCTTAATCTCCGACCCAGAGGAGCGGAGAGCTCAGGGCCCTACTCCTCAGCGCGCCCTCAGAGAAAAGCAGTCAATCACTCCTGTCTCCCTGGTCTCCAGTCGTGCTCTGTGCTCACCTGGCCTGTGACCAAGCATTTCTATCTCTGGCACACAGCCCTGTTTGGAGTCTCCAAACCCAGCAGATTCCTGCAGGGTGCTCCTGCGCCACTCCTCCCGGTGGGGGTTGGGGGGGGGTCTCCCTGGATCTGTCACTTATGGGGTCCCTGCTCGAAGAGCAGTGGCCCGACTGCACCTCGGATCATGGTTTATGGCAACCTCGAGCTGAAAGCCCCCTTCTTGGCTCTGTCTCTGCAGCCAGCCTCGCCACTCCAATACCTGGGAGCTCTGCCACATTTGGGTACCCTCGGTTGTTCTGTGACCCCGAGGGTCCTGAGACCACTGTCCCAGCAAGGGTTCCACCCTCTGTTTAGCCACTGGAGTGGTGTCCCTCTGCGGGGCAGACTTCTAAAAGTTCTATTTCATGCTCTGCTGCTCTATCAATCTTGCCGGGAGCCGGCTGTTGGAGGCTCCCTTCCCCCGTGGTCTATCTTCCCATATACTGCCTCAGATTCACTTCTCTGCACGTCCTACCTTCTAGAAAGTGGTCGGTTTTCTGTTTATAGAATTGCTGCTATTCTTTGATCTCCTGTTGAGTTTGAAGGTGTTCAGAATGGTTTGATAACTATCTAGCTGAATTCCTGGGACCAGACAAAATTTAGGTCTCTTACTCCTCCGCCATCTTGCTCACGACAGTTCTTTATATGTATGTGAATCTAGACAAAAGCTACAGTAGCATTTGTTTTTTTTAAAGGGTGGGGGTGTAGAGAATGAGGAGGGAGCAGGAAAAGAAGATGGACATGAAACAAAGAGAGAGTGATGACTCCGAAGCTGTTTTCTGGAATGTGTGCTCTGACTTGCCCGAACCTAAATGGTATGATGGTACTTCTGGTAGCTTAAAGAAAAAGAAATTTAAATTTATGTATGAGTGGACAATACACTACCATACCTTTCAAAACAGGTATTTTTAGACTTAAAATTTAAAACATCTCCGGAAAGAGTGTCAGAACTTAAGGAAGCAGGAACAAAGAACCTCCTTCCTGTGTTCACTCTGACACCGCCCCCCATGTCACTGTTGCCCTCTTCGACTCTCTAGTGACCGACGAGGGTCTTTCCTTTTAGTGGTGGCTCCCTGGCATTGCACCACCTTCCAAAATTCCAGGGTAAGATCTGAACCTATGAAGGCTCCCCTGAAAGTTTCCTGTAAGAAATAAGAAATAAAACATATCCTCTTTGAGTTCCAGAGAGCAAAAGGAAACAACTGTTTTTACCAATCTCCATCTGGACCTCTTTGCTCTTCTTCCTGCCCTGGTTCTTCTTCTTCTTCTTCTTCCTGTGCTAACTGCTGTTCCACAGCCAACAGCTCAGCTGATGTTTTTGCAAGTAAGGCTGACACAGCATCCTGGGGAGTAGAAAGCATATGGCAATGAACATCATCTATGGTGAGAAATGATTTAAAAACTCATCAGATGGGGACGTAAGCTTCCAGTGGTGAGAAAGGTGATATGGGACCCAATCTTCCTGCTGAGAACAAATATGAAAGGTGAACAAAATAAAACAAAAAGCAACAAATAAACAAACCTCCAGCTGTTTTGAAGCAATGAAAGAACATCATAGGCAATCAGGACTAGAGGCCAAGATCCCAGGGAGAAGAGAAATGCTAGGAGGTGAAGTGACATCATGGTCACTCTTCTCCCTTTGGGGGCATGTGTCAGCTCTAGCAGTGGGGTGTACAGGCTAAAACTGTGGCTGTGCAGAACACTGGCAATATTGGTAGGAGGCAAAGATGAAAACTGAGCTGAACCACCATGGCAGGCAGTCAGTGCACGAGGGGCCAGAGAGAGGAAGCATAGTGAGTCCAGCATTCTGTACAATGTTCTTGGTGCTCTCCTGGCCGTTCCTAAGTGGCCGATGTGAAAGCAAGAGGTGAGAAACTAAACAAAACCCAGCTGTGAAGAAGCAGATGCTGCAGTTTCTTTGTGGTCCCAGGTCTTTCTTTCCCTGGGGAGAGGAAAATCTGAACTCAGATCCTCCAAGTGATCCAGCTGATCCGTAACCTGCCTTCTGGAAGAAAATTAAATCCTCTCTGGAGAAAGGTATCAGCCAGAGCCTCTATCATTCTTCAAACACAATATCCAGCATCCACCAGAAACAGGACCCAACGAATGACTAAAGGCCAAGAACAACAACAGATAAGGTGAAAGAGGCAGATCTACAGGTGATCCATGTACTACAGTTACTCAGAGAAGGAATTTAAGTTTGTACAATTAATATGCTCAAGAAAACTGATGACATGATGGAGAATTTCACTAGTGTATACAGAAAGAACACCACGTTAGCACGTCAGAGTGAAATTGCTGAAAATCACAGAAAGAGAGAAAACTCTTATAAAAAAGATGCATTACTTTTAAAGGATCAACTGTTCTCCAGCGGCTCAACAGAACCAATGGAAACCACATGACAACAAAATGGTATCTTCAATGAGTTCAGAGAATTAACTGCCTGCCTACAATTCTGAACATGCAGAAAAAAAGTCCTTCACAAGCGGAAATGAAGACACTGACAGATCTGCACTAGAAGAAATACCAGAGGGAGTTCTTCAAGC
Source organism: Ailurus styani (assembly GCA_002007465.1). Lineage (NCBI taxonomy): Eukaryota > Metazoa > Chordata > Mammalia > Carnivora > Ailuridae > Ailurus > Ailurus styani. The sequence goes on along the minus strand of LNAC01000061.1, from coordinate 291,563 downwards.
GGAAGGAAAATGACCCAAGTAGAACCACACTAATGCAGAAAGAAATGAAATACACCAGGAAGGGTAAAGATGTGGGGAAACCTAAATGAATATTGACTGTCAATAAGACAATAATAGGATTTAAAATCTATGTACCTAAAATACATGACCAATAATTTCACAGAAGGAGGAAAGGGAATAGAGTTAAAGTCTTTTAAAATTCTTATATTGCCTAGGACAAAGTAAAAGCATTAATTTAAGGAAGCTTCTAATAACGCCAGGATGCACGCTGTACTCACTAGGGACAAAAAATAAAAGACTGTATTACTAATAATCTAATAGGAAGGAAAACGAAATTTAAAAAATACTCGACTAATCCAAAATAAGGAAAACAAGGAACAAAGACAGTACTGAAAGAAAACAAACAGTAAGACAATAGGGTCAAACCCAAATATATCACTAATAGCATTAAATGTAAATGAACTAAATATTTCCGTAAGATGGTAAAGATTTTAAGACTGGATAATAAATCAAAACCAACTATAGCACTGCTTACAAGTGAAACACTTTAAATCTAAGAATTCAGAAGTGTTAAAAATAAAAGGATGGAAAAAGATAAAGCCATAAGAACACTAACCAAAAAAATGGCTGAGAAAGCTTTATGAAAACCAGAAAAACAGATTTTAAAACAAGTGGTATCACAGTAGATAAGGAGGGATATTTTATAACAATAAAAGGGCCAATTGAACAGAAAGCTACAACATAATGCTAAATTTATATTTACCTAGGAATATAGACACAAAATTCAGAAAGCAAAGACTAATAAACTAAAAGGAGGAACAGATGTCTATAATCATAAGTTGAGGATTTTAATATATCTCTCAACAACTGGTAAAATAAGAGAACTGAAAAATCAGTAAATGTGGAAGATTTGAAGAACCAAATTAACAAACTTGACCTGCAGGATGCATTCTTTTCAACAACACACAGAACTTTTACCAAAACTGACCCCGTGCTAAGCCAAAAAGCAAGTCTCAATATTCTGTATGATTAAATAATATGTACTCTATTCTCTGAAAACAGTGAAATACAGCTAGAAACAAATAATAAAAAGATAACTAGAAAACCTCATTGTTTGGGAATTAAGTAAACATATTTCTAAAACAAACCTCATAGACCAGAAAAGAAATTACAATGGAAATTATAAACTATTTTAAATTCAATGATATTTTAATAATCTCATATTATCAAACTTGTGAAAAGCAGCCAAAGCTGTGCTCGAAAATAATTTTTTAACCCTAAATGCATACATGGGAAAAGAAAGTTGCTAAACAATGATCTATCTCAAGAAGGAAAAAATACAGCAAATTAAACCTAAAGAAAGTAGAAGCAAGGAAATAGTAAAGAAAAGAGCAGAATTAACAAATAGAAAACACATATATAAATAGAAAAAAAAATCAGTGAGGCCAAATGTTGTTTCTTTGAATAAAATAAAAAACCTGACAAGTCCCTGGCAAGAGGGAGAAAAACAGAAATGGTAAAAATTACCCATGTCAGAAACAAAACAGAGAACACAGCAAAGTCCTTGCATATATGAAAATAAGAAGGTATCATGAATAACTCTGCCCAAATTTTGAAAATATAGACAAAACAGATAAATACTATAGAAAATACTACTTTTACTAAAATGAATGCAAGTACAGAAAGCTGGAATAGTCCTATACCTAACAAAGAAATTGAATCCGTAATTAAAAAACAATCCACCGGCCCTTTTCAACTGGAATTCTATGAAAAGTAAGCCTAATGCCCTCTAGCATCCATTATATTAAAACAAAAATGAAACGTAACATCTATAATGTATAAGTTACATGTCATCCTTGGGAGAAATAAGAAAGTAGTCATTGAAAACAGTTTTTATAGTGCTTACTTCTTTTGCAGAGCCTTAGCTGAGAAAGGCTGTTTCTCCAAAGAAAATTATAGGCTGGGCTGGCGAATCTTCTTGGGAATTCTCCCAAATATTTAAGGAAGATATGACACCCATATCTTACAAAAATCTTCTGTGGAGAGTAAAAAAGGAATGCTTTCTAACTTATATTATGAAGCCTGTAAAACTTTGATATCAAAAAATGACATTACAGCAAAAGAACACTAAAGACTAATCTCCTTCATGAACATAAATGAAAACCCAAACACAAAATCAAGAAATCAAATCCAGCGACGTATACAAAAACACATATAAAATACACCACAACGAAGTCTGGCTATTCTAGGAATCCAAGGGTGGTTTAACATTCAAAAGTCAATCAATGTATAATCCACCACATTAAGAGAATAAAAGAGAACAATCATGTCATCAATTTAAGAGGTAAGTAAACAATAAAAATATCTGATAAAATTCAATATCCATGCATAATCAAAAGTCTCAGCAAACTAGAAAGAGTAAGAAACTTCTTTAATCTGTTAGTGATTATCTATAAATAGCCTCAAAGCCATTCTAAATGACGAATTACTGCATGGCCTCACTTTGAAAAAAGGACATATTTTCTACAGAGGTAGACAACTATGCCAACAGAATAGAACAGGATATGCATGAACAGACTCCCGCATGCGCAGGTCACTGAACTTATGACAAAGATGACACTGCGATGCACTCGGGAAGAAAATTTTTCAACAAATGATGCTGGTCCAATCAGCTATCACATGGATAAAAAGGAATCTTGACCCCTACCTCACACGTTATACAAAAAATAATTTCAGATGAATTTAGATCTAAATGTGAAAGGTAAGGCAATAAAGCTTTTATAAGACAACACAGTAAACCATCTTCATGATCCTGGGGTAGGCGAACAGTTCTTAAATAGCGAAGGAAAGTACTAAGCATACAAGGAAAAATTGATAAATAAGACTATGTTAAACCTGAGTGGAAGTGAAACTTCCATTCACCAAAAGAAAATGTTAAGAAAATGAAAAGGCAAGCCACAGAATAGGAAAAGATATTTGCAAAAAACAAAACACTGGACAAAACATCCAAGTCTAAAATTAAGAACTGCTACCAACCTACTAAAAAAAAAAAGAGAGAATCTGATAGAAAAATGGGCAAAATCTTGAACAGACATTTCACAGAAGATGACATCCATCTGGCCATTAAACATTATAATCAGGGAAAAGCAAAACACAGGAGAGTACTATCTATCTATCACGATGGCTAAAATAAGGCATGTACGAGATGCGAATAGAAACACTACTCATAATAGCCCCCAAATCAGAAACTCAAATATCCATCAACAGCAGAACAGATAAAGAAAGGGTGATATAATTATACAATGATCCATCACACAAAACTGAGCATGGATGAACTACAATTACACAAAACGACACAGGTGACTTGCACAAACACAATGCTGAATAGGAGGTACCAGACATCAAAGAACATACACTGAATGATTCTGTTACATAAAGTTCAAAGATAGAAGTCAGAATGGAGATCACCTTTAGTGGAGAGTGGTAATGACTAAATGCGGCACAAGGGAGGATTCTAGGGGTCCTGGTAATGCACTATACGCTGGGTGGTAGCTACATAGGTGTGTTGACTTTGTGAAAATTCACTGAAAGATTCACACTACATTTGTACACTTTGTTATAAATCTCTCCATCACTCCTCTCCATGAAAGAAATAAGCTAAAGTGAGATTAGAATAAGATATATGTATAACACCATGGTGAACCTAAGAAACACCTACAGAATACTCACTCGATAAGAGCAGAGCACACATTCTTCTCAAGGGCACATGGAACATTCTCCAGGAATGGCAGCATATGCTAGGCCATAAAACAAGCCTCAGTAAATTTAGAAGGGCTGAAATTCTACAAAGTATGCTCTATGACCACACTGTAATGAAATAAAAAATCAATAACAGAAGGAAATCATAAGAAGTAACAAAGATATGGAAATAAACACATTCCTTTTTTTTTTTTAAGATTTTATTTATTTATTTGACAGAGAGAGAGTGCAAGCAAGGGGAGCGGCAGGGAGAGGGAGAAGCAGGCTCCCCGCTGAATGGGGAGCCCGATATGGGGCTTGATCCCAGGACCCTGGGATCATGACCTGAGCTGAAGGCAGACGCTTAACGACTAAGCCACCCAGGTGCCCCAACACATTCCTAAATGACCAATGAATCAAAGAAGTCACAAGGAAAATCAGAAAATACTTAGAGATGAATGAAAATTAAAACATACCAGAACTGGTAAGATTCTGCTCCAGCAGTACTCAGCAAGAAATTATAGCTAGGAGTGCCTGTGTTAAAGCAGAAGAAAGATCTCAAATCTATAACCTAACCTTCTACCTTAGGAAAAACAGAAAAAGAGTAAACCTAAAGTAATCAGAAGGAAGGAAAAATAAAGACTACTCTCTCTCTTAAAAAAACCAAAAAACAAAAAAACAAAAAAACCCTCAGGATTGTCAGATCGAGTCCCGTGTCAGGCTCCATTATGGGCCTGGAGCCTGCTTAAAATTTTCTCTTTTCCTCTCCCTCTGCCCCTCCTCCCTGCCCCTCTCTAATAATAATAATAATAATAATAATAATAAAGACAGAGTAGAAATTCATGAAATAGCAAATAGAGAAATATTAGAGAAGATCAATGAAACCAAAAGGTGATTCTTTGAAAAGATTTTAAAAAAACCTTTAGCTAAGTTAACCAAGAAAAACAGAGAAAAGGCTCAAATTACTGAAACTAGGAGATAAAGAAGGAATATCACTATCAAATCCACAGACATAAAATGAATTATGAGGATTACTACAAACAACTGTTTGCCCACAAGTCAGACAATGTAGATAAAATGAACACATTCCAGAAAGACACAAACTACTCAAAGTGACATTATAACAAAGTTCTGAGTAGACTTATAACAAGTAAGAGACTGACTTAGTAAATAAAAACCTTCCCAAAGTCCAAACCCAGAGGGCTTCACTGCCGAATTCTACCAAACACATAAAGAGAATTCCTACCAATTCTTCTCAAACTCTTCCAAAAGACAGATGACGAGGGAATACTTCCTAACTCATTCCTTGAGGCCAAAATTACTTTGATGTCGAAACCAGACAAAGACATCAGGAGAAGACTAGGAATACAGACAAAAAAGAGTTTTCAATGAAATACTAGAAAACTGAATCTAATAACATAAAAAGGATTATACACCATGACCAAGTGGGATTTATCCTAGGAATGCGATGTTGGCTTGACATCTGAAAATCAATAAACCATATGAACAGAATAAAGGATAAAAACCACATGTCATCTCAATAGATGCAGGAAAGCATTGGTTAAATCCACAGCCTTTATAATAAAACACTCCACAAACTAGGAAACGGATTTCCCTCAACTTGATGAAGGTCAGCTACAACAAACTATAGCAGAAATCATACGTAATAGTGAAAAACTGAAAATTTCCACCTCCATGACATCCATGACAAGGCTGTCTGCTCTCCCCACTTCCTGCGATATCATAATGGAAGTTCTAGCCAGGGTGAAGGGGGAGGAAAAAGAAAAAAAAACAAGCAATTGGAAAGAAAGAAGAAAAACCAACTCTATTTGCAGAAGATATGATCTTACATATAGGAAATCCTAGGGAATCCAAAAAAACCATTTGACCTAATAAACTTGGTCAGTAAGGTTACAGGATGCAAGACAAGTAGTCAAAAATCAATTGTGCAATGAATAGTCTGAAAATGAAATTAAGAAAATAGTTCTATTTACAGTAGCATCAAAAAGAATAAAATTAACCAAAGATGTGTGATTTGGGGCTCTGAAGAAGGCAAAACATTTTTTTTAAAGATTTTATTTATTTATTTGACACAGAGAGACAGCAAGAGAGGGAACACAAGCAGAGGGAGTGGGAGAGGGAGAAGCAGGCTTCCTGCCTAGGCAGGGAGCCCAATATGGGGCCGATCCCAGGACCCTGGGATCATGACCTGAGCTGAAGGCAGAGGCTTAATTAACATCTGAGCCACCCAGGTGTCCTGAGGGCAAAACATTTTTAAAAAGAAGTTAATGAAGCCCCAAATAAATGGGAAGATATCCTGTATTCATGATTAGAAGACTTAAAACTGTTAACTTGACAATACTCTCCAAATTGATCTATAGACTCATTGCAATCTGTGTAAAAATCTATATAAATCTATAAAATCTATATAAAATTTTTTTGCAGAAATTGACAAGCTGATGCTAAAATTCATACGGAAATGCAACGGACTCCAAATAGCCCAAACCATCTTAAAAAAGAAAAACAAAGCTGGATGACTCACATGTTCTTATTTCAAAATAACTACAAAGCTACAGTCATCATGGTACTGTGATGTTGGCACAAATACAGACATCGAGATTAATAGCACAGAATTTAGAGTTCACAAGTATAAAGGATCACTCTCATGGTAAAATGACTTTCAGCAAGGGTGCCAAGTGGGGGAAGACTAGTGTTTTCAATTAAGTGGTACCACGAACAACTGCATACTCACCTACAAGAAAATGAAATTGGACCTACTCCTCACATCACACATAAAGAACAACTCAAAAGAATCAAGAGACCTAAAAATAACACTAAACTTTAAAACTCTCAGAAGAAAACACAGGACTAAATCTTTATGCTGTTCGGCTGGGCAAAGTCTTCCTAGATATGACACCAACAGCACAAGCAATATAAGAAAAAAACAGACAATCTGGACTTTTATCAAAATTTAAAATTTTGAATTGCAAACAAAACCACCAAGAAAGCGAAAAGAAACCTACCGAATGAGAGAAAATATCTGTAAGTCATTTATTGGACAAGGGACTTGTNAAAAAAAAAAAAAAAAAAATAAAAAAAAAAAAAAAAAAAAAAAAAAAAAAAAAAAAAAAAAAAAGAAAGCGAAAAGAAACCTACCGAATGAGAGAAAATATCTGTAAGTCATTTATTGGATAAGGGACTTGTATCAAGAATATATGAGTTACTCTTATAACTCAATAATAAAATAATAATAAAGAGATAATAATCAAGTAAAATAATAAAAAGGTGAAGAACTCATCTAAAACACAAAGGATCCAAATAGGCAGTTCTCAAAAAAAAATTAAAAATATACTAATGGCCAGTAAGTCCATGAAAATGTGCTCAGTATCATGAGTCATTAGGGAACTATGAATCAAAACACAAAGAGCACCTCACACCACACGGCATGGCTAAAATCAGAAAGACAGATTAATAACACGTGTCAGGAGCTGGGCTGACAGGAGCCCTCGCACATTGCTGGTAAGGATGGAAATTGTGCACCCACAGTGGAAGACAGCTTGTCAGTTCCCCAAAACGTTAAAACACAGAGCTATGACTCAGCAGGTCCACCCCCAGGTACGGACACCAAAGAGAAATGACAACGGATGTCCAAACGGACCCTTATACAGATGTTCATAGCAGCGGTACTAATCATAGTCAAAAAGCGGAAACAGCCCAAGTGCCCATCTACTGATGAACAGATAAATAAAAGGAGGTATGGTATATCCATAAGATGGAGCATTATTGGGAAAGATAAGGGAATAATTCATGCTAGAATACGGACGTACCCTGAAAACATGATGCTAAGTAAAAGAAGTATTATTCCATTTCTATGAAATGTCCATAGTAAGCAAATTTATAGAGACAGAAAGATGAGTGGTTCCTTGGGGGAAAAGCCTTTGGGAGAACAGGGAGCCACTGCTCATGGGTACGTGGGCTTCTTTCTGGAATGATGACAATGTCTGAATACTACATCGTGGTGATGGTGGCCCAACTCCGTGAATGTCCTGTAAACCACTGAACTGTACTGAACTGTGTGCCTCAGACGGGTGAACTGTATGTTTTCAGTGGAGGAACCACATGGTATGTGAATTACACTGCATCAAGCTGTTAAAAAAATTTACTCACGACGGGACCATCCCATCAGCGCTCTCCAAGGTACAAGTCCTATTTCATCATCCCACGTGCCTCCCTTAGCGTCAACCACAAACCAGGGCGTGTGATCCAAGTCTGACCAGCACTCTTGGTTCCCTTTCGCCACCTACCATGACGTCTGCTGTTGTTCCTTGCACCCAGGAGATGATCAATAATTATCTGACTTCTGCTTAGTAAACTCTTTCCTCAGAGATAACTGAACATGAACTTGAACTTGGTAACAATATTCACTGATGCCAAGTCAGTGATGAATGGCTTCCCAGAATGCCCCCTCTGTAAATTTTGAGAAGTGCGGAATGTGGATGACTGTTGGTTTATAACCAACTTAATAGAAAATATTTATCGCTTTATTGATGTAACAAATAGAAACTAAGACAATCGTTAGCCTTAGTCATTTAACGGCTGCAAATGATCCGAGTTTCAAATGTATAACCTGACAGTGGACTCAAAGATGTGAGCACAACATATAAAAGCATAAATTTAAAGCAAAAGGTTTTCTGGGGTCACCTAACCCAGCTAAGACTCCGCATCAGTTTACTCTGACGGAAGGAAGTGTGAGCAGAGACGAGTGATTCTTTCAAAAACTATACTTGAAACGAAGCTGGACATTATCATCCGTTCTGGTTTTGTCGTTGTTAGGAACTGCGGGGAAGAGGTAAGCCAGATGAGGAAGGGTAGAGTAGAGAAGGTGAGCAGGGACAGGCCTACCACAGCATCCCACACTCCACATTATTTCCTGTAGTCACAATGCCTTTTTACCCCGATTTGGACTCACCAAGTCTATAGCATCTATTAATGACTGAGTTGGTTGAAAGACAGAGTCCTCATTTTCTTCGTCATTCTTTTTGCAAGACATTTGCTTGGAAGGAAGCAGGTTATACCACAGAGTGAAAATCTCGTTGGAAAATGGTAAATCAGCCAGACTGATCTGAGTTCCAGCCTGCGTGAAATGAAAGGGGTTGGGGGAGAAAAGAAGAGAAAATAAAATGTTTAACTTCATATTTGCTTCCCCACGTGTAATTAAGATTATTGGGCAAGCCTGTTTTCGGGTTAAAAAAATGCAATATTGACTCATGATAAAAAGCATTGGTGGGCTTTTATTTGTTCAAACCTGAAAGTGTGACTAAGTAAGAAATAACCCCGATCTAGAAGCCAACCCTAGGATTATTTTGTGAGATACTATTTTGCTAAAATCTAATGATTTAAGCATGCGACTTTTTGTATTTTTTAATGAAAAGTCAAAAAATAAATTAAAAAATAAACGACTAAGCATAAATCATAATACTTCCTACAATATACTGTAAGAGTTGTTTATTACTCACAATAACCCATTATCCAGTATAAAATTCAAAAACAAGGGGCGCCTGGGTGGCTCAGTCGGTTAAGCATCTGCCTTCGGCTCAGGTCATGATCCCAGGGTCCTGGGATCAAGGCCCGCATCGGGCTCCCTGCTCAGCGGGGAGCCTGCTTCTCCCTCTCCTCCTGACTCATACTTTCTGTCACTATTTCTGTTTCTCTCTTAAATAAATAAATAAAATCTTAAAACAAAACAAAAACAAAAACCTTACTGTGGTTTTAAATGAGAGACCAGATAGAAAACTTTGTCTTTGAATTAGCAGAATGTAAAAAAAAGTTTTTATATTCCAGCAAATGACACATACGAGCCAGAATCTAATTAAATGGTACCAATTTTTTTAAAGGCTATTAATTAACATTTACTAACTTTTTACGGAGCTTCTGACACACATATCTACTGTAGCAATCTGCCAGCCTAACGAGTCTGCTATCTTTGCTTCTCTTTTTATTGCCAAGTAATATTATCAAATATTTTTTTCATACCATGAAAAGGAAATACTAAGAGATCTTTCACCCTTATAAGCTTTGTTCATCATGAAGCGTGTTCTGCGATTCCTACTGTACCGCAGAGAGGAGTTCAACCCGAAAGCCGCCCTGTCGTTTGGACGCACGCCAGCCCCTCGCTGCCTGCATTTGACCATCCTGTGTAACTTTTCTGCTGCGTAATGGTTTTCTGGTTATTATGTACAACAGCGTGTTAAACTCACCATTAGTTATACATGAAGTCTCTTGCATTAGTACTGAAACATCATATTCCTCTAAATAGCAATACTTAAGTCTTCTTAGAAGCTATAAGACCATGGCTAGGGAGAATATAATAAAGGGACAGGATACGCAGTCTCCTGCTTAATTTAAACTTGTAACAGTGAATTACGTGTGGGATATCTTTTTGCTATCTGGCTCCATCCGTCCACCAGCTGTGTGACCCTACACTTATTACCTCTTCCGAAAAGAGGGGTACTCATACCTCCTCCCGGAGACTGTCCCGAGGGTTAAATGAGATAATGTACACAAAACACCCAGCACAGGACTCGTGTTGGGAGGTATGAAACATGCTTCAGAGTGATCATCACGACAGAGGCCACAGGGCAGAACGGGAGATAGATTTTACAGAAGATCACAATTAATAAGCAGATTTGAAAGGTCCTGAATAGGACAATGAAAACCAGAAATCACCGCTTTGGATAAAAAAGCGAGAGCATCGCGGGATGTGCCCGAGGCACTGGGCGGATTGGTGGGGTGTCAGGGCTGGCGAGACAGCAACTAGAGAGTTCTTCCCAGCACACCCCACCACGGGGCTTCCGTGGTCCCGGGGACTGTGAAATGACCTACCAGGCACTCTTCACTCCAGTGTCTGCTAACAGAGCAAAGATCTATTCTCAGCGTCTTCTGCTGTAAGGCTGTTTGGGAAATGGCCACTCTGAACAAATCGTTGAATAAGATGCATTCTGTGGCCGGATGGACCTTCGTTCGAAACAGACAGCTGACATCCGTGGAGGAGGGGAGCAGAGCAACCCTGAAGTATCTGCAAAGAACAAGAGTAAAGTGGATTTCAGCTGTACTTCGATTGCACCAGAACCGGTCTGTCTGCGCCCAGCGGCACAAAGGAGTCAATACTCCTGACTTCACAGACCCGTGCCGACGGTGCCCCGGGCCTGCCACTCACCCCAGGGCTGCAGCAAAGACGTGACAGGGAGGAGAAGGGGAGGAAAAAATCCGTGGGGCGGATGAATTTAACGTCCCACCTGCCCGGGGACGGCCAATTCAGAAGTAAAGTTTTCTGAGCCTGGGAAGATGGGATCATGCTAAGCAAATTCCGTCCCGAAGACTATTCACCCCCCAGTGCTAAGCAAGGGGTGCTGGTGACCATTTCCTAGGAGTGGAATACATTACCCTACTAGTGACAGAGAGCGGCTAAGTAGCATATTGTGACGCAAACTTACAAATACTACTGTCGAGCATCACAGAAGTTTCAGAAACGACAAACTGTTTTGAGAGGCTTATGCTTTGTAAAATTCAGAGGAAGAGTTACAGGAAACCAGTCACTTCTAATACTACTTGCGGGTGATTTTCCTAAGCTCACGTTACATGCGGACTCACAATTCTTAGAAACGGCCCGAGGTATTTTCTTTTAAATCCCAGAAAGAAAACGCTCATTAAATGCCCCCCGCCCCCGCCCCACTAATTCTAGTCTGGTCTAATTCCTATTCTACCAGATGCCTTTCTCCAATTATGAAAACTGTAAATTCACAGGCAGGACCGAGGGGTGTTCTACTATTTCTGTATTTTACATCAGAATAGAAAACTGATGATGCAATATGCCTATTTATGGGATGATCGGAGTATAAAGAATGATTATGGAGCTTCAGCCTTAGGGGACTAGGGGGCCTCGCGCCGCTGCTGGGAAGGCTGGAGACGGGGCGGAAGAAACCCGGTTTCGAGAGCCGGGAGTACCCTGCAGAGCCCGACTGGAGGGAAGCCACGTGCTGCTCCTCCAGACCGCAGTTTCCCTCTGCACCAGCGGCCTAACCACTTCCGCGAGCCCCAGAAGGTTTCCACGGGAGCAACAGTTTTGCATGGGTAAGAGCGAAAGGCAGAGGGGAAAGAAGGTAGGGGTGCTCTTCCCTTTCATTCCACTGTAGGTGGGGTGTCTCCACACCGGAAGCAGGGGCCCACCAGCTGCAGTGGAGCTCTGCCTGGTGTAATTAACAACCAGAAAGTAAATGTTGAAGTTGGGGGTGGAAGGACTACTTTAAGATACGTCATTTTTGGCAGCGTCCTTATTTAGACCGAGGCTTTCACGTCGGGGCGCAAGAACATGGTGCTAGGCGTGGCCGGAAGGTGCGGACCAGTCAGGCAAGTAACTGCCCACGAGCTCGGGGCATCAGGGCCCGCGGCACTCCCTGCCTGAGGATGGCCCCGGGCCCTGAACTGTGCTGGCTGTCACCCCACCGCAGGGGCACTTTGTGACTTCCTGGGAGGAAAGTGAGAGCGACCGTGATTGGCTCTGCAGTGGCACGTTTGGGGAGGCCTGCCCTTACAGAACGAGGTTACAGACGACGCGAGTTCTCTAGGGGACTTCTGTAGTTTTCTCCAGAGAGTGTGAATGGTGGCCAAGGTCGCTAGAGACACCTGCCAGGACAGAGTCCCCAGGCAACGGCCATGTAGCATTATAACATCACTTAAAGAAATTAATCTTTAAGAAATCACTTTAAGAAATTAATGGTCACAGGGAAGTGAATGCTTGATGCTAAGGGATGACAGTCTTGCATGTAGCATGATATGGGGTTTGGCAAAGTTGTACTGACAAAAGAAATTCATTCACTACATTTTCATGTTAAAGATCAGAAAATTACTTCAAACCAATAGCAGGCACGATTAGGCAACAGCAAACATTTTAATTAAATTAAAAGACTCAAGCCCCAGCTTAGCATAATACACTTTCCGGTTGTAAAGGGAGATTTAAAAAAACTCTTGGTTCCTAAGCCTAATCAAGAATTGGTTGGATAAGGATCAAAATCTGATATGCTTTTTTGCACATTCTCCTTTTCTTTCCGTTTTATCCACTGTGGACTAAGGCTGGGTCGTCCCTATGTCTTTTCCACGTTCATCTGGATGAACTGCTCAATTACAATGTACAATTTATCACATGTGAACAATATCCAGCTCTTCAATTTGTTCTTTGCTGATTTCACTTACACTTTTGAAGTATGAGGTATCAAGAAGGCATGAAGATTTCGGAGTTGTGCTAAGATCACCATGAAGCTTGACCTTTTGGCATCGTATCTGTCAACAGAGAAGCCCATGAAACCGGGAAAGAGCACAGGCCAGTCGTCCCGGCACCGGATCCTAGAACCGCCCCCCTCCACGTGCATTCCCTTACCGGAGGCCGATCTGCACCTGGGCAGTCTCCAGGATGGTGACATCCCCTTCACTGTAGGGAACATCTTCGACTTCACTCGGCCTGTGGACAACGGGGGCAACAGGGGGCGCCGTGAACCGCTTACGAACATCAGTATTGACCGTCTAGGTTACTGTTTGCCACTTGCTGATTCTGGATGAAAACCTGAATTAACAGCACTCCTTCAGCCCCCAGGGGACCTGACTCCAGGGAAAACTGACTCTTTTAGATCTTTCTTTACCTGTTCAAGAGGGGTCTGCCTCTGAGCTGCTCGGGGACAGACTTCCTGATGCCTGACTTTCCTGAGCCTCTCCGGGGTCCCCCACATCCCGAGACACATGCTAAGCTTTCAGAAATATACACGAGCAGATTCACGTGCCAATCAAGGAATGGCCAGCAACTCCAACTCCTTAAAATTGAGTTTTAAGTCTCCACACGGGTCAGATGGGAGGTTGCTGATATACTGGAATTTTCAGGCGCACCATTTCTTGAACGCCCACCGCCCTTCCATGGCAGAGGGGACCCAGGCTGGAGCCCACACGCACAGCTAGGAGGAGATACCCGTGTAACCCAAAAGCGCTCCTGCGAGTCCTTACTGTTTCACGAAAGCTTCGTAGACCCCGCTGTCCCCAGCCACAGACTCGTCAGACACAGCAGCCGACACGCACGCGGTCTTCTCCCCGAGCAGGTGGCCGACTCTTCTTTTTGGTAATGATTTTTCCACATCTAGGGAGGGGAGAGCGAGCATACTAATTAGGATTTATTTTTAGGAAAAGTTAAGTATAAAAATACACACGTGGCTTGGTTAGGAGCAATCCCAAAGACTCTGCATCTGGGAATCAAGGACGTTACTACGGGACAGGACAGGTGTGGCCGCTTCAAGGCACCCCGACGTTACAGAGGTCCCTGGGAAGCCGGTTATTTTGATCATCATTTGAGAAAGAATACGGTTTCTCTCAGTCCGGAAGCATCTGAAGGGAAGGGATAAATGACATACATGGCCATCAGTCCCTGGCTTCTGTCTCTTAGGGATTCAGCGCAGTCACCATCCACTCGGCGACAAGGAGCGAGCTGCGTCCCTCAACTACTAAAAGATTTTTCTGGAACACAGAGCATCTAATTACTTGATGGCAAGAAAGGTTTCTGCCTCTTTGGCTCACCCCTTCTCTCCACACACCATAGTCCACATCTCACGTGCTATCACGCTCACAGAAGTTAAAGAAAAAAAAAGCCTTTGACTTATAGAATTTCTTACCAGCTAATACCATTGGAAATCAAAACAACTTTGTGCTACTGAATCTTCAGCACCAACTCCCACTTAACTTTTATCTCTAACTCATATCCATACACCGCGTCCTGCGGTGAGCAAGGAGCGTTCGTTGAAAGCCTCGTTCCTATGTAATAAGCCTCGAGCCTGTGGAGTTCTTTCATCCTCCAGCGAGTGAGCAGGGATCAGGACTGCTATGCATTTCGCCCCCCTTCTGAGTCGTGACTTTACATCTTGTTAAGATGTTTAAGTTTTAAGGCTTCAGATTACAGGATTAATTGCTGCATTTTCCCTTTTATTTCTGGCAGTGGGAATGCTTTCTCCTTGATGATCAAGTGCCTCTCTCCACCCACCCCCGCTTCGTGAGGGGTGAAGGTGATGACATGATTTATTGATTACCCCCAGGAATATCCACAGTGGCTGGAATTGACTTTGACAATGACAGAGAGTGACTGGAAGGACTTCGTAGTTGTTCTGACGTGGTCTCTGTCCTCCAGTGGGGACTGGCACCGGAGAACAGGATGTGCAGAAGGGAAGTCGACTTGGCCCGTGGAAGGTTCTAGAAGGTTGCTGAGGGAGGATGAGTGACATCACGGCCCTGGGCCACCCGCCTCCCACACAGAGGTCAGACACCCCCAAACAGACCAAGTGCTGGTGATCTGACCTGAAGAGAATTAGTCTTTACAGTTAAATATATGCTTTTAGTTGTTTTCACATATGGCACTCAATATTCTTTCCAAAGAAAGTTCTCGGATACTATTCCTTTAGGTGACTTTTTAATAAAAGTTTTCTAATACAAGCTGCGTTTGAAAGGTAAGAGCTCTAACCTGGAAGCTCTGGCGATTCTGGGTTCTGGGAGCAGACCCAGTGGCAGGAGCAAGGCTAGAGCCAGGGAAAGAGGTCCACGGACCCAAGTGGCTCCGACCCTGGGCGATTTTCACGCTGTTCTTCCTGTTCTCCAGCAGCCAGCCTCACGGACCTGCCCCTCCAAACTGAGCATTGAGAAGGGGTCGCTAGAGAACACTCCAAATACACGAAGAGTGAAAACAGCTTTGACATGCTTAAGATCCTTCAAGTCCAAAGCACAGAAGCGTGGCACAGAAAACACCCCACTTTCTTCTCTTGCTTCTTCCTGCGTACTTTCATAAATCTCAGCAGCCTGTGATAGGAACCGGGCTTAGCACCGTCCGTACTGCTTATCCACGCACGGTGGTACCGGTTATATGAACTGACCACTGAGTGCCAGGCCCAGTTAGAAGCTTTTGCTATGTTCTGGCTTCAATCCTCCCAGCACCCTGCGAGGTAGAGACTCTATCATTCCCATTCTGCAGTTGAGAAACAACAAGGCTGAGAGCCTGGGTAACGTGCTTGTGCTCACTAGAACCAGAGGAAGGGTGCAGGCGTGGCTGGCTCCAGGGGCAGAGAGTGCCGCCCATCCCCCCACCCTGCACTCCCTCCTGGAGGCAGAAGGGAGGCCCCACCGCTGGCTTCTGCTCTCCTGAACCACTAAGTAAAACCACCCTCTGCTCATTTTCTCTGACGCTGATGACTTCGATGACATGTCACTTGCAGCTGTGGCCTCTTCCTGGCAGTGCCACACGAGCCACACAGATGTCTCCTGTGCCCTCCAGGCCCCCGGCAGGCAGGGTTTTGGCCTTCAGGATCGGAAACCACACACACACACACACACACACACACACACACACACACACACACACACTGGATTTGTCTCTCTCTTTAAACATCAAAACTGGCCAATCAGTTAAGACTTCGAATTCTCCAGACTGGAGACAGAAAGAAAATAAGGAGGCTTCTCAAAGCAGCAGGAAAATACTTCGGAAGAGGCCTGGCCTCTTCTGTGTCGTGGACACACAGTGACGTGCGTCAATCTGAACAGGGCTCCTGGGGACCAGCACTGTGGCTTTTAGTTCACGTTGCATTTGAGGCTAGCTCCACAGTCCTCGGACCACAACTACGGTCATCGGCCGGCAAGGGCACCATCTGGGTCTCTTTACAACCACCTCTAATATATCGAGAGCTTCCGCCTTGCAAAGGGATACAGATATTAAAACAAAACAAAACAAAACAACAACAAAAAATCACCAAAAACCCAAAAAGCGAGAACTCGCCCTGTTTCTCTCTGCATGCAAAGGCGGCAGCGAGGGCACGAAGGGCTGCGCGCGTTCCCGGGCTGCAACTAGCACTGTGGCCAGAAGATGGCAGGCTAACACCACATCGGCACCGGCTCGCTCCACATTCACTTCGGGCGGAAAGGGAGCGTCTGGCGTGAAACAAAAATTGTATTTATATAGAATTCCCTGAGCAATCTAAACACTGAACCCTGATACTAATTAGCTGGTATGCTAATTGCCTTGGTTTTAATCTGTTTTAGGCCGACTTTTAAAAGAAAGCCCTCTTCCTTCGCCTTGCTATCTTAGAGCCCGAATCTATCCGGCGGCATGAAGTATGTGCGCAAGACGTGTCCCCAGCCAGCTGCCACCATACAGAGGGTTTCTGGACAACAGGACAGACACTTCATGATTAACTCTATGAAGCAGGGAAGGTGGCTTTTATATGATAAAGAAGAAAATGTCTAGTTCAGGTGTATCAATAAAAACTCAATAAAAACTCCTGCTCAGATGAAGCCCAGAGAGAAGGGTGCGGTGGGGGGCGGGGGGTAACCACCATTTGTTTCTATGGAAAGAGAAGCCCTCCCACTGTTCTTCTGAAAATAATTAAGAGGGAGTAGCTAGACCCAAAGGTCTCCGCTCACCTGCAGCTCCTTCGTATAGCGGCTCCCGGGCACACTCGCCGAGGCCTTTATCCTCCGCGAGCGCCTGGCACAGCCCTCCCGCGTGGGCGTCCAGCAAGAGCTGACTTTCACCCAGGCTCATGTCTGCAAAGTGGCCACTCAATTCACAGTCTTCGAAGTCAGCGGTGAACCGATGGAGAGGGACATCGTGGGCAGACATGGGGAACGTGCCTTCCAGAACCAAGGGAGAGCCAGGAGGGGACAAGGAGGAGAGGGAGGACCGGGAGGACAGGGACGTCACAGACTTGGGGGCCTCAGTCCGTGGGGGCGTGTGGCCTGCGGCCGCGGCGACCACCCCACAGGGACCGCTCTGGCCCGGCGGGCTGGGGGACTTGACCACTTCGTTTTCGTGGATGGTGGTGATGGGTCCGGAAGGAATGTAGCCGCCTTTCTCCTGCAGGAGCAGGTCCAGCTTGCACTGGTAATCCGTGTCCGTCTGGTCGCTCTGGCTGGTGTAATAGAGCTCCCCGGAACTGAGGGAGCTGAGCGAGCCCCGGCTGGACGTGTTCAGAGACCCCCGGCTGGAGGCCAGGGAGCCCAGGCTGCTCCCAGACGACATGGACAGGGTGCTGGCCGAGAGGCTGAGGGGACAGGAGCACTCGCTGTGAAAACTGGGATGACACAGAAAACCCAAGCGCGATGCCCACCGCCGCCTCCGGACCCCGGAAGGGAGGAACCCAGTGGCACCAAATAACATGATGATGGCCCGGTCGGTGGAGGGGCGGGGGGGGATCCTGTTATTATGATACCACGTTGACTCACAAACACTTTCAACCTGGCTCTCTACAGAGCAACTCTATTCTGACTCAAGATCGAGTCCCTTTTGCAAAAACCAAAACAAATAAAGGGATGCATACCTACTGATACCTGCGCAGATATCCACCAGCAAGTATGCAATTGAATAATAGGGAAGGGGAAAATAGTGTATACGGGACAGTGTTAGTGCAGTTGTTTTGGTTCAAGAATAAAGCTCTGAATTTTGAGAGAGAACACAGGCGAGCTCATGAAGACAAAGAGGTTTCACACAGGCCGCCGCCTCCCTCGGGGTGTGCGTACTGAAGGAGTGAACACGTAGCTAAGTATTTTAAGGCAAATCTTTCCTCCTCCTCCCTTTTTAAAAGAAAGGGTGATCTGGAGAAATGTGTCATTTCCTAAGTATGTATTCATAGCTAAAATATATAAACTATACCTTCTTCCCACAGTATCTTCTGCCTATGACCTTGGGGTTTGTGAAAAAGAAAATCTATGCAACTTTAAATTCGATCATCCAAATTTTAATTGGGCTAGCATAACTATTTTATTTACTTTTTAAAATATTTTATTTATTTGAGAGAGAGAGAGAGAGAGAGAGAGAGGGAGAGACTGAGAGATCATAGAGGCAGAGGGAGAAGCAGACTCCCCGCCAAGCAGGGAGCCCGACAAAGGACTCGATCCCAGGACCCAGAGACCATGATCCAAGCCAAAGGCAGACGCCCAACTAACTGACTGAGCCACCCAGGGGATCCCAATTTCATTTACTTTTAAATAGTTGAAGAAAAAGAGAAAAATAACCCAGGATGAACCAAAACAGGCCTGAACGTAGTCAAGAAAAATGTTTCCCTCAAGAACCAAGCAGGTTTACCTTTTAAGTTGCGAATGCAAACAAGTGGTTAATTTAGTACTTTCTTCAAGTTTCTGTAGGAGTTCTTTCCTTCGCTCTTCCAATTTCAATCTAGAAAAAAGAAACAGACACGAATTTATTTCCACGTAATTACAATAAAGCACAGAAACTGAAGGAAAAGATTCTTGTTATACAAACGTCATGTACCACAAGGGGAAAACCCAAATGAATGGACAGGAGAGAAAACAGGATCACCAGCAAGAGGCCAAGTGGACGCAACTGTCCACAACCACGCTAAGCAAAGAGAGAGATCTACCCCGAATCAACACTACTGAAAATTTAAAAAATTTCAGTATTCTAAAATTTTCTTAAATGGGTTTTTTTTTAAATTGTTATGTCAGTCACCATACAGTAGTACATCATTAGTTTTTGATGTAGTGTTCCATGATTCACTGTTTGTGTTTAACACTCAGACCCTTGTGCTCTCAGGAGGGAGGGAAAGCCAGCCAGGAGGAAAATCACAAACCACTAAGAAAGATCACAGAATCCTTCTACGGGGCCGGGGATTTGGTCTAGAGTTACTAAAACACTTGACAGGAGTAACAGAGAACCGTGAACGACTGTCCCAAAGTGCTAGAATTGACAGAGACCATTCCCAACTGATATTCAGTGACAAAAATTCCAATCTTCCTTTGATGAGAATTTCAGCGATTAAGAAACAAATTAGTCCATATTGCCAGTGTGAGCTCATTTGGGCTTAACGGTTTCAACAAGAAAAAGACACAAAAGTGATTTCCCTTCCTACTGTGTAGCACATCTCATTGCCCGTACCGACAATCGTGAAATTTCATCCACTTTCAATCGACCGAGGTTTTAAAAAATCCGGAGTCCTGGGGAACTGTGTATGCGAGGAAGTCATTTAAAAATATATCGAGCGTACAGTCTATGCCACCTGAAGGTCTTTAGCCATCCCTGGAATGTTCCTGTCCAGAGTGGTCAAGGACCGCAGAACGGGACCCAGAAAACCGCTGTGGTTTCTGGTGGATTTGCTGCTCCTAATCGCGTGTCCTTAAACGAGTCACTTAGTCAAGGGGTCCCAGCTTTCTCATCTGCAAATCGGCGATTAAAATCCTACTGTGTCTGTCTGCTAAGGCTGTTACAGGGATCACATGGAGTGATGTATGTGAAAGTGCTCTACAGACATCAAAACAAACCTTCCTTGTTCAAAGCCTCAGCAGGCCTTGCAAGGTGCGCGTATAAAAATTAGCTATTTTTCTTTGGAGAAAAATAAAACTTCCCTAATTTCTAACCTCTTTGAAATGTATGTTTTAGGCAGTAAGGAAACATGCCCATATTTTATTTATAGCTACCTACCCTTTGAAGTGTCACCAACACAATTTCATTATATGTTAAAATAAGAAAAAAAAAGCAATTCTTATCATTTTGTTTAGTACTTCAAAGCGTGATAAATTCTTAATTCCCAGCTTTCAAAGGTGTATTTTGAAAAGGAGACGGTCCCTATTTTTATAATCTCTTAAATATAAACAAAAACTCAGCATGGGAAAAAATTAATACAAGTGAGATGAACTGAATTAGAAGGTAAGGTCTGGAGAAAGGCCCCAAATCTGCTATAATCCATGTCTTCTGAAACAGGAGAAACATTCTAAAACTGAATACTTCACAAACAGATGAAGTCTTTTCTGGTGTGTTAAGGAGGCTTCAATATGACATGAGTGTGTTTCATGCTGAAATTTAAAATCCAAAGCTTTCCCTGTCTCCGTCACAAGCGATGGTCCCCATTCTGGCCTCCTCCGGCCGATCGCTAAGGCCCTCTTATGGCTTTGAACTGCTGAGCCTGGCTTCGTGTTCTTGTTGGCACGCTCCCCAGTCAGATCCTAAGCTCCTGGAAAGTACCGCTCTTTCTCCCTCTTCCGCCCAGGCTGCCTGAAAAGCCGGGCACCCCTCCCAGCACCCCCTGGTGGCTGGTGGCCGGTGTCTCTAGGTAACACCTGCATTGGGAGAAGCATAGTGCAGGCACTCAGGAGCCCTTCCAGTGGGGTGGCCAACTTCAGTCAGGCACCCAACTCCCATCCCTGATGGAATCACGGAAGCCGGAAGTCTGCCTCAGATTCCAGGTGTCCTTTGTAGGAAGCGTCCTCCCCAACTTCCCCCTGACCAGGGATTAGAAGAAATTGCTCAGATAGAAGCCCCTTCAAGAGGGTGCACCCCTGTCTCTCCAAGCCCTTCTCCAAGGTGAGAAAGGATCTTCTCAACCTGGCCTCTAGAAGTTTCCTCTCTTACTGGTCCTACTGATCCACACGAGCCATTCATCTGCTCTTCACAAGACTCAAGGGCAGTGCCGTCACACTGTCCCCTCTCTGCCCTTGTGCCCTGAGAAAAGCACCCTGAGAAAAGCTCCTGATGAAGACCACCCAGAACTTTCCACCTAGAAAAAACGTCATGTCGTCTATAGAAATAAAACGTGCCTTTTCCATTAAAAAAATAAATGACACTCAGACCCCCAACGTACTTGCTTTAAAATTTTTTCAGAATCAGAGACAGAAACATTCATATACTTAAGGAACAATTAAGACATGTTGGCAAGAAGACAAAGTTCTCAAGATCTGTGAGAAAATAAGGAGCAATGTTAAGATCTTATCAGCTACGGAAAAGCACAGGGGTTTTGGAATTTCAATAGCTACAAGGAGAGAACACGGAAGATGTGTGGAAAGTCCCACGCAGCGTGACAGCTTTCATTAGAGAGCCATTCGTGTCTGCTGACGGTGCCTCAAGGTGAGCATCTCCCTGTCCCCAAAGTGCTTCACGACCCACGGCGGGGGCTTCGTCACTGCATTTGAGCGCTGGCCCGGGTGCAGGCCGGAGCTGGTGGCACACGGCTGGGGGCCTCTGGGGTCGTGCACACTGGCTCGAATCCAGGTGAGCTCAGCTCCTTCAAAGACCACCCTGCAGCACGGACTCAGGATCTTGCCTGAGGCCACCCCTGAAATAATGAGAAACCCGCCCCGTCAATGGAAAACGGGAGCAATTTGGGGGGATGCAGAAGCGGTCTCTCTGGCAGCTGGGTAGGAGCCAAGACGAACCGGAAGGATTTAGAACTGGTGAAGCACAATTTGGTTTATGATGAAACAAAGTTTTACACAGTTAGCCTATTTCCCAGAAGCCTCTCCCGACACCACCTGCTTGAGCACCGAGGACGCAGGCTGTTTAAAGAGAGGAATATATTCTCTTGTTTTCCGAGCATGCGGTTTCAGTTCAATAGTAACAAGAAACAGAACGGAAACGCTGCATGTACACGAGGTGGGAAGAAATAATGAAGATCAAGAAAAGGTGAGAGAGTACAGGGAGGCAAAGTGAAACCACTGACAACAACTACCCAACCCAAAGCCATACCATCTGTGTCTACCCGGAAAATAAAGGACTCGGGTCTCCCTTCGGCAGGTGGCTCTGCTCTTTTGGACACATGAGATGCTGGGCCGTTTTGCATCCGAGGACAGCAGTGAGAGAATGTTTAGTTGCTCAAGCAAGAAAGTATTCGTCCCCTCAAGCTTATACTACCATGACAGGGATTGGCTTCTGGCCACCAACATACGACAGATATAAAACACGATGATATACATGACCCTTTTTGCTGACGGTCAATTGTGGGAGACGGGGGCACGCAGGTATCATAAGTTGGAAGGACTTTCAAACTGCTTGCTTATTAAAACAAACGAACAAACAAAAAACCTGCTTGCTTATTCCCCATCTGAGACAAACCCCATGGTTTCTCTGGATCTAAGTAATTATTTTATATAAGTATTTCGTAGCTCCCCTTCCCGACGGGTTCAAACATAGTCTTTCTGCTGGAATTTGGACAGTTATTACATACACTATGCACAAACCAGAGTATAAAACCCAGAGCCTAGGCACTTAGGAACAAACTATATTTTTCATGTTACTTCATCAATCATTTTTGAAGCTCTAGCCCTAATAATAAAGACAAACAAGACATCACGCCCATAAGAGCTGATTAAAATGAACACACACCTGTTTTCTCACTCCCAGAACAAATGTAAAGGCTGTTTCTAGGCCCTTCCCGGATTCACACACCACACAGCACAGCTGAGATGCGCTCACATGTGTGATGAGGTAACACTTGGTGTGACACAGGACACTAAT
This sequence comes from Ailurus styani, assembly GCA_002007465.1. Classification (NCBI taxonomy): domain Eukaryota; kingdom Metazoa; phylum Chordata; class Mammalia; order Carnivora; family Ailuridae; genus Ailurus; species Ailurus styani. The sequence continues at coordinate 268,516 of LNAC01000061.1, read as the reverse complement.
GCCCTTGCTGCTTCATACTTGGGCCACACAAAAGCGACTCGTTTCGTCGTATTTACTGGCGATTATCAAACTTTTATCCTACAAACTTAAGATCTATAAACACAGACAGGACACTAAGGTAACTCGGGAGAGCAATGGAATTCTGCCCTCTCTCCCTTACTTTTGTTCCTTCTGGCCCCTGTGGGGTGGATCGTGCCCCCGCCCACCTCGCTCACACCTGCCGTGAGTGCGAGGCTTCAGTCAGCACCACTAGACAAGACCAGCAACGTCCGAGGTTTTTCCTCCTACCATTCCTCCCACCACACTTCAACGATTTTGATAATATCTAGACACACGGCCCTCCACGTTCACAGAGGACAATGGAATTCGAAGGCAAGAAGCCAAAAAGTGGAAAAAAAAAAAAGCAATTGGATTATGGCTGGGTGTTTCAAACTTACTTCCGGGTCACCTGAAATTATATGGATGTGACCTTCCTTCCTGTCATCCTGGGACAGACAGTGCACCTGGACTGCTGGCCTCCAGAATGGACGGCTGTGCAGGGGTGCGAGGGGGAGGGCCGCACGGGCTGTGGCTGGAGCAGGGGCGGGACCACACCGGCGAGTGAGGCCGGGACCCGGGGCCCCCTCGCACGTGCCTCCACGGCAGACACCCACACGGTCCCCTGCCCGACCGTGCAGCTGATCTGCTCACAGAGCTGGAATTTCTCAGACTCACTGATCCATTCGCACCTTCCCCCGGAAGGATCAGAAAACCACGTCAGCTGTTTCCCTTTACATTTTCACCTGCTTCGCGGGAGGGACTCAACTGACAAACACCATCCCAGCGAACATTTTGTGACCTGTTAAGATATCAAAGGGAGCAAGCTGTCTTTTCCTTGTGAAACGAAAAGCAATAAACTTTTGCATTCTTGCGAGTCATAAACCCGAGTAGGAAGCTGCCGGCGCTGTAACAGTCCAGATAATCTTTCTTATCAGAGTGCAATAGTTTATAGCCATCGTTATCAGACTGGGTCATGATGGACCGCATTCCTGGTTTTACGTCAACATGCCTTACTTATTCAACATCTGTCACTGGCCTCTCTGCGTTCCTAATCAACAGAGGATCCGACAGCGCGGGCTAGGAGCGGGGTGTGCTGTGTGGCCCTGTGGAAAGAAGGTCCCCTGGGGCCGGGTCTCCGTCCACGAACAGATGCGACGGAGATCGCCAAAGACCCGGAGGACCGGGCATCCGGGCCCAGCCCAGGCGCGCGCTCTGCCGCGTCCTGGTCCCCAGGGAAGACGACGAACCTTTCGGCCAGGGCTCGGCTCGGGGGCCCCCTCACGGACAGCAGCTCCTCCTCCAGCCGCTGCCTCTCGGCCTCCAGGCGCTCCAGCTCGTCGCGGGTGCGCTTCTGCGGGGTCACAAACTGGAGCTCTTTCAGAAGCTCTTCCTTCTCGTTGATCAGCATCAGCTTCTCCTTCTCGACGTCCAGCGCCCCCGGCCACGTCTCGCCGTCCAGTTTCGACAGCTCAATTTTTAAGTTGGCCATACTGAAATAAAGTGGCGAGAGAAGGGGACGCAGGCTTAGAACTCTCCAGAAAGGGAGCACACGGAGCAGGCTAAATCGGGGGGCGGGATGCTCGCCGTCCTGACTTTACACGGAGGCAGGGGAGGGCCAGCAGCCCCGTCCTCTGGGCCCTGGGCCCGACCCGACACCTGGCTCTGTGCAAGCACACCGGCCTATCTGGGAAAAGAGTGAAGGTCAATGTACACCGAAGCCGGCAAGGCAGAGAGCTCCGGGAGCCGCGGGCGGCCGCCCCAGTGTGTGACAGCCCATGCACGGTGACGGGGGGGACACCGGGAGGGCTTCCGTTTAAAAAACGGAACAAACGGGACAGCGGGGTCAGATGGGCAGCAACTGGGATATCAGCCAGTCAGGGAAGGGCGAGGGGAGAAGAGAGAGCAGGGGCTCAGCCAACCAGTATTGCAACAAAATCAGCAGGTTCCACGTGGCCAAGGAAAAGGGAGCAGCGCCGCCCTCTCGGGCCTCCTCCACCTGACCCCTCCTTCAGCTACCTGTGCGATGTGAAATCAGTGTCTACACCGCTTAACCAGTGCTCACTGAGCCAGCCCTGTAGACATGACTGCGCGGACCTGGGTACCCCCCACCACGAGCACCGACGGGCAGTGAATGTGGCCCCAGCAGAGTGACGGCCGGGCTGGAGCGCGGGGGACAGGGATGGGAAGATGGAAAAACCCAGCGCAGGCGAAGGTCACCGGCTTGGCTGAGGCCTGACCTCAGCTTCCACCATGCCTCGAGCTAAGAGGTCAAGTTAGCGTCCGACAGGATGAGAATGTTCTGACGCCCCCGAAACCAATCAACTTGCTCCGGGGGCGCTGTGAGGACTATCGGGATGGTTTGCAAGGCAAGTTATGAACACAGCCAATGTTGGCACAGGGAATCTGGACGCCTATTTAAAAAAAAAGTTGAATGATCTCTGTGGACACTGTTACGGCACATTCCAGAATAACGAAAAATAGAGGGCATTTTATTTTCCTTTTTAATGGAAGAAGTCGTAGAAGGGAGGAAAAAAGGTAAACAATATAATGTTATGAGGACCAAGATGGAAGTCTATCCACATTCTTGTGCCATAGTTTCTTGTCTGAGTTTTTAAAAAAAATCGCCCTCCCTCACCGGCACTGCGTGTACAACGTGCTTCTGATTTCCACCCAGCGCCTGCCCTCATGATAGATGTGACATCAGCTGTTCTTCAGCCAGAACCACAACACTATACACAACTGTCTCAGTGTGCTAGAAAATTAATCATCGAAATGCTAAATAAGCATGATATTATTAGCTTCATTAAGCACATAAAACAAAGGCTGGAGGAGAAAACAGGTTTCAGGGAAATACAACTGGCCTCTTAGAATTCAGGAAGAAAAGCATTTTCAACATATGCATAAACCCTCGAGGTTTCCCTTTTCATCAGCATTGCTAGTAACTTTAAAATAAAACCCCAAATGAGAACGGGACAGCAAAGCAACCAAGTGGGAAAGAACCCACGTCTGTAGTTTTGATGCGACTGAATTATCAACTGAACTGGGAGCGACAACGTAATGAAGGAAAGAAAGGCGTCTGTTACTTGTGGGATCGGGCGTTAGGTGGGTCTTGGGTTTTATCTAGAAAGGGTACACCAGATCTGGGGGGGCAACATAAGCTGAAGGTTTCCAGCTCTGCCTAGGAAGACAAATGCTGTGTAAGCTCCAGGTGGAATAAGCAGTTTGCCGCCAGAGAAACGCAAAAGCTCCAGCTGGTCCAAGGGAAGTCAAGTTGAGCCCCGAAGAATCCAGAGGCACGAGGCCTGGTTCTCCAAAATTAATTCTGAGTTCCAGCTGTTCTCCTTCCGAATGCCAGACAGAGATGCTGGGCTTTGTTTACGGCAGAACCCAGGAGCTGTGGCTGCCGTTGGGATGGTGCTGCTCACGGCCAGAGGGCCACAAACTGCCACCCGCCAGAGGTTTCCACATCACTGGGCCACAAAACCACTAAGCAACCCTCAATCCTTAACGGTGGGCAAGGCATTAGCCGGGGCTCTGAGAAGCAGGCAATAAAGTCTACAAAATTTTTGTATAATCTACCCAGGAAAACACACAGGCATTGAAATTAGCTGAGTGAAATGCTGTTCAGAGAAACTAAGTGACTTGCTCAAGTACACGTGGTTAGTAATTTGTACAACAAAGCTTATGGGTTTTTGATTTTTTTTTTCAGTCATCAAAGAACCAAATAATATTAGTAACAGAGGCTACAAAGAGGCACATATCGTAATTAGGCAAATCAAATAATTGCTTTGTTAATGCCAGATAACCTTGAAGAACTTTGGCTAATTACTTTTAAATAATCGCATCACCCATGACAATGGGTAATACTTCATTATCTGAGGGTCTTGTGATAGCAAACTGCGACATTCTAGCAGGTTCTCAGCTGAGCTTACCATGTTCTGGAGGAGGAACATGACAAATTTCTCTGTTGCCTACAGGGTGGTAATGCAGTTCCCCCCTGCCCAGTGTCTTCCTAAATAATAAATCGATAGCATTTTTAAACTTTCCTTTAAAAGGAAAATAATGAAATCCAATATATCAGTATTTCCCTCAAAACGAGCAGGGTATCCATATTATGAAAACAAGTTGAGCCTGTCTGCTGGATGAGGAGAGAGAAGTCTCCTGAACCTTCCCCATGCAGAGTCACAAGGTGAGGAAAAGAAAGCACAGGGTTCCGAGGGTCTAGAGGGCAAACGAGGGAACTAAGAATCTCTCCTCCTCTGCCCCGAAGTCAGTTGCCAGAACAGCTATCTCGGCATCTCCAAGGACGTTGGTGGAAAGTCTTCCCCTCAAAGCAAAGGAATTAGAGCTATTTACCTTTGAGGTCCTCGGCCACTATCGGGTCCCGTACCTGAGCCGCCGTGTCATGATTCTACCTGAGAAACCCATCTTCCCACTTCTACTCATGAGTAAGTACTGGACGAGCTCCAAGCTTCTTCCTTCCAGAAGGGAAGGGGGCAAGTCATGGCCACGTTTCTCATTAATTCTCCCTGTCCTTCAGCTGTGGGGCGAGACGGCGAGCAGAGAGGGAGTTCCCCGACCCTTACATCTAAAAACCCTCAAGAGTAACCTTGGTAAGAAGGCGTTGGGAGCACCCAGCAGATGTCACTATAGGCATAAGGATTAATTCTGGGAAAGAAAACACTGTTTGAGCCCGCTGACCACTGAACACCAAAGAGCTTCCCTGCTGTTACCTTCGTTTGGCTTCTTCATACTGGAGGCTCAGCCTGACCTTTTCAGCTAAATTTGATCTACTTCTCACTCCGATCTGGTAAAAAACGAAAGGGAAGAAAGTCAATTAACTCTGCTAATGAATGAAGGTATACTGCTTTTGTTTCTAGGAAGCACAAAGTAATTGGAAAACTGAAGAAGATGGTCTTGAAATTGGGAATGCCAGTTTTATGAAGGCACTTACTTTCTAGTCTCAGTAGGGGCAAAACATTTCTTTTTAATTCAAGCTTGCCTGTTTTTCAAAGACTTGAACATCATTTTCTCCACACATTCAATTCAAGATAAAAAGTATGATGTCAATGTTTCTGGTATCTCAGAGTTTACGAAGAGTATACAGGTCAATAAAATTTATGAACTGAAACTAATTCCCTTGTCTCCATGAGCCCCAATTCCATCGTCTAGCTTCTAAGTGCAAGAAACATACACTAAATAACTTCAAAAACTAATTTTTCAAACAGGTGATCTCTACCTGTTTCATTTTCATAGCACAGAATTCAAAGAAGCAAAAGAGAATAAGAAAACAACTGCGAATGGACTAGAAAAGTAAGTATCTACTAAACAGCATCCCAAAGAAGAGAATGCAAAACAATTAAAGTAGTCAAACCACGGCAAGTATTTTCAAACACTGGGCATAAACCACAAATTAAACATTTTAATATAAATATCCTTTGATCTACAAAAAAATTTTTTAAAGGCACATTTTTGTTTCTCATTAGCCTCAATGTTTAATTGGAAAGATCTAAATTTCGAAGACCTTAAATGTAATAGGAAAAACTTAAATTCTCACGCATCTCTAACCTTTCAGTAACGTCTCCGAATAAACGCAGTCTGAGAAGTTTGAACCAAGCCGTTCATATGGACAGATCCTGATACGCTTGGCACCCAGACAGACAAGATAAGACTCCAATTTTTTAAAACTAATCCAGGAGTAGGAAATACTGAGTCCACACAGCTGCAATGCAAACCACCTCGCTAGCTCCTGCCCCACTTGCCATCCGTCCTGTAACTCAGGCTCGTCAAAGATAGCGTTGGGGCCAGCCCTTCCACGCGGATAACTTACGTCTCCGGAAATGCTTGTCTGTGACCCAGCATCAAGGGTCTGTCTGGAGAGAGATAAATGGGAGCTCACAGGACTGGATCTCAAGTCTGGCTCGGATGTGCCGATGCTCTGATCCAAATGGAACCGCTCCTGCAGCTTAGCAAGACTCTGTTCAGGAAACACAAAGTCCTACATAGAGCTTAACACGTAAGATGCAAAACTTCTCCAGCAGGTCAAATCAAACTGAGAGATGCGATCTCAATAGAAAAAACAACTTTATTCTAACAGGTACTTACCGCTTTAAATTATTGAAAAAATAAGATGAGACTATAATTTTACACATACAAATGTGTGACTCTGGAAGTATGGGAGATCATAACAAACAGTTTATCTTACCTTCCCCAAAACAGCCTGGAATTATTCCTGCTGTGCGTAATGGCATCTTTATACGTAATACGTGCATTTCTTCTTTTTAAAATTTCACTGAAAAGAGGTCTATTTTAAAAAGACTCATTTTCACTACTCACTTCATGCAGCAGAAATTATGGAAACACGGACTACCTACAATGCAATGTCATTGTAGATATAGCAAGAAAACTTCCTACAGAGCAGACTCCTGTAATGAGGCCACTCTCACATCTGGATGGAACCCATGGAATTCTCTGCTCCCACTAACGTCAGAGATGAGGAGACCGAGGGCCGGGAGTCACAGTTCTGGTGGCTGATCCAAGCCCACTGGTACGCCCACACTTAGTAAACTGAGCTTACTTTAACGAGAGGACGTGAGCAAGGGACAGTGTCAAAAAGGAGAAAAATCTTAGCTACACTGTTACCGACCCTTCCCTCTCATAAAACACTAATAAAAATGGTAAGAAACTCATTATTACTAACTTTAAGAAAAGCCAGGATTTAATCCTGACATTTATGATTCTTATGATAAAAAATGACAAATGTCCCCCCAAATTAGAACTATCAGAGATCTGATATGTGCTTTTTACCTAACCTTCTTTATTTTCTTTCAAAGGAATATTTAGGCAAAATGTATGTACAAGAGGGATAAAACCCAAGCAGTCACATCAAGTAACATACTACAGAAAAGAACAAAGAAACCTGATAGTGACTTTGGGCAAGTCTTTTCTATTTTTTCAATAGTACAGTGAAAAGATGAGTATTTTTCAAATCTGTCCATGCTGACCGTGAACCTCATCAATTTAGTAGGTCATGACTAGCATGTTTTTTGGTGAAAAAGAAGAGACTAGAAAATCAATTCAGACCACATTACTACTATTAAGGGTATTAAGAAGTTAAGTATTAAGAAATGTGGTGTGTGTGTGTGAGTCCCAACATAAAGACACTTGTGTGTGACTGGGTTGTCATTAGAATATACCTCTTACTGTGGGTCATGGTCAAAGAGCTCTGAAAGTCACAGAAGCTCCCACCTAATGTCCCTCTCAGCTCTACTGCTCATTGCCCTACCTACTAATTAATTGTTTTATATACTTTAGTAATTGAAAAGGAATCTAATCTTTTAATTTAGTCTGGCCTGTGTATAAATCCAAATTTCTTCTTTATGGCAACAATCAAAGATAACCTCAAATTGCTGAATTAAAAAGTTCCAATGTAAATTTCCTCAAGTTCTCTTAACTTTTTCCAAAGGACCTATGATGCGCATTTTAGGAATTACTGACTCCTGTAATGAGGCCACATGAATGAAGAACATGTACCTATATTCAATTGACACTTTGAAAACTGATGTGAAGTCCAAGACACAGACTAAATCCTGACTCAGAGCTCCAAGTATCTGAAATACAAAGAATTCTCGGGCCTTGTGATAATTATGGGATGGAGGGAAGGTAAGAAGAGGAAGAGACACACTCTTCAGGAAAAAAAAAACCCCAACCCGACTGTACCTACTGAATATAGATATTTAAAATGCAGGTTACTGATGACTGAATTGTTGTTTCTTTTATACACAAGGCTGAATCAGCATATCAGAATCCAGGAACCCACCTAGGAATCCAAAGCCACCTGTGGCCTCAATGCCTAGAACAAAGTCTGTCTGAATGAGGCCACGTGAGAAGGGCCACCCAGACTCTGAGGGAGACCTTCTGCCTCAAGGAGAGTTTTTGGGGCCCCACAGGGTAGGTAGGTGTCTGACTTACCAGAATGGTTTGCAACATACCTGCATCAGGTCTTGCTTTTCTTTTTCTCCTGAGCTAATAGCCTTTTTGATAGATTTCAGTTCAGTTAGAATGGCTTTGGCTTCACTAAGTTCATAGCCACTCTGGCCTCCAGACATTTTTTTATCTATTCTGTTAGGAAACAAAAGAAAAGAGAAAAAAGGTCAAAGACGGTTGGCAGAGCACAAGTTAAGCAAACAGCCTAGGAACCGGTTTTCGGATTGCAGTAGCTGGCTCAGGATTCTGCTACCCGGCTCCCACCGACCAGGCCCATCCTTTCTAGCGGGCTGTCCCTCCTGCTTTCTCTTCCAGCCACCTCGAGCTCACACTCTCCCATCGCCCACCTCATGCCCCGTCCGTTTCTCATCATTTTCACGCTCATTTTGTCTTCGGCTGGTTTGGGTGACCCCACCATGGGCCAAATTTAAAACTCTGCCGGCTAAGCCTGACCTCCACCCCGAGAAAGGTGAAGGCCTGGGGGAAAGGGTTTAGCAGGACAGAAGTGCCAATAAACTGAATAACTACAGGAAGCACGGGATCCCTACAGTTGCCTAATTTTACACATGCCGTAACATCTGTGCCAAACCAAGTTCAGCGGCCTTTCCACAATGCGAATGATTAGTATTGACACTACTGAGTATCCTACAATATTTGGATCGTGTGGTTAGTTTCTTGTTTCTTTTAAAATATATGAAATGTACTTGTTCTGTTTTTATGACCGTTAGGAGTCGAGATAAAACTGCTTGCCTTGCTGACAAGTTCAAATCCAGGAATAAGGCAGAAGGGCAGACGTGTTCACCTGTCAACTAACGTTGAATAAAGAGCTCTTCGAGGAGCTCGTTTATCATGCCCCCAGATCTGCTCACCAAATGTCCTTCCAGTTCACGTGGCACCCTATGTCAGAGGATTTCAAGTAACCTAATTCTTAAATTACCTTTTTTTTTTTTAATGGTTTAACAGTGTCCTCATTCTCACTCTCTTGGTTCTCTCCGACCACCGACGCTGCCCAGGATTCACTCTGAATACAACTCGGGGTTCCCCCAAAGAACATTCAGCTGTGTCACTGCCCCATCAGCCAACGACTCTCATTCTTGGACACAGTCTTAGTCTTATCCACAGAAATAGGACACCTATTTAGCCACGGAGAACTGGCTCTGAGTTCATTTGGTTTAAAACATTTAATGATTGGGGCGCCTGGGTGGCTTAGTCGTTAGGCGTCTGCCTTCGGCTCAGGTCATGATCCCAGGGTCCTGGGATCGAGCCCCGCATCGGGCTCCCTGCTCGGTGGGGAGCCTGCTTCTCCCTCTCCCACTCCCCCTGCTTGTGTTCCCTCTCTCACTGTGTCTCTCTCTGTCAAATAAATAAATAAAGTCTTTTAAAAAAATAAAACAAAACATTAAATGATTTATATTTATTTCAATGTGAGTGGGGTATGATCTGAAAACAAAAAAACAAAAAATATAAAACAACCCACCAACAATGACATCTTATTCACTCTTCCAAAGTTTACTCAAGAAAGTACAGTTGGCAGATAACATATTTCCCCAAGTACTATTTTAGTAAATATTTTATTGCTGCTGAACAAAGTCTTAGCCTAAGAAAATAAAAGGAATTTCATCATAAGGTTATTCGATAATAAAATTAAGTACAACTAACAAAGTTACTGAATTAAACAGGTGTGAGCGCACACACAAGGTGTTTAGGGCGGGTTGGGACCCTAGAGATCTACTCGTCACGCTTTCTCTAAGTAAAAAAGCAAGACCAGAAGGTTTACCCAACTTTAGACCCTGAAGTGCATCAACACTTCACTAGTAAGGGGGACAGTCCTCAAAATGACAAATTCAGGCCCAGGGTTCTTATGACTATTACACTTTGAATATTTGATAGAAAGCACAGATAGTACTTCGAATATTGGTTAATTCCATTTATTTGAGAAAGGGGTTTAATCAGTGAAATTGCTGGCTCCCTTAAGTATTATGTCTATCAACCCAGTTGAGGCAAAAGGCTTATTTTAATTTAAAAAAATCTGAGATTTCATGAAATAGCTATTAACACAAGACTCTCAGACTGTGTCAAAGTGAATTTCTAAAGCCAAAGTGATTTCTTCCTATTTGTGTAAAACCTTCAGAATCTAACAGTTAAAACAAATCTTTAAGTGAGAAGTCAACTTTAACATCTGAAAACAAAAAAAGTAGGTAAGCTATTTTCAGAAATCAACTTTAACACTTAAAAAATAAAGGCAGGACTACTTCAAGACTGCTCATTTACGTTTCAGAGAGCTTTAAAACTAGATTATAATGTCCTGGCTAACCACGACAAGGACAAGCCAAGTCAACTAAGTCAGCACCCACCCCCACCGGGGAGCCCTCCTGGTCTTTCCTTCCAACTCCCTTTCAACCTCCCCTGGGCACCTCTGTTCTCCTCTAGTGCTTTTCTCTTTATCTCCACTTTTCTCCTTTCTCCTCAATTCTACATTTCCCACCTTTTCTCTCTTTTTTGACCCTAACTGACCATAAGATAAAGTCAAACAAAATCAAACAAAATATTAGTGTTATTTGCTGATTTTTAAAACAAAGTACTGTTTTCTGTTCTTAATTTGAGAAATATAATTTTATATTCTTCCCTTAAAAAACTTTTTTTAAATTTGGGGTTTTTTTTGTGGGGGGGGGTTCTGAGTACCGTATTATTAATTTCCCCTATATCTTAGTCTCTTCAGAAAGACGAGAGATTCTCATTTGCATGCCTTCCCTGGAGAATATGTGCCCCGCCCCAAGCCAGATTTTCACAGGCCAGGTGTACACTTTTGGCTGGCTGAGGGTTTCACTTCTCATTTTCCACTTTTGAGTGAATCCCAAAAGGTGGCAAAGTAGAAATGTCTTCTTGGTGGTATCTGTCTACATACACACTACACTATATGGGCTAGGCCAAAGTCAACTCTGGGACCATGGACTGGAATGAATAATGCAGAGAATAAAACCATTCATTCATCCAGCATAAACTCTCGTACTCAGTAAAATGAAAGCTGGAGTTCAAATTACATTATAGCTCCAGATTTGGCAAAATAGTCCAAACTATTGTGAATAAATGAAAAGTTACAAAAGCCTGCAGTAGGATTCTATGTAAATCTTTTCCTGAAATATATTTTCTGTCAAAACCCCAAGGAAAAGTCCCTTCATAGTATCAGGAATGTGGTCTCTTGAAAAGTATGGTCTCTGGGTTCAATCAATTATTATTCAATGTTCTGGTAGTATGGTGGTTAACATTTGAATGAAAACAGCTTTATTTTGTCTATAGTTAGGATCAACAAGAAAGGTCTCTGATGTTAGATATCATATCTTTCTGCTCTCGGTTCAAGGGATTAGAATCAGTGCAAGAGAATGCCTGAATTTCTACAACAAATGTCTATTGTTTTCTTGTGGAATGTTATTGACAGATTCTTAAACATGCCTTGGATTCCTATAAAAATTGCTTGCGAGCAAACTGCTTTAAAACAATACAGCATTGTTATATCAATATCACAAGAACAGCAAGTTTGGCTAACCTTTAATCCCGGGTGGTGACATGAGTTACAATTTCATGTGCCTTAAAAATGTTTACCGTATAGCTAAACGTTTTGTAGGGCTCTTCGAAGTTTGCTTTCCCACCACAAAGCCCTCCTTTATGTTGATAAGCAATTACTAAGTATCACACTGATGTCATTCTAGGTCTGCTCAGCTCTTCGGGGGAGCTCGGAAGCCGGCTGAGGTTCTTAGAACACAGCCATACTTGAGAACAACCTGGGGATCGCTCAAAATATACCTAGACAGAGACCAGAAACAGGTGTTTTGTAAAAAGCTCCTCAGATTATTCTAAAATGCAGTCATGGCTGAGAAGCATTAGGACAGGAGCATCTGAAAGGATAAAACGGTGATGATTACATGAGGTGAGTTGCAAAAAAGAAGACTGAGCCCTAAGACCCATGTCCGAAATCAGCCATATGACGATGGTCAAGAGTCGGGACTGGTGTCCGGAGCTGTAACTCGTTGTGCAAACACACAGAACAACCAGCTTATGTTTGTCTGGTCAACAAACACACAGGATCTTTAAAAGGGGTAGTGCCCTGGTGCCTTGGATTGCCACAGAGGGAGACGGAGGAAGAACACGCAAGCCATCAGGAACGCTCTATAAACACTGCCCCGCAGTTGGCATGGAGCCCCCGACACACAGGAGGGAAGTAAAACAAAAAACAACAGTTGAATGCCTTTTGAGGGATAATGCCTTCAATCCTCTCTGTGGTCATGTGGCTAGGAAAACCATCAGCTTCTTGCCTCACACCAGAGACCCTGTGGTAGGGAGCACGAGCGTTGGAAAGCCCAGTGAGCCTGTCAGGGTTTAGTAGGGCAGTGCTTCATCAGCTGGGAGAACAGTGGCTTCCAGAGGCTGGAAATGGGTCAGAAGATTCCAGAATCTGCTACCCTCTGCCCATCTATATCTTCCTTAGCCTGGCCCAGTCTAGAGTCAGGCCAGTGGCTCATCAGATTTGACTACAGAACTAGAAAGGACAGGAGGAACACGGGAAGTGAGGAACCCACTCAGGCTTCTCTACTGACCCCCTGACTTGCCCCCTGAGATCAGCTCCAGTTAGGGGGTGCCTGGGGCTGACAAAGAGGCAGAGTCTCCCACCCAGGGCTCCGGGCAGCAGAGGCTCATGTTGTCCAGCTGCGAGAGCCCAACATGGCGGTGCTGCTTGCGACTCTTCGCTTAGCGCGCACCTCAACCTTACAGCCGGCCAGCGGGTGCCCACACACAAAGAGAGGCTTCTCACTGCTTTCTTTGACTCTCTGATGATGCATCAGACCTTTTCAAAGTTTATAGATTTTTTCCAAGGTTTTTGTTTGTTGGCTGACCATTTTCTTTGGTTTTTGGTGCAGAGCTCGAAGCTTTTTACTTGGTGTTTCTTTGAGACATCTCTTACGTATAATGGGTACTTCTATTTTCTTTGTATGAGTTAGGGGCCTTTGAACTATTCTCAATTTCAGTATTTTTATACTCACTGTTGCAATGTTTCAAAGCCTTGTTCTTTATACAGCAATTCTTGCTTCATTTGTGAGAGTTCTCTCTTCAGCTTTTTAACCTTTTGTGAGAAATCAATGTAAATAAGAATGTTTGTAAATAATGAGTAACGCTTTTTTAAAAGACGGTCCAACAGTAAACTATTAAACACACAGACACAGCCATTAGTTTAACACTTACTCTACTGGCTTCCCCCCGACATAAATTCTGTGGAAGGCAGGTTGGTTATGATTAAATTATCAGTGATGTTCATTATCACCTATATTTACCCTCATCATCATACTTGGCAACATTCTCGCAAGCTGGCATCATGACTTTCTCCATTTTGTGATAAATGCTAGGAAGGGGGGAGTCAGACCCTGAAACCCGGGCTTCTGTAATTTCAGTAGTGCATGCTTCCCCTTCCCTCCTTCTCGAGGCTCCAGGACCGCCAGTCACCCCTGTTTCTCGAATGGATCGGGCAATACCCGCTCTGCTCCTGCAACACGCTCTCCCCCGGCTGGAAGGCTTTCCCTCAGACCTTCCAGAGCAGAATCCTGGCACTCAGGTCTCCGCGCACACGTCGCCTTTGGGAACACGACTTCTCTAACCAAGCCAACCCCTGCCCTTACTGTTTTATGTCATGCAAGGTATTTCTCAAGAGCAGAAATTTTCTGTATATTCGTTTACTGTCTGCCCCCCTAAGGGAAAGTAAGCTGCATCACAAAAGCGGTACCCCAAACTTCTAGAAGACTACCAGGCACTATGAGGAATAAAAATGACAAGGACAAGCACTGTGTGATCAATAAACATCTGCTGTCAATCTGATAAAAACATATATATTTCTTCCTGTGGCCAAATGCACTCTTGGCGATGACACTGCTAAAATGCGGTAGGTCAGAAAAAGCAGCAGAAGCCTGGTTTAGTCACAGACTAAAGGTCTTCCCATGGGCGTCAGCAATTTACTTCCGTATTATAGCCTTAAGTTGGAAGCACATTCTGTTAGGCGGCATTTCAACGTGCTTTTGAGCTTTTATTTCCTGTTTAGTCCATCCATTCCACAAATATTTACTGACTTTCCACTATGTGTCTGTCAGGTCCTAGGTCTCAAGTGTGAATAAAGTAGACAAGATCTTTGCCCTCACAGGTCCTCCAGAACAACGGGGGAGCCAGACCTTGAGCAAATAATCATCCAAGACAATAAATCTTACCAATTTCCGTGGGGGATACAAAGCAAAGGTTCGGGATACTTCAGGATGAAAAGGGGGACGAGACCTGATTTGGTGTGAGGAGCTGGATAAAGCCTGTCTGTGGAAACGATGTTTAAGCAGAGCGGGTCAGGGGGCTTCATCTGGTAAAAGGGGTCCGCAAAAGGCAGACCACAAACCCTAAACCATGGCAGGAGGAAACTCGTCAAATCGCTGGGATTTAGGGGCGCCTGGGTGGCTCAGTTTGTTAAGCGTCTGCCTTCAGCTCAGGCCATGATGTCGGGGTCCCAGGATGGAGCCCCTTGTCGGGCTCCCTGCTCAGCGGGGAGTCTGCTTCTCCCTCTCCCTCCCACTCATGCTCTCGCTCTCTCTCCCAAATAAATAAATAAAATCTTTTTTAAAAATCTCTGGGATTTAGAGTATGCTACCATTTGCTGGATTACAGAGGTGGTTTGCAGCATGAGATGTGACTGGAAAAGAAAGCCTTATATGGAGTTCTGAAGCCATATGGAAGATTTCTTTTTTTTTTTAGATTTTTTTTTTTTAAACAGAAAGATAGCCAGAGAGGGACTACACAAGCAGAGGAAGTGGGAGAGGGAGAAGCAGGCTTCTCGTTGAGCAGGAAGCCCAACATGGGCTCGATCCTAGGACCCTGGTATCATGACCTGGGCCAAAGGCAGACACTTAACGACTGCCACCCAGGCACCTCTAGATTTCTAAATCTTATCTTAAGAACAAGGAGAACTGGGGAGGAATTTTAAAGCACAATCTGCTTTATGATTTTTAAAAACCACTGTGATGACTCTGGTGATTGGACCAGGGGGGCCTCAAGGGGCCATTCCACCTGCACTGTGGGTTGGCCTGCAGGCCGCATACAGAGAGTAGAGCCAGAGGAAGAATATATTTGGGAGGCAGAGTCAACAGGACTTGGTGATGGGCTCAAGGTGCAGGGTGGGGGAGACGATGTGTCAAAGATCATTGCCCGGATTTTGGCTTGCCAGGCGGAGGCCCCCCTGGAGGGTGGAACCAGATCTGGGGGTAAGAGCAAGGGAGTTCTTTGAGATGTTTAATTCTCTGATACTCAGGAAACTTCAAAGGCCATTGGAATATGGAGGCTTGATGTTCAGAAGTTTCTGGACCAGAGATCTAAAACTGAGAGTCACTGACATAAAGATAATACTTTAAATGCATGAGAATAAATGAGGTCACCGAGACAGTGTGTATTGAAAACAGAAGAGAGTCCAGAACACACCTCAGATACCGTCATCATTCAGAAATCTACCAGAGGAAGGGACGAAACACACCGCAAAGCAGCAGCAAGAGAAGTCGGAGGGAAAACAGGGCATCTTGGAAAATGAGAGAAAAAAGTCAAGAGGAAGAGGAGGCACTGCATAGAATAAAGTGACAAGGACAAGAGCTGTGTAATACTCATGTTGGCACACCTAAGGCACAATACTTTGGGTAGTATGGATATTCAATCACTTATCTGTTGATAAATTATCTGTCGAGTTCTGAATGTTTAACTTTGTGCCCTAAGGCACTTATATTTGATGAGGGAAAAGTAAACACAAATAATGATATTGCAAGGCCCTCTTTATGACTACAAAGACAGGTATAAACAATGCTACTGGCATCCACAGGGGGACTGGAGCACTTCTGGCTGGCCTCACGGAGGAGGGGGAGGAGTGATCTGAGCTGGATTATGAAAGTACTTGAATATTCACGAAGAACAGTGAGCTCCTTCGCAGTGGATCATAAAGACATTTCAGTTGTAGCATTCGATTATTATCATGTCAAAAGAGCCATCAGTAATCAATAGCTCATTCCACACATACTTCTACTTCTGACAGCACCTCTAAAGAGTTGTTTACCAAAGACTGTAACATTTTTATTTGAAAACAACAACAACCACAGTTAATCCAAAAATCAATACCAACTCAAATAGCTGGCCTGAAGCCTGTCTTTACCTCTGAAAACACAGTTGATAGAAACAATGGCGATATTGAACCCACTTAGAACCATTAAATTAAAGCAATGAGCATATCTCACTGACATAAAATAGCATTCTACTTAAAAATCATTTGGATTATGATGATACATCGATTTAAATTTTTTTCAAAAGTTATTTAAAATCTAAAATTAACTTTTGAACTTTCAGATTCTTGTCTGTTTAAGTGACGGGAGTGAGATTCTATTGTGCATTGAGTGACAATGACGGAGGAAGCTAACCTGTGCTTGCTTTCATTCCACATTATTTATTTTACCTAATGTTGTGTAAGCTACTGTTTCCATCTTGGGGAGTCTTCCTAGTGGATTACCTGAATAATCCTTAGCTCCAAGTATCAGTGTTGCATTTTACGATGTTGACTATGAAAAAGTCTGATTTCCATTTTAATGACAAGTGAAAACAGGTATTATTTCCAATCAAACATCATCTGCAATTGTATTCAGTTTCAAGAGTATGGTCTGAACTAGTTCAACAACCTTTCTTCTCCCAGAACCACGTGACATCCTTAGCTATTAGAGGATCACTGTTTCTACCCCCCTATTCTCCATCCCACCCTCAAACGTCAGCCACAGAATGTAAAAACCAACGTCCTTAAATCACAGCTAAAGGATTACGTTAATGCTGACTTGCAAATTTAGCACAATGTAGACTCTACCAGGAAGCAATAACGACAGCTAAAATTCACGAGGACTTTATGTATTCCCGGCATTGTGCTAAATATAAATGCCTATTTTCAATCCTCACAGCTACTCTACAGATAGTTTTAATTCTTATTTTATAGGTGAGGAATCTCAAACCAAAAAAGAATAAGTAAGTAATGTGCTGATGCTTACACTGCTACCAAGCAGTGGGGAACAATCCAGAACCCGGGAAAAGGTGTTTAAGACTATTATCATAAAAGTTTTAGTTATTAATGGCATGATAGTACAAACATGTAAGATCAGAGACAAACTAGAATTTTGGAAAATGACCCAAATAAAATCTAAGGCCCTTATTTTACCTTAGAAACTTCATTATTCTTACAGCCCTCCCCCCCAAATTGAACACATGAATAGTCCCACAAACCCTAGAGTTTATGCTTTTTGTATCTTACATACTCAACTTTCTGCCATAGCCAACCATCTAATTTTATAGACTTACTTCCAAGGAATCAAATCTCACAACCCAGAGTATCAAATTGGAGGCAAGAGACCCGTGGCTTTTGCACATTTCCCGCTTTCTGTTCTGACTACACCAAAGCAACTGACATTTTAAATTGATTTTAAAGTTATTTCTGAAAACCAGTACGATGCTGTGATTAAATGTGATGAGTATGACTGGAAATCACAGAGCTTCCCATTTCCGACAATCCCAGTGTAATAAGTTTTATTTTAAAAGAGGGAGAAAGTAGATGACAAGAGAAAAGTAAATTCCAGAAATCTGTGGACCTTGGAAGGATCACAAAACAGGCAGGTTTCAGAAGTTTGCCCTAAAAGTGAACCCTGCAACATTTGAGCTATAATGAGCAAAATGGCATTTTACTAATGACTACCTTCCCTTTTCACCACTTTCTCTACTGTCTTGCTGATATTGTCTCCTTAGGCAAGCCAATAAAGGGCAACTGTCAACTTGCTCCTTCTAGGAATCTTTCTCTTCACCACCACTTCCACCTCCCTGAATATCCTTCACCACCTTGCCTCATCTCAAAAGTTACCTTTAATGAAAATGAGAAATCAGCTCCAGATAGATAAAGGATCAATAATAAAACACTCTTGGACTTTATGAAAGAACAGAGGAAAACAGAACCCCACAGAATGTTGGAACCATTTACTTTAACAAATAAAGGGATTCTGTCATCAGAAACAAGATGACTGAATACAAGGAATATATACATATTTTTTTAAAAACTCAAACTTTAACAACAATAAGAAGAAAATAAAGCAAAAGCCACTGAAAAAAACTGTAAGAAATATTTATGAAATATACTTCCTGGAGATACACATAATACATAAAAATACAGAAGGTCCAATGCTAGATGCCCAAAAGTAACTCAAATAAGCCAATAAATTGCCATATGACCCAACAATTCCGCTGACCCAAGAAAAATGAAAACATATGCCCACATAAACTCTTGTGCAGGAATGTTCATGTACTTCATAGTAGCCAAAAAGTGGAAACAATCCAAAGAAACATCAACTACTAAGTGAAGAGATGAAATGTGGTAGGTCCGTACAATGGAACATCATTCCACAATAAAAAGGAATTAAGTCCTGACACCTGCTACCACATGGATAAGCCTTGAAAACATTGTGCTAAGTGTAAGAAGCCAATCACAAAGACCACATATTATAGGATTCCATTTATATGAAATTTCCAGAATGGGCAAATCTAGAGACAGAAAATAAATCAGTTGTTGCTTGGGGCTTGCGGGTGGAAAGACGTGTGGGGAATGGGTGGAACTGCTAATGAGCACAGGGTTCCTTTTGGGGGAGACAAAAATGTTCTAAAATTAGATTGTGACCATGGGCATACAACTGTGAGTATACTGAAACCCAGTGATTGTACATTTTAAATACAGGTAAATTGTATGGTATGTGAATTATTTCTCAATAAAGATGTTGAATAAAAAGTACATAAATAAATTGGCAAATGGAAACAGGAAAGGTAGACTATCACATATGAACATGCATACACACATACACACATAAAATAAATCACCTCCTAACAAAGATAAAACTGAAACCCCTGGTATCATTGTATACCAATTAAACTGGCAGAAAATAAATACAAATCAGTAGAACTTGGTCGAGTGGCTGCCTCTTTCAGATTAACGTCCCCGGTCTTTACGGTGGTCTACAAGGCTCATGTGTTCTGTCTTCACTCAATTGCCAGGATCAACACTCTCATCTCTTCTCATCCCACAACTTCTCTGATATCAGGACCTTCACATCGACACTTTCCCACCTAACTTCTTCACCACCTCTATCAGTCGTTCCTTTTCAAGAATTTCATACACAGTTCACCCCTGAATAACGCAAGGGTTAGGGGAACCGACCCCCTGTACAGCCGAAAATCTGCATTTCTAACTTCTGACTCCCCCACCCACCCAAATAGCCTGTTAACTGAAAGTCTTACAAATAACATGAACAATGAGCATATGTTTTGTATGGGGATTAGATAACTGTATTTTTACAGTAAAGTAAGCTAGAAAAAATGTTTAGATAATCATAAGGAAGAGAAAATATATTTACAGTACTGTACTATATTTATAAAAAAAATCAATGTGTAAGTGGATTTGGGTAGTTCAAGCCTGTGGTGCTCAAGGGTCAATTGTAAATGGAGGTATACAATCAGTAGACTCTCAAGGCTAGCTTCTTTCCCTTACCATATTGCTTTTGAAATTCATTCTTTCTGTAAGTATCAGTAGCTTGTTTTCATGGGTAAACCATAAACTGCATTTTAGGGATAAACCACAATTTGTTAATCCATTCATTCACTGATAGACATTTAGGTGATTTCCAGGCGTGGACTAGTAAGAATAAAGATTCTGTGAGTATCTGCACTCAAGTCTGTGTGTGGGTACATATATGCTTTCATTTCTTTGGGTATATACCTGTAAGTGGGATTGCTTAGGGTATAAGGTAACATATAGGGTAACAGTTGCATAGGGTAACAGTTTAAATGTATATGTAACTTTACAAGAAACCATCAAGGTATTTTCCAAAGTGGTTGTACTACTTTGCATTCTCCAGTAATGTGTGAGAGTTCCATCTTCCAATGACCTCCCTCTGAGCACTGTTTTAGCTACATCCTATAAATTTTTATGTACTTCCATTTTCATTTAGTTCAAAATATTAAAAAAATATTCTTTGACCAATGAATTATTAAGAAATATGCTAATAGGGGCGCTTGGGTGACTCAGTTGGTTAAGCAACCACCTTCCGCTCAGGTCATGATCCTGGAGTCCAGGATGGAGGCTCACATCAGGTTCTCTGCTCAGCGGGGAGTCTGCTTCTCCCTCTGACCCTCCTCCTTCTCATGCTGTCTCTCTCTCATTCTCTGTCTCTCAAATTAAAAAAAATTATATAATATTTATACCTATATAAATAAAAGAAAGAAATACACTAATAATTTTCCAAGTATTTGGAAGTTTTTCCAGATAGGTCTGTTTTTGAGGTCTAGTTTAATTCCACTGTAATCATGCTCCATTTGACTTCAGTCCCATTAAATGTACTGAGACTTTTATTCATTGCTTCAACTAAGTGCTCCTTGGTATGCTCCAAAGGAGCAACTAAGTGCTCCTTTCAAATGTGCCTACATTTGAAAACAACATTGTTTTGCTGTTTTAGATGTTTTGCTGTTTTTAGTTGCTGTTTTTAGATGTTCCACAACTGTTAATTAGATCAGACTGGTTGATAGTATTGTCCAAAACTTCAACAATTGTGCTGATTTTCTGTCTATATAGTCCATTAATTACTGAGAAAGGATTGATGTATCCAACTATTATTGTGACTTTGTCATTCTCCTTTCAGTTTCATTGGTCTTTACTTCAGGTATCTGAAGCTCTGTTTCTACGTGTGTACATCTTTAGGGTTACATACGTACATCTCTATATCCTTTTTTAAAAAGATTTAACTCTACTTTTTTATTAACATATAATGTATTATTTGTTTCAGTGGTACAGGTCTGTGATTCATCAGTCTTACACAACACCCAGAGCTCACCACAACACATACCCTCCCCAATGTCCATCACCGAGCCACCCCATCCCCCCATCCTCCCTCCCTCCAGCAACCCTCAGTTTGTTTCCTGAGATTAAGAATCTGTTATGGTTCATCTCCCTCTCTGGTTTTGTCTTGTTTCATTTTTTTTCTCTCTTCCCCTATAATCCTGTCTTTATGTCCTTTGATGAACTGACTTATTTACCAGTATAAAACCCTGGCAAAAATATCCTTGTTCTAAAGTTTACTTTGATATTAATATGGCAACTGCAACTTTCTTTGCATTTGTATTTTCATGGTAGATATTTTTAATTTCTTTAATTTTTAACCTGTCCAGACGGGTCTTCACATTTAAAATAGCTCTTCTGCAGTCATCATGAAGCTGAGTTGTATTTCAACCGTTATGACAATTTCTGCTTTTTAACTGGAGCATGTACTCCATTTACATTTAGTGTAATTATAGGTATAGTTGGGTTTAAATTTACTATCTTTACATTTGTTTTCTAATTGTCTCATATATGCTTTTATCTTTTCTACCTCTATTCCTGCCTCCTTTTTATTTTTATTTCATTTTTTTAATGATTCCATTTTTATCTCCATTACTTAGTAATACCTCTAATACCTCTATATTTTCTCAGTGGTTTCTCAGGGCAGAGATCAGCAGACAACAGTTTGTGGGTCAAACATACCCTGTGGCCTTATTTTTTATGGCTCACAAGTTAAGAATGATTTTCATATTTTTAATAATTTTCCCAAAAACTGAAAAAAAAAATCTATGGCAGAGATTTTTCCACAGTGGTCGTACCATTCTCTATCCCTACCAGCAATGCACAAGAGTTCCAATTTCTCCACATCCTCACCAATACTTGTTATTTTCCCCTTTAAAAACAAAAACAAAAACTTCCTAATGGGTGTGAGTTGATATTCATTGTGGCTGTAATTTGCATTTTCTTAATGACTAGTGATATCTGTCATCTCTTCATATGCTTGTGGGACATTTGCACATCTTCTTTGGAGAAATGTCTGTTAAAGCCCCTTACCCATTTTTGAAGTGGGTTGTTTTTGCCTTCAGTTTTGAAAGATTTTTTCATTAGGTATAGCAATCTAGTTGACATTTTGTGTTGGTTTGGTATTCTTTTTAAAAAGATATCATTCCACTGCCTTGAAAGTTGCATAGCTTCTGATAAAAAGTCTGTTGTAGTTATCTTTGTTCCACTGTATGTAATTGTCTAATTTCTATGATGGCTTTTAAGATTTTTTCTAATCACTGATTTTCAGCAGTTTAATTATGATATACCTTGGTGTGATCTCTGTTTTTATTCTGCTTTGGAGTACCTTCCTGTACCTATGGATTTATAGTTTTAATTTTTTCTAATATTTTTTGTGATGTCTTCCTCCTAGCTCTTTTGTGGGCACTCTAATATACGTTAGATCATTTAATACTGTGCTAGAGGATACTGATCTGCTGTTAAATTTTTCTCAGGCATTTTTCATCTGTGTAATTCATTTTGGATAGTTTCTATTCCTATGTCTTCAAATTTACTGATCTTTTTACTCGCCATATAAGTTGTTCTCAACCAGTGTATGTTTTACTTCTGATATATTTAATCCATAAAATTTCCATTTTGATCTTTTTTATATCTTTATTTTCCCTCCTCATCGTTTTCTTCTACATTACTGAGCATGTGTGTAATACCTTTTAATATATTTGCCTGCTAATTAAATAATAACTGTCACTTCTTGTTTTTGTTACAAGTCGTATTTTCTTGCTTCTTTGAATCCTTGGCAATTTTTAACAGCTTTATCGATGTATAACTGGCATATAATAAAGTGAGCATGCTTAATCTATACACTTTGATAAGTGCTGACATATGTATATACCTGCAAAACCGCCAACATAATCAAGATAAAGAATATATCTGGGGCGCTTGGGTGGCTCAGTTCAGTCATTAGGTGTCTGCGCTCGGCTCAAGCATGATCCCCAGGTCCTGGGATCTAGCCCCGCATTGGTCTCCCTGCTTGGCGGGAAGCCTGATTCTCTTTCTCCTACTCCCCCTGCTTGTGTTCCCTCTCTGGCTTGCTCTCTCTCTCTCTCTCTCTTTCTGTCAAATAAATAAATCTTAAAAAAAAAAAAAAGAATATATCCATCATTCCCCTGAAAGCTTCCTCATGCCCCTTGGTGATCCTTCCTTCTGCCTCTCTTCCCTAGCTCATTCCCGAACATGCATGGAAATTTTTAACTGGATATTGGCCATTGTGAATTTTACATCGTTCCTGCTGAATTTTGATGCATTCTTTTAAAGAGTGCTAGACTTTCTCTTAGCACACAGTTAAACTGCTTTTAAATAAATGTGATCCATTCAAGGTTTGCTTATAATTTTTTGCTACATCAGTTCCAGAGCAGCCTTTAGCCTTAGACTAACACGGTCCCATTAATGAGGTCTCTCCACTGCCCCAAAACTTATGAGGTCTCTCCATTCTGGCTCGTAGATGGAAACTATTCCTAGTCCTATGAGCTCTGAGAATTGTTTGTTCTACTGCTTTCTTTCCCCATCCTTGTCGTATTTTATACCATGTTTACTCTGCCAAAGATTTGAGAAGATTGCATCAGAAATTTCCACAGCTTTCTTTTACTCCTTCTCTCTCTGTAGTGCTCTTCTCTCCAGGATTCCCACAAATTCCAGACACTTCCACGTCACTGAATTTTATTCTTCTTACTCTTCAGCTTCAGTAGACTATGTCTGAATCCTTCTTCCTGCACTGAAGATGGTATGATCTTGGGGCTCACCTTTTCTGTTTCCCTTTGGTAAGAGATTACAGTGTTCAACTGCCTGTTATCCAATGTGTGAAAGCAGTTGTTTTACAGATTTTGTCAAGTTCTCTAATTGTCTGCTATAGGAAGACAATTCTTATAGCAGCTAGAAAGATATTTATGTGATTCCAAGAGTCTATATTTTAGGCAAAAGATCTCCCTGTTGGACCTATTTTATCAGTCTTCCTTTGTCTCTCTAAAAGCACAAGATCTAAATCTGGGATCCAATTGCCTAATCTCAAATCACATAATTCTATTTCTCCGTATCTTGAAGGAGCTCTCTCAGATTCTGGTTCTCTGACAAAGTGGATGCTGATAGCACCATGTCTACCACCCTCAACTCTAGAAATTAACATGCACATGAAAATGCTGAAGATTACAAAATGCATATAATATAGCTATTTCTTTCACTACTTCATCGTTATAGCCTCACAAGACTGATTCTTTCAAAATTTAATGCAAACACATTAGGTCACTGTATTTGTTGTGTATGTATCAAGGGAAAGTATCAGAATATAAGTATTGGTTTGAATGTATTCATTATAATATCTTTATTGCATATAGTTCCACAAAGCTTAACTCCTATGGCCTTTCAAAAATGAGTGAATGAGTTTTGCAGCCTTTACAGAATCATTTAAAATTGGTCATTTATGAAATATTATTTTCCCGTCTGCTTTGACTGTGTATTTTTCCATAAAAGAAGTTAATTGTGTTTAATTTTATAAACTGCCATCAGCATCATGGATATAAGAATGTTTATGAATGAAGATGGAGAAGACTGAAAATCATGGCCAGAGAAACTGATATGGTAGTTTATCTAGGCGAGGAGAAACTAAACATCTCCTCCCCAACCACACAGGGTCAAAGAAGGATTTCTTTCCAAGTACATATTATTTAGCTTGCAGGATGGTCCCCTTCAAAGTTAAAAAAGGAGACCAAAATCATTAAAGGGAAAGAACAAAGAAAATATTATGAAATCAATAAATGTGATTAAGTGTTACAGAGTCACTTTACTCAAGGTCTGAATACGGTTTCTGAAAAAAAGCACTTCTGTGCTGTGAATTTTAATTATTTCAAGTTACTAGCACATCAAGAAGGAGACAACCCCAGTTTCTGCTCTAATTAGAGTACTTCTCTTTCCTTTTCTCTTTCAGTCTTGCTCTCTCTCTCTCTCTCTCTTTCTCTCTCTTTTAGTGAGTATGAGTCAAAGTCACATCATTCATTTCACTCATGGTTCAGTAAGACTGGTGTACTATTTCCTAACCCAACAAGAGCTACAATACAAATTCATTCCTGAACATCCTAAAGGAATAATAGCCTTATCTAATATACAGTTTGGTGCTGTGGGTTAGTATTGCTCTCTCTCCTTCGGCATGCTGAAATCAGGTAAGTCACAGATGGAAGAACTTAGTATATAAGCTAAGTTTTTAATGTAGTGTGAGTATAAATACACCTCACAGCTCAAGTCAAGAGACAAGCCTTACTGGCAGCAATTTACATTCTCAGAAGGCATAGTTCTTTTCTTTGAAGCACGTTGCTAGGATTTTTGTGTTAGTTACATCGTTGGTTCAAGTGTCATAATTTGATGTGCACATACATGAGTTAACTCTAGTCAGGGTGACAAACTAAACCTTAACTGAACTGCTATTCTTTTAAATCTGTGCACTAGATTGCAAATAGGTAAGATTACAGTTGACTTGTCCAAGTCCATCACCATTGCTAAAAATAATTCAAAGTGAATTCATGTTAACAATGTGTGAGTAAATATATTTGAGAACGGAGATAATACATTGTTATTAATAGCAGTGCTCACCAACCAGCCATGTGTTTGGAGTAGAGTACAAATAATTTTAACAAAGGGGTCTCATTACTTTTTTTTTTTTTTTACAAAATTAAAAGTTGGTGATCACAGCATATGCTATAGTGCTCAATAAATTTCTCAAATGCACTTATATTTCTAAGGATTTTCTTTTACACTTCCAACATTTTACTTCACTTTAATAAACAAGAGTAATAATTTAAAATTCACCAACTATTTTCTCCACCAAATTTCACCTATATGTAATTTGGAGCATAAAAAAAATTTTATGGTTAAATTTTGTTTTATTATTTTGAATTCCAGCGTAGTTAACATTGTAGTTAATACAGCATTATATTACTTTCAGGTGTATCTATATAGTGACTCAACAATTCCATATACTACTCAGTCCTCATGAAGTTAAGTGGACTTTTAATCCCCCTTCACCTATTTCACCCCTCCCCCCACTTACCTACCTTCTGGTAACCATCAGTTTGTTCTCTGTAGTTAAGATTCTGTTTTATTGTTTCTTTTTTACTTTGTGTCTTTCTTAAATTCCACCTATGAGTGAAATACTGTGGTATTTGTCTTTGTCTGAATGGCTCATTTAGCTTAGCGTAATGCACTCTGGATCCACCCGTGTTGTTCCAATGGCAAGATCTGGTATTTTGTGGCTAAATAATATTCCATTGTGGACGGAATCCACATCTTCTTTATCCATTCATCTATTGATGGACACTTGGGCTGCTTCCATGTATTAGCTACTATAAATAGTGCCACAGTAAAAAAGGGATACATATATCTCTTCAAATTATTGTTTTCATATTCTTTGCATATATAGCAAGTAGTGTAATTCCTGGGTTGTAGGGTAGATATTTATTTATTTATTGCTTTGAGGCATCTTACTATAAAAAGCTGGCTCTTGTATACATGAACAACCACCTTGCCTTCATTTTTCAGCTTGACCTTCTGGTAGTCTTTAGCTTTGCTGACTTTGGTTGCTATGTACAGAGATCCTCCCTTGTCTGGGTGATTTCAAGGCATAAGTCATTCATGAGCATCTCTTCTGTTTCCTTTACTGGCAGTAGGCCTTATGCCTGGTATTAAGGCTGCTTCTCATGTTTGCCATTTTGGATTTAACCCCGTGTCTGTCAGAGGCCCCCACCACTGAAAGCAGATTTTGGTAGACTGTGAAAAACCTGTTTTAGTTGAGGCTCCCTATACTTCATGGCTTGCAAAACATGACAGCCTGCAGATCCTGCAGCGGCAAAGTCAGTCCAACTGCCACTACTGTAATGACCTTGGCTCTGGCTCAGCTCCCCGGCAGCCGCCCAGAGTGCAGTTCATCCCAGCCCAAAGGCTGCAGCCACCCATGCCACACCTCTGCCCCACAGTGATGCAGCCACCACCGCAGGCACAGAACCTATTTGTAATTTTTTTGAGGAACCTCCATAGCGTCTTCCCCAGCGGCTGCACCAGTTTTCATGCCCACCAACAGAATGCGGGGGTTCCTTTTTCTCCGCATCCTCATCAACACTTGTTTCTTGAGTTTTGGGTTTTAGCCATTCTGACAGGTGGGAGCCATTCTATCTCATTGTCATTTTGATTTGCATTTCCCTGACGATCAGTGATGCTGAGTCTCTTTTCCTATGTCTGCTGGCCATCTGTATGTCTTCTTTGGAGAAATGTTTGTTGATGTCTTCTGTCCATTTTTTAATCGGACTATTTGGTTTTTTAGTGTTGAGTTGTATAAGTTCTTTTTTTTTTTTTTTAAAGATTTAATTATTTGAGAGAGAGCGCGAGAGAGACAACATGCATGTGGGTGGGGGGAGAGGCAGAGGGAGGAGGAGAGGGAAAGAAGCAGGCTCCCCACTGAGCATGAAGCATGACATGGGGCATGAACTCATGACCCCGAGATCAAGACCTGAGTCAAAATCAAGAGCAGGATGCTCAACCAAGCTACCCAGGCACCCCAAGTTGTACAAGTTCTTTATATTTTGGATACTAACCCTTTATCAGATACATCATTTGCAAATATCTTCTCCCAATCAGTCAGTTGTCTTTTCAGTTCCGTTGCCTGCTTCCTTTGCGGTGCAGAAGCTTTTTATCTCGATTAAGTCCCAATGTTTATCTTTGCTTTTGTTTCCCTTGCCCCAAGAGACATATCTACAGCTGGTGTCAAAGAGGTTACTGTCGGGCGCCTGGGTGGCTCAGTGGGTTAAAGCCTCTGCTTTCGGCTCAGGTCATGATCTCAGGGTCCTGGGATCGAGGCCCGCATCAGGCTCTCTGCTCGGCAGGGAGCCTGCTTCCCCCCCTCTCTCTGCCTGCCTCTCTGCCTCCTTGTGATCTCTCTCCCTCNAAAAAAAAAAAAAGAGGTTACTGTCTATGTTCTCTTCTAGGATTTTTATGGTTTCAAGTCTCGCATTCATATCAAATTCATTTTGGGTTTATTTTTGTATATGCTGTAAGAAAATGGCCCAGTTTTCCCAACATTGCTTTTTGAAGAGATTATCTTTTTCCCATTGCATACTCTTTTATTGTAGATTAATCGATCACGTAACTGTGGGTTTATTTCTGGGCTTTCTATACTGTTCCATTGATTCATGTGTCTATTTTTGTGCCAGTACCATACTGTTTTGATTACGATTGCTTTGTAATACAACTTGAAGTCTGGAATTGTGATACCTTCAGTTTCATTTTTCTTTTTCAAGATTGCCTTGGCAATTCAGGGTCTCTTGTGGTTTCATACAAATTTTAGGATCGTTCTAGTTCTGTGAAAAAAGTTGATGGTATTTTGATAGGGGCTGAGTTAAACGCCTAGATTGCTTTGGGTAGTATAGACATTTTAACAATATTTGTTCTTCCAATCCATGAGCATGGAATGTCTTTCCATATCTTTCTGTTGTTTTCAATTTATTTCATCATTGTTTTATAGTTTTTAGAATACAGGTCTTTCATCTCTTTGGTGAAGTTTATTCCTAGGTATTTTAATTATTTTTGGTGTAATTGTAAATGGGATTGATTCCTTAATTTCTCTTTCTGCTGCTTCATTATTAGAGTTCAGAAATGCAACAGATTTCTGTATATTGATTTTGTATTCTGAGACCTTACTGAATTCACTTTTGAGTTTGAGCAGTTTCTTGGTGGAGTCTTTAGGGTTTTTTATACGTAGTATTATGTGATCTGCAAATAGTGAACATCTGACTTCTTCCTTACCAGTTTGGATGACTTTAATTTCTTTTTTTTGTCTAATTGCTCTGGCTGGTACTTCTACTACTATATTGAATAAAAGTGTGAGAGTGGACATCCTTGTCTTGTTGCTGACCTGAGGGGAAAGCTCTCAGTTTTTCACCATTGAGTATGATACTAGCTGTGGGTTTTCCACATACAGCCTTTACTGTGTTGAGGTATGTTTCCTCTAAACCCACTTTGTTGAGAGTTTTTATCATGAATGTTTGCATGGAGTATGAATTTTTTAAAATATCAGCTGAAGTTAAGTTTCAGTTTGTATGAGACATTCCATTCCCTACCCCAAGAAGGCTGTGGTCTAAATATTATGAAAAAATGAAATAGTTTTTTTTCCCCCAGTTTACTGAGAAATAAGGGACTTCACTGCAGAAATAATAAATTTTACAATAAAAAGTTTTTACATTCCTCTTCCTAAGAAATATTTTCTCATGGAATTACCACCTCTAAAAGTGATGAGTATAGGGCGCCTGGGTGGCTCAGTGGGTTAAAGCCTCTGCCTTCGGCTCAGGTCATGATCTCAGGGTCCTGGGATCGAGGCCCGCATCGGGCTCTCCGCTCCGCAGAGAGCCTGCTTCCTACTCTCTCTCTGCCTGCCTCTCTGCCTACTTGTGATCTCTCTCTGTCAAATTAAAAAAAAAAAAATCTTAAAAGTGATGAGTATATTAGTAAAAAGTATTAGCTTGTTTATTTCACCATTTCAAAAATGAGAAATAAGCTGCCAAGAAGTACTATTATCCCATTTGACCAAAGGGGAAAAGGAAACCCAATTATCCCCAATACCTATCACCACACTATAAAATGGACGTTTTAGATGTT
This sequence comes from Ailurus styani, assembly GCA_002007465.1. NCBI lineage: Eukaryota > Metazoa > Chordata > Mammalia > Carnivora > Ailuridae > Ailurus > Ailurus styani. The sequence goes on along the minus strand of LNAC01000061.1, from coordinate 238,866 downwards.
CCTAAAACATTTGGGATGTTCTTAAATACCTAGCTCCTCAATACTTGACCAACTAGCTCTAATTCAGTAAAACAAATGAAGGACATCTACAAATACTGTGACATCAAAATAATAAAGATGAAGTTAGTGTTTGGCTATGCCTGAAAAATTGTTAGTGACCAAAAATGCAGATAGGTACTTGAGACACCAAAGCAATGAAGAGTTATTAGTTCATTCATGAGTTATTATTTCTGTGGCATTAATTTGTGAAATGGACTAGCCAAAACAGGGATTTCGACAGGGTAGGCAAGCCAAGAAAGGGTGGATTATCAGAATTTATGAGACTCTGCCAAGTTATCCATCCACTTCTGAATGGCTGGGGCATTCTGAAAGTGTTACCTGGCCAAAGTGTGCACAAACAGCAGAGCAAAGGCACCATCTGTTCCAGTGTTCAAACCACGACAACACCAACATAGACCATGAGGGCCAATTTGCTATGGGAGCATTTTTAAAAGCTACTTACCCTGACAGGAAGTGTTAAATAAGCACCTATTTACTAATGAAAGAGATAAAGAGAGCGCCATTGCAGCTAGCTAGGACTGTCTTATAACCTCTCCCAGAGGGAAGGATTTTCTTGTGGTCTCACAGTGATGAACTATACATATATATACATATGTATATACTATACGCACATACACACACACACACACACACACACATATGAAATACAGGGTTCCAGTAGTAAGAGTACATCAAACCTGGTATAAAATAAACTTTATCTAAGAGATTCTGCTTCATTAGGAGACAGGTCTAGGGAATGTGACCACCTGGGATCTCCTGGGATCTCCCAATCATGAAGGGGCTTCATTTCCTCCAAAATGGTTATTTGTAGGAGATCCCCTATATGCTTTTGCTTTTAAATCTCTTCTTTAGTTTTCACTGTATGTTAACTAACTTGAACTAAAAAACAAAAAAACTCTCCTTTAGTTTTCATCTTTTCTAAAAGGAAAAACAGAAGTCTATTCGTATAGAATGGTTATTCCATTCCATGTACATGGTTATTCCATTTACAATGTGTTTTACAAAGGTAAGAACTGTGAAAAACTGTTAAAATTTCAAAGGGCAATAATAATACATTATAATTTCCTGAGAAGTACACAGCTCCAGTGAGTACTAAAGTTTACTAAGAGTAAGTTTTTACAAAATATCCTCATTTCCTTTTTTTAAATCATAGAAATGTAAAGACTGAGGTACAACAACAAGGCACCCAACAAGCCATCCCACAATATTCTCAGGCAGTTTACAGAGAAATACGGGCGGACCAGAAGAGTAAAGTACCAGTGATACGCTGGACGGATGTTTCCAGTAGAATGACACAGAATGCTTCTATTAATGTTTTCACAAATTAAACCAAGAAATCCAAACCCAAAGGAGGTTTAGCTTCCAAAAGTGCAAACTTTTCTCATGCTCTTCCTCTGAGAACAAACAAAGAAGTTGTGAGAAAGAAAGTAAAACAAAACTTCTATAGGAAGACACTGGAGAACTACTACAGCAGCAAGAACTTGTGTTAAAAACCCAAAAGGCAAGGAAAGCCCATAGTCAGGACCAGACTTGGTGTTATTTTTCCTTTGGAGGCATTCAAGTGTACAACAGAGAAGCTGACAAGTTGGGAGAACACAGTGACTGAAGCCAGAGGTACAGAGAGCTAACTACTAACGGTCTCACAAAGCTGAGAAGTTCAGGGGAGAGATTTGGAATTCGGCTTCCATTGAGCAGGAAGAGCTCTCAAAAAATATCCACAAAGGTCAGGTGGAATTTTAAAGAGCTCTGCCCTAAGAGAAAAGGTAAAGTGGAAAAAGACCCACTCTTTGAAAAGGAACGAAGCCCAGATTTCAAAAGCCTGAACCATGACTGAATCACAGTTATCTGCCCCAGGCCTAACTGCCCGTAAGAAGCAACACTCAATCCTCTCTGAAGGATGACAAGATCATCCCAAACCTCAAATTATCCTTATACTTCTTCATACATAATATAGGGCTCTTAATAAAAAGTAACCAGCTCTAAGAAGCTTGATCAAATAGTGACCAAAGGTGATGAGGAAAAAAAAACAGACCAAATCTAAGAATCCAACAGATAGGAAATCTAGACACTGCATTAATAAAGACATGGAATTTAAAAGTAACTGTGATTATTTTGTTCAAAAAATTACAAATCCATGTGCAGAATTTGGGCAAGTAAACAGAGATAAAAAACAACCCAACAGAAATTTTAGAACTGAGAAATACACAGTGGGAAATTCCACCAAAATACATAAAAAAAAAAAAAAGAAAATCCCCAACTGTTTAAAAACTAAAACCCTTATATGAGAAATCACAAAGCATTAGAAAATATTTTGAACTGATAATAAAAATACAAAATCCAAAACCTGTGGGACAAAGAGAAAAGGTATCTGTAGAAAGTCGTGTAGGCTTTAAGGGTACCTACCAGGAAGTCAGAGACCCGATGCCCTCTCTCAGCCTCACGGTGAAGGGTGTCTATTTCCCAACATGCCAATCCCATTCCTGGTTTCATAACAAACAAAAACGTGTGCCTACGTGCACCAAAAGATAGGTATCACAGAAGTGTATATTAAGACATATTTTTTAATGAAAAAATGAAAGGGGAATAAACTCTAATGTACATCAATAGTAGAAGAGATAAAGAATTTACAGTACATGCACAGAAGTGGAATGCTTGCCATAATAAAGGCTAATGTGGATGAATCTCAAAGTGCTGTTCAAAAGAAGCCATGAAAGAATACATATGGCAGCATTCCAGTTTTACAAAGTCCAAAGGAAGCAAGTAAAAAATTCACCTACAGTGTTGCTTGAGGCCAGTGTTACCTTTAGGGAGAAGGGCAGTGATGATGCAGTCATGGGAAGAATCTATTTCATGATTGAGTTACTGGCTGCATGAATGAATTTATTAGACGAACAGTCTTTAAGACTCCCAAAATCAATGATAAAGCAGCTATGGTCTTAGCAGCAGTGGGGTCAAAAAGACTTAAGGTAAAGACCAGGAAAAAAATCCATGAGGAAGTGTGAAGAACTGGTAAAGTTTCACCTTTGAGAAGGAATGACTTGGGAACATGATTTGTGGGCACCTGGTAAGTACCGGGCTGTCCAGGGAGAAATCAACTACACCAAACCAGGGAGACACATTTTAGCATGATAAGGGAAGTTCCCGAGACTCGAATGTTGATTCAATACCCTCAGTATACTAAGTATATTGTAAGTTTCATATTAATATATGAAGTATACTAAGTATATTGTAAGTTTCATACTAATATATATATTTAACATACGAGGTATATATAATACACTTAACCTGCGGCAGATAATAGACGTACTGAGTAACAGGACATGTGTCTCTATAAGGAGGACATTCTCCATTACTGAACGTGTGGTCACCAAGGCAGGACGGCCACCCTGGGGGTGGGAGGTTCCTGCACCGATCGGAGAGGACAGGTGGGCACTGAAGCCCCTCCCACCACCTTCAGATTCTATGCATGTGTTAAACAGAGAACCACAATTAAAAAAAAAAATCTTACCCTTAATCGTGTAGTAGAGATCTCCGCTTTTAAAATATCAGGATCGTATTTAGTACTGGATGAAGAGCCTGAGAATACTTTTTGGAGAGGAAAAAAAAAAAAAAAAGAAAAAAAAAAGTAACTTCTCCAAGTTGCATAACTTGTTCTCGGCTTGGAATTTACAAACTCTAAAAATAAGATTTACATGCTTCTGTGGATACTTACTTTAGATTCCTTTATTGTCATTCATCAGACACCTAGATATAAAAAGTAATCTTCAAACCTTTATCATTTTTTTTCATAAAAACTCAAGAAAGAGGAATGTCATAAAGACCATGGAGCTTACTGCTCTCTGGAGTTCACGCCTATGTATAAACTCTCAGAGGGCCCTATGGTACATGCAGCTTGTCAGAGCTGTGCGTTCCCCAGAAACTTCTAGAACTTCTGAGCCCATCCAAACTGCTTCTTTAGACAAACCAGCTCCAGATGATCAGTTTCTGAGACACGAGAGGGTGATCTACAGAAACTTCATTCCAGCTAACAGTTCTAGCGCCTCCCGCTAAAATATCGTACAAGAGTAGTAAAGGGGGGGACCAAATTATTTGCCTGGATCTGAACAGGTAAAAATTAACTCATAAATAAATAAAAGACAATCAGGCAGAGGAAGGAGCAAATACTAGAAGGGATTCATCATCCACAAATGAGGGGGGCGGGGACTTCTCTCTGGAATGGAGTTGAGGGTTTTGCTGAGAAGTCTGCGGGGTGCCCTCACCCCCTCTCATGGCTTCAGGGGCCTCTTTCTGCCTAGGAAGGAGCAGGACTCAAGATGAAACTCCACCGAAACCCAAGTGGCCTTCTCTTAGCTACACTTCAGTCCCCATTTCCTGAGTCTGAGCAGTCACACTGCACTTACAGCTGGTGTGAGAACTTGACTTCTCCTTGTAGGCATCGTTTAATCGTACATATTCATCGAGGGCCAAGGCAAGTCTTTGCTCTTTCACGTGGTACAGCTCCTTCTGGGTCCTGAGAGCATCCTGAGCCACCGACAGATAGTCCTTGAGCATCTTCTCCTGTTCCCCCCTCCACTGTTTTCGTGGATCTTCAATCTGCGTGGTTTCTGAAAAGACATTAGGTGGGTTATGTTTTAGAATTTAATGATTTTTTTTAGATGATTTAAGCTTTAAAAAAAAAAAGTTGCTAGCTTTAATTCTTATCCTCTCCAAGCAGTTCATTAGTATTTATGAAGTGACCTTGCCAGAAATCTGATTCAGTTTTTGCTTGATTTTACCCAGTGGCTAACCACACCATCCACCCCATTTCAGATCCTTGCTAATAATTTATCCTCACTGTGAAGCCTTCGTACACAAAGTTGCCAGAGTAAGCTTCCTTCGCCAGGGTCCTGCCATTTCTCTCAAGAATCCCCTGGCTCCCCAATACCTATAGAACAAAAGCCAAATGATTGATGCCGGCATTCAAGATCCTGTGTGATCTGAACCCAATCTACTTCGCATGGCACATGTTTCCCTTTACTTAATACAGGACACCCTTGCCATGTTGCCCTTGACACTGGTGCTCCTCAACGTCTCTGCTGGCCGACCCCGAGTCCCAAACTCTGTTACACATCCACCACAATCGGTAGAGAAATCACAAGAAAACACTTTGAAATGTTTATGGCAATTCTATACAGCTATTGTACATTGTTGACTCTACTGATATTCGGGCTCACATTTTATCCTTCTTTCCAATTTTTCAAATACTTAATTTTTATTGATTTTTACAAAATATCAGTCAGTCCATAGTGGATTTGAAAACTAAAAACAAACAAACAAACAAACAAACAAACAAACAAACAAACAAGAATCAAACCCTAGTGTCCTGGTTGGAGAATATTCTAAGGCACAGTTCTTGGTTCTGCCGTGTTGCATACTAGAATCACCCAGAGAGCTCTTAGAGGAAAAAAAAAAAATTCCAGCCCATGGATAGTTTCTGTGGGAAGAACCCATGCAATGTAGGTTTAAAAGTTGCACAGAGATTGCAATGAGCCCTCTTCTGCAATGGCTCACGAGCTGCCTTCTCCATGAAATTATTCAAAGTATCCAGCCCTGAGCTTGCTCAAACTTGCCTACCCTGCCTCGCCCATTCCTCCAGCAAAGTCCCTGGCCTGCCCTCTCTCCTTCACTCCTGCCTCCCCACGGACCCAGGAGCTTCCCACTGCGGCCCCTCGAGGGTGGCGTGCCCCTTCCCTTGGGAACTGTGAGTAATACAACTTCTTTTGATGGCACTGACCGCTTCGCTTCTCGTGATCGTTCGGTCACCTCTATAAATTAAATCCCTTACTATGCAAACGGTTGGGTCATATGGGTTGGCCACTGTATGAACATGAGAACCCGCTCCTGACAAATTGGGACAGGAAAATTAATTTATCAATTAGCTGGAATGTCCAGGGACATATATGGTGCTTAAAATGTTTTTGCGTGGGAATCTCAGTCTTAATGTACCCCCCGTTCTGCGTTTCCGGTTAGCCCCAGCAAGGCTGCAGTAAGTCAAAACCAGGACAATGATCTGAAGTGATCTGATGTGGACGCAAGAATCTCTAGGGCCCAGGAAATGTCTAACTACCCTGGTCTCTAAGGAAAAGGGATAACACTAAACTGAAGGGATTCGGGCTGGGGAGCCCGGGGTTAGAAGCCTAGGGCTGAGAGAGGTCCTGAGTGATTAACCAAATGGCCTGGGTCGGTCAGACACACAGCAACCACCGCCTCGGGCCTGGGACCCTCACTCTACAGCCACTGGGAACAAAAGTTGAGCTTCCTCTAACGTAGTTATTTTGAACACTCATTTTTAAAGATGTACGTATTGCAGTACGCAAAAGAGGCCTATCTCATGTAATTAGGAAAATAAAAATACGCTTGGCGTCAATGGCTAAAGGATGCAGGAAGGCACAATCCTGATCAGACAGCCCCTCCAGCCTTGATGGACAGCACCACGATGGGGCAGCCTCGCCACCTGGAAAATAAGGGGAAAAGGCAGATACCAGCCAGGAAGAGCCCAGACTTCCAGTTTAAGATATTCGTTACAACTCAGGTCTCTGGCGATCCAAACACGTAATATTTGTTTCCAACATCTAACTGCAAGCTGACTCAAAGTACAGAACTCATCCTCTACCAAACAGCAATTTATGGTCTTAACAGAAGTCTTCCTCACTGTGGCTGACCTGTAATAACCCTCACCTCCTCGTCTTCTTGCCCCTTCCACACGGGCTAGACCTAGTGATCTGCTTCCAACGACTACAAGGGAGAGGACGTGGGTAGGACCTGGGACTAGATTACCAAGGGCTGCGGCTGCCACCTGGTGCATGCCCACCCCCCACCCCCCGTGCTTCATGACTTTCTTGCTGTAATGAAGCCAACTGCCAGGCTGTAAGCTGTCCTATGGAGAGGCCCACGTGGCAAGGAATGAGGGGGACCACTGGCCCTCAGCCAACAGGGAACCGAGTCCTGCCAACAACCATGTGAGGGAGCGTGAAAGTGGATCCTTCTCCGGTCGTGCCTGGCTACCACCTTGAGGACAGTCAGCCTGTGAGACCATGAGCTAGAAGATTCCGCGGAGCCTTGCTTGGATTCATGACACACAGGAACCACGAGATAATAAAGGTATTTTGAGCCACTAAGTTTTGAGATCATGTGTTGTAGCGAGATATATAGCTAATAAGCTAGACAACCCAAGGGGTAATACAAATTCAAAATGCTTATGAAAACTGTGAAATATTTGTAAGTTATAATAGTTTATGTACTCCTCGTTCTTTCTCAACACCTTCAAAGGTTTCGTCTAAACCATCTTTTCCTTACATATTGGAGAAGTGGCATAATTTTCACAAGATACCTGTTCAACAGTTAAATTGCCACAAAACACTGTAATTAACACAGACTGACACTGAAATGAATAAAGAATAATAATAATAATAAACGATTAGCACTGGGGCGTCTGGGTGGCTCAGTCGGTTAAGTGCCTGCCTTCGGCTCAGATCGTGATCTTGGGGTCCTGGGATCAAACGCCGTGTCAGGCTCCCAGCTCAGTGGGGAGTCTGTTTCTCCCTCTGCCTTTCTTCCTTGCTCATGCTCTCTCTCTCTCAAATAAATAAAAATTTTTAAAAATCTTTAAAAAAAACCCAAACGATCAGCATTTATTTGGATACATCAGCAGAAACACTCCGGTAGGCTGGTGTAACTACTGTATGTTACAAGAGCTTCGGTGGGAACGTTTGCATTTCTCAAATGCTGTATGATCCAAATGTGAGCTACAAAAGAGGGTTCCCAGAGGCACCTCAGAAGGCGGCTTCATAAAGCAGAATTGTGCTTCACCTCCATTGGCTATATTTGTTGAATGGATTTGTAAAGATGATTGATTAGATGCAAATCTTTAAAAAAAAAAGTATTTTTGAAAATGTGGTATCTCTGTATTAAGGCCCGGTGACCTTGGGAAATCACCGATTTAGGATGCAATATAATTTGCATGATGTCTGTGGAAATGTCCCATACCTGAAGGGAATTCACGCTCCATCGGTTTCAGATGCGGAACTTTATAGACAGAGGACAGGTTGTGAGTTACAAGAGCTTATCATGGAAGATGACATTATTCTTGAAAGGAGTATGACCCCTGTCTGTCATGCCTACTTCTGTCCTTTCTGCTGTCCTCGGGAAGAACAGGTGACACAAACAGGAGTAACTGTCCTTCTTTTCTTAGAAAGTACCCGCTGAGCTTATTACCCATTGTTACTACTAAGACAAGTACCGACCATCTACTACATGGACTCCAGGGGAAACGAGATGTTCGGGTGTGATGCCCTCCTTTCAAGGAAACCACAAAATATAGAAGAAACGGTGACCCCAAATTAAAACAAACAAACAAACAAACAAACAAAAATGAAAGCCTTGAGAGGAGGAAGGCTAAGGGCCATGGCCGTTTAGACACGGGGTTTTCTCTGGCTGAAAAAGGAAGTTTCCATGGAAAGGCAGTGATGGAACAGGGCCCTGAAAGTTTCCATACAATGGCCCCTGGGGACCCAGAGCTTCACTTTTCCAGCCACCAGTCTTCAGCGGCACCGAAATTCTTCCATCAGGCCCTGTGTTCTACGGCCTCTCTAGACCTTTGGCTTGAACTTGTGGCATCTCTTCTTCTGGGAAGGCATCCTTCTCCCAACCCCCAAGCCCAACCCCAGCGCCGCCTTCTCCAGGCCTGGTGGACTCGGTCATTCTTTGGGTATCAGCTCCAAGCACTGTCTCTAACAGCCACAGCTACACCTTCAGAATGGAGAGGACACTTCCACTTGGTCTTGCTTGTTCTGCCAGCCCAGCAGTGGTTCTTCCCACACTCTGCTACGCTGTCTCGTTTCTTCCCCACAGCTCCAACAGGGACTGGCCTGCGGTTTCTTGAACCCTAGGTTAATGCATAGGAAACTCATTTTGCAAGCAATGGTGTGCCACAAAGGTTCTAGGCAAGGCCAGGAAAGGATCTTAGCTGCATTTGAGGAACAGTATCTGACAGAAATGTGAGGTTCTACTCTGTCTACAGCACTCTACTAACTCTACAAGAGTCAATATGATTGTGCAGGAAGTTTTTTGATCAAAGATTAAATGTTAAGTGAAAAAAGTTTATAAAACCATACATATAATATAATCCCATTTGAGATATAAAAATGTATTTAAAACTCTGCATGTGTGTGTATGTGTATCAATGGGAAGAAGTCTGGAAGAGATTTAGAATACTTAGTTCTCTTTGGGTTGTGTGAATATGGATAATATTTTTCTTCCTTTTATTTATCTACATTTTCTACTTTCTTCCTATGCACATGCATTACTTGTATATTTTTTTTTAAAGGGAAAGAAACAAAAGGCACAAGGTAATGAGGGTCCGAATTAGGAAAATGACAGTGGAAAAGCGGCTAAAGGAGCAAATCTGATATTATAGTACAGATTAAAAAAATCGGTAAGAACTGACAAAAGAATTCTAAATTTGTCAATGTAATCATCATGAGGACCATAACATACCAAAAATTAATGAAGTCAAAGGGAAAACAGAAGAATCCCACTTTGTAATGGCAAAGAATAGTGCTGTAGATAAAGGACAGCTTGCTGGGGGCTGAGGCTAAGGCTGAGGTCCTATCTTTGAGGATGACAAGATGTGGGGACTCTCGATACAGCAATGGAGGGGCGAGAGGAGGGGCGGTCTGCAGGAAGGAAGGTTCCAGGCGCAGGAAGAAAGGAACCGTCATCTTTGCCCCCCTCCATCTAGGTGGAAGGAAGGGACAACTCGGACTGGGACCAGAGCCCTGAAGTGACAACTATATGAAACATGCAGGTCATTACACAATCGTGATACTGACAACTGCCAGTTACACCCACTAAAAAGTAGTATCATTGCCACCATCACAGGTTTTGCTCGGATATTTTAAGTATCTAATAATCGTCTTTATAAAATATCTTAATAGTTTATCCTCCTAGGAAAATATAAAGGATGAAATATGACAGAGATAAAATAGGAGGCCCTCAAATTTATTTCCCTTCTTCTAAAGGAAACAGCTCCATATGAAACTTTACACGCACCTGAGAAATTTTCATCAAACTTAAACACAGCGTGGGAGGCTTCAAAACCAACACAGAGGAGCTCGGGGCGGGGAACAGGGAGTAAGGTGCGCCCTCCGATCTCTCCCACCGATTACACGTCAAACCCAGGACAGCGAAGCGAAACGGAACCACTGCCAGCACCACCACCGAGGACAGCGCACGTCACACAGGAAGACGCTGCACCGCGAGTCACACCAGGCGGACTGCGGAAGGAAGCTGGAACTCTCAGAACGACTGCGGCAACGAGTCCTACTTCGTTGTTGTTTTACGCCTCCCTCATCTCTCCCATGGCCCGTATCCGTGGGTACTGCAATGGGCGCGGACACAAAAAGCTCCAAGACGAACCCGCCCTTCCTTGTCAGAGGGCTGAGGGGGCGCCCGCGACCATCGCAGGGCAGCCCACGCCCAGGCTCCTCAGCCCTCCGCTCCGACCGGAGCCACAGGCAGTCCTGAGGAACACTCGAGAGTGTGTGGCCAGGCGAAAGCCACGTTGTACTTGCTGGAACACCAGGAAAAGAGGCTCCATGGGAGCCAGAGATCGGGGGGCAAGACGACGAAAAAGAGAGTTGAGGACATCTCTGAGGTGGTTGACCCTCTTTAAATTGGGTTGTCTGTCTTCTTACTGTTGATTTTCGGGAGTTCTTTATGGGATCCAGATATGGGTCCTTTGTCAAGATAAAGGTACGATGAATATTCATCCACGATATTGTATCAGGAGTCTGTTCCTTCGAAATATGTTGAGTGAGAGATCCCGTCCACAGAACTGAATGGACTCGGTTTACGCAAAGTTCTAGAACAGGCGGAATGAAGCTACTGTGACAGAAATCAGAACAACCTGCAGCAGGGGGGAAGGGGGACTGGAGGGGATAGGAAAGGACTTACTGGTGTGATGAGACTACTCTGCATCTTGACTGGAGAGGCAGTTACAAAAGATTCATACATTTGCCACAATTCACTGAAATGCATACTTAAAAGCTGTGCACTTTCTTTTATGTAAATGAGACCTCTATTACCAAAAGAAAGACAAAAAAATTAAGGTAGGACTCCAGAGCTACCCCAAAAGTGATTTATTTCTGCTTATGGTGATCTCAAAACTTTATAAACAATACCTCACAATTACCTTTTAGTTACAAATACCCCCCACCAATATCTCCACCCCCACTCCACACCAAACCCACTAAAGTATTCTATCAGAAAACACTTAAGGCCAAAAATACTCATTGTCAAGGTCAAATTTTTTACTTAATAGTGTTACACAGAAATGGTATTAAACAGCCAAACAGGCTTTCTTTCTTTCTTTTTCTTTCTTTTTTTTTTTTTTGGTAAATAAAGAGAAAATAATGCTGAAACTATACAATGTCAAGATACAACATATGTGGGGACCAGCTGTTATGAGAAGATAATACCATTTGTTCCCTAAACTACTTCACAGGAATGTCTTTAAGATTAATGAGATAATGGACCAGATCCTTTTTAGTGGGAAAACTACTTCCTGTGGGGAATTTGGGCACTTCAGGGCACAGTAAATCCATCAGGCCACAGGAATACCATTACTGCACTAAAGCAAAATGTAAGACTTAAAATCCTGTATTCTAAGAATTAAGTTTTTAAACATTCAGAAGGGTACGCTCTGAAGCATGATTTATACTTGAACTTTACTTTCTTCAAAAACCAACAGAAAGCTTTCAATGTGTGAGATAAACCATAAAGCTCTTCCGTCTATCTAACGTTTACGAGTTCATTATAATACCAGGTAGCCAAGGCTAAAGGAAGGAAGATGCGGTCACTGCCCACAAGAAGCTCACCATTTAGAGAGGACAACATACAAATAAATGATTTAAATGCAATGTGACAAATGCTTTTTAAAGATCCCTAAGTGTCCGGCACTACACAAGTACCAGACAGGGCACCTTATTCGGAATGGGGGTTGTGACCTACACGGTGGAGCGCTGGACGCCCGAAAAAGGCTGTGGGAAGCCGCGAGGCCTGGGCAGAGGGGCCCTCGACGGACGTGGCCACAAGGGACGGCCCAGGCGCTGGGCAGAGAGCGTTCTGGGCTGGAACCAGCCGTCACAAAGGGAGGCAGAAAGCCAAGGAAGCGCACGGCACAGGGACAATGCCCCCCAGTAACGGGGCAGGCCGGAGAAGGGCACGCTAGTGGGGGCCCCTAGCGGGCAAGAATCCCAAGGGCCGCCTCAGAAGAATCAGCTGCGTGCATCTGGAACCCCAGACAACACTTACAAGACATATTTGGCGGCCACTGGCTTCAGGGAATAACTGAGGTTATCACCCAAGGGGATCTGCAGGGCGAAGGCAGAAGGCGACTCCAGAAATCTTGACACCAAGGGCAGGCAAAGGGGGCAAGAGCCCCCAGGTATGTTTAAAAAAAAAAAAATCCAACAGAAGGTACCCTGAAATCCAAAGGAGGGAAGAACAAGAGGAAACACCCCCCGGTGGCAATCGGCGGGTGTTTCCGCCGAATTCTCACGCGCTGTCTGCCCACATGGATTTGGGCAGACAGCTCGTGAGAACTGTGCGAGAAATCCCAGGGAACTCCATCCCGGCGCCAGGGGCCCACAAAATGGCGGATCAGCCGGGTCCAAAATGGCGCGGATGAAGGAAGAGGAGACCCCGGGTGGTCTGGCTGTGACCACGACGGGGTCTCAGGAGAGCTCTGTGACAAGACGGAGGGCAGGGTCCACGGTGCAGTTCACGCGGGCTTCCCGGGGGAGGGGGAAAGAGAGGCGCGGCTGGTGGGGGTTCGGGCTGAACGGCAGTTTTGACCACAAGGGACAGAGGCTGGGAGGAGAGAGCTGTTACTTGTTTCTCTTGGCAGTTTTGGTTTGGTTTCATTTTGAGGGTTTCCAGTGTTTAAAAAGAACCACTAGATAAAGAATGGTGGGAGAAATTTCTAACACCAGAAAACGATGGGTGAAGAAACGAAAGAGGAGGATGGGATATAAGCTATTAAGAGGGACACCTGGGGGGCTCAGTCCGTTAAGCGTCTGCCTTCAGCTCAGGTCGTGATCCCAGGGTCCCGGGATCGAGCCCCGCGATGGGCTCCCTGCTCAGTGGCAAGTCTGGTTTGTCCCGATCCTCCCCAACCGTGGTCTCTCTCGCCATCTCTCTAATAAATATATAAAATCTTAAAAAAGAGAGAAAGTTATTCAGAGGGCTACCCCTCCTCCACTGAGATAGGAGGGAAAGCCCAAAAGGCGGCTTCAGGAATCTGAGAGTCTCCAGGTAGCCAGACGGAAACGGCGGGAATTAAAATTGCTTCTCATTTTGGTGCCATGAGAGCTTGGCTCTGTCAAACAAGGGACAGGGAGGTTTGTTTCTGCTTCCGCAAATATTATTTAAGGGAAAAAGCTAAACTTGCGTGAAAGTGAGATTTAAATAGTTATACATTCCAGATATTCCCCTGAATTTTTTTATTTGCAGTGACATCAGGAATTATAACTGTTCAAAATGAACTGAATTTTACCAAAAGTAGTCCCTTCCAGTATAACATTAAAATATTCAGATGTCGATCATTGATAAGCAATAAAACCTGCAAATAATACAATCAAGAGAGGTTTACTAGAAAATATAAAACTGAAATCTAACTTTAAAACCCACAGGGATGAATTCTTCATGGAATCTGTACAAGCGTTCAGGGAGAGCTCTCTCTCCACAAAGTCCCACCTCGAATCGCATTCCACACACCAGTAAAGCTTACGGAAACTATTACTCGTCGCTGTGTTGAACCAACGTGTGCATACACGCTGGTTCCCAGACTCTGTGCACCGATGCTCTCCAACAGGTTACGAGCTCTCTGCGTTCACTGAAAAACTGACTTAATTCTTCCAAGTCCTCGCTCCTCCGATCCCTCCGTCCCATCCACGTGTGGCAATGGGACGGCTTTACGGTGACTCCCCACGCCGCCTGCAACAAACGGCCACCACGCCAGACACCCCACCTGTCCCCGCGTCCGGCTCGCTGGCTGCCGCTGGGTTGGTGGGGAGCGTCTTCCTGTCCATCTCGGTGGTCTCCCCGGCAGAGCCCCCCCCTTGCAGTGTCAACTGCTGGAAGCGAGCCCTGCGTCCCCACGGCACTGGGACTGGAGTCTCCCAGCAGATCGCCGGGGGCTCAAAGCTTCTCCTCCCCAACACAGCACGCACGCCCCGCATCCGCTTCTGCAGACGCCAGGTATGCGTGCAGCGGTTCCATCAGTTCCGGAACCCTCCCCAGCACCCTGGGAAGGGAGTGAGTATTCGCGCAGATCAAAAACAGACCCTGACAATCAGTGGAAGGATATTTTCTCACATTTGATATAAGTACTGTGAGTAGATTTTATATATATGTATATAATATAAAAACATATATAAATAAAACATAAATAAAAACATAAACAAAACATATAAATAACATATATAAACATATATAAATATATATAAATAAAACATACAAAAATATATAAATAAAACATACATAAATAACATAAACATATATAAATATAACACATATAAATAAAAACATATAATATAAAAACAATATAAACACATGTGTATTTTACATATTATATATGTATTTTATATACATATATAAAATATAAATATATAAATATTATATATAATATTTACGTATTTTTATGTTATATTATACAATTATATATTATGTATTACATATTATATAATGTATTATATATTATATAATATATATAACATATTATATAATATGTTATATATATTTAACATTCTTAGGTTTCTAAGAGACCACTGTTATTAATATGGCTTTTTATTAATATTAATATGGCTTGTTATTAATATGGGCTTTTTGTGCCTCCAGAACACTCACCCCCCCACCAGGCAGGTGGACACACAGACAGGTTGATTTCTCTGTCTCTGCCCCCATAAACCCAATGTACATATAGGCCCCAAATGCCAAAACAGACATTTCAGGCAATATTAGTCACTGAGGAAGTGGGGTTTAAAATAAAGAAATTCACTGTGTAGAGGGTTTATGTCTTTGTAGGACTCGAGATTTAGCGAGGAGATTACTTTTACAAAAAAGAGAAACTTACTGTTGACATGATCGATGTAGTAGACGCCAATCTGTGGGTCAAAGCCTGCTTCCCAGCCCCACGGAAGCTCATCCCCAACACAGTCAGCAAATGACAAGGGCTTCGTTAACCTACGACGAACCAGAATAAACGCACAGATGATTCTTTCCATCGAGCCACATAAAAGTCAGTACCCTAACCACAAAGAAGATGTGTCTAGGTGGCATTTCCCTTTTGTTCTTGTGTCTAGAGTTTGCGCTGCTGTGTGTAAAATCTTAATGGGAAAAAAACAAGGATAAAATGCAAAGATGAATATTCAAAAAAGTAACAATAAGTCATAATACCCTTTGCAAAGTTCACAACTTAGGACTGGGAGATAAATCCATACAATCAATCAATCAATCAATCACACCATTTTAAATCAGGGAGAAGTCCAAGCTGACAGTAAGGAGGTCTGGCACCCCACTCTAGCTCTACAGCTACATGGCTCTCCCACAACAAAGAATTCATCCCAGGATTCAAATCCTGGCATCATGGAAATCCTCACACCAGCAACTCTAAGACAAGATCTGCATCGGGCTACACTAATTCCAGATTTAGATGCTCTTGTACAAGTGAACTGAACACTTACTTGATCGTGAGGTCCACCAGGACCGGCAGGACAAGTATATTTTATTTTTGTAAGTATCTTACACAGACCAGTCACTCAACACAATTTTTAATGGAACCAAACACAGAAAGTACTGATGTATCAATGTGATGTCACCTCTTGAAGCCGCCTTATGCTTTCTCTTTAAGTCTTAAAATAAATGGGGGAGACTCCAGTTTCCTAAGCAGAGTACGGGTTTCAAACTCAATGTTGGGTTGATTTTTTTCTCTCTCCCTTCCTCCATTTTTGATTCTGAGATTCTCCTTGGCTGTTAGAGCAGCCACGAGCAGGCCAACAATACAGGTTAGTGAGTGCCCTGCTGTTGGGTGGCCAACATCAGTGGACATACCTTCTCAACGGGCCCCACCGCAGACACGGTTCCTACAGAATCACCTGGAGTCCCATTTATCCATGCTAATAAACAGCAACAGTGTCAGAGTTCAAATGAAATAAAGCTCGTTTCCAGAATCTCATCACTCATCAGAATGACCGACCGTGTCACCCACCCTTCAGAATGCTGGGAGAAGAGTGTCTCCTTTTCTCTCAATGTTCCCAGAGATGGAAATCTGCTTCTGGCCATAGGTCCAGGGACACTGGCCTTTGAAACCAGTTCAGCTGATGGTCAGCATGAGGAGAAGCAGCTCTGCCCCCGAGGCACTGGGAGACCACCTTACTGGGAGCCTCTATCTAGCCCACTTTGAAGTGGTGATCACACCCCCTTATCCTCTCCCTGCAATTTAACTGCCTCCTAAGATTAATGTGAGATTAAAAAGGAATTAACTTAGAACAGTGTCAAGGACAAGGTAAATAGTCAACAAATATCCAAGATTGTCAATACAAGCACAACCTGTGAATTCTCTTACTTGTTCTTTAGAGAAAGGAGTCAGGCAGTAGTTCTCAATGTGCGGCCCTCATGACCAGCAGCATCAACATCGAGGCACTGGTCAGAAATAACAAATTCTTGAGCCCTTGAGGAGGCCTACAGAATTAGAAACTCGAGGGCCCAGCAATGCATGTTGAATCAAGCTCTCCAGGTAATTACGGGAAATTTGGGAACTGGCTCACAACGTTACGAGCTTGAAATTTGACATCAGAGACCAGGGTTCAATTCCTTATCTACCATTTACCTGCTGTTCAACCTAGAGCAGGTTATTAACCTTAAAAACCCCTGTTTCCCAACTATTTGGGTGGGGGGTTGCTGATTGTGAAGTTGAAATGAGAATTAAATGTCTTCACATATTGTCTATAATGACTGACTTCTGACTCCGTTGACAAAGCTGATTATTAGACAAAGCCCCTGTGCCAGGTTACCTTGCACAGCACAGTATTCTCTTTCCTTCACTGCTTTATCAGTGCTGTCTAAAATGCACGTGCATCCTGAAGAAATGAGTAAGACATGGGTATGTAAGTTTAAATGATAAAAGAGTGGTATTACACACAAGTGTTATCCTGGGACCAGATCAACATGCTTCAGCCTGAGTATGACAGGAATACATTTATTACTTCAAGAATGAGAAGTCGCAAAAGCTTCAGAACATGGGTTATGATTGCAAATTATGGTAATTTGACTACACTTGGAAATAATCCAGTTTTCCTATTAATTGCTCAACAGATAATAAGCATTTTATTAACTGTCACTGTTCTAAGACTAGAATTACATGTATAAGTATACATATAATTATGGACTCAGTTAAAAAATTCAGACGTTTCTATTCCTGGAAACTTTAATGCAAAAATTTCCTTGCAGTGTTACTTCAAAAATCAATGCGATGCTTTGTTTTCTGTACCTGGATAAGTGCCTATCTTTTTGCCACACTTTATCAATAAGCAAACTATTAAATACATATGTATAAATTTCAAAATGTTAGAATTTAATTCTGATCCAAATTATAAGATATAAATAGAATAACAGTCTCAGATACCAAACAGAATTCAGCATTCAATTCTGCTCCTATCCCGATAATGGGAACATATTACGATGACACACTAAGAAGTAGCACAAAACAAAAAGAAGTTAACAGATGCATTCCAAAATTAGAAACACTATGACTTAGAACAAATACAGTAAGCAAAAATGTTGATTAGTTCCTAAATTTCCTCCTCCTGTTTTGCACAAGGAATCTCTGAACAGTCCATCTGCCTTTGATGTTGAGGAAGTAAAAATGGATGGAGTTTGCTTTTTGTTGGTTCCCCACAAAGGAGCAACATCAAGCAAAAAGCCTAAAACTAACGAGAGTCTTTATGCTAAATTCCAGAGATTACGCTTTGCTTTAAAAACCGCCTTCTTTTGCACCGTGACTAATGTGAAGAAAATGCCAATTTACTACAGCGCTTTGCCAATGCTCACATACAGAACTTGAACTTGGCATGGCACTGCATCCTCCGTCCCACATGATCCATCACTTAGGGCTTACTGTCAGTCTCGGATACCTGTCCTATGACACGAGATGCCTGCCACACACACACAGATTTACCCTTCCCAATTACGTGATGGCAGATGCCCCATGCGCACAAGCACAAATCCCCAAGCGCTGAGTTTGTCCTAATTCCACTGAAAGAAAAGGCACTTGACAGAGAAAGCCATTCTTGGGTTAATAAAACTCTTGCCACAGTTCAAGTTCCCCAGATGTATAGCTTAGCGTGAAAGAGAAAGGTCTTCCCAGTTATTTTTGCTTTGTGGCACCTGCCGCTGTCATTGTCGAGCTAAGTCAAAGCAGAGTCCACACTGTGAGCTGTCTGGGATTACTACAGGATCTGCCCACATAGACACCGCTAAGCTGCTCTGAGACAACACGGAGGAAGGGAGGATGCGTTTCACCATCTGAATTTTAAAAGGAGGGTAAAATATGAGAGATCCTTCTAGAGGCCTGATAGAATATTTGTAATGATGTTAATTAGGCCCCTCAACACGTCTATCTGTTTCGATCGCTATATGAGTCAGGGGAAGTAGCAAAGGGACAGAAAGAGGGGGAATCCTAGAAAAGGGTGAATGGTAGTAGCAAGAAGAAAATAGCTCTCAGGAGAAGTTATACAGACCACTTCAGAGGAGGGTGACAAGGTTAACTCTGTATCTTTGAATAAACGAGCTTAAATTCTTCAAAACGAGCCATCGCAGACAGGAGAACTCCCAGATGGGAACAGCTCTGAGCCCAGTACACAGGGTCAAGGGGGAGCCTGGGGCGCCATGATTTACATGGCTCAGCCAACGTTTCGTAGCCGCTGAGGAGCATGACTGGGAGCCCAACCAGGCCCGTTTCTCCAGGCTGAGTCCCTGTCATCTTTGTACCTGCTTGGGCTCTCGGATACTTCTTTTCTGTGGTGGCTCGAGATCTGGTCTTCCTCAAACTTTTACCCACTGGTGCTAGTTTTCTCCCTCGGTGCCAAAGAGCACTAGTGTAACCTTTCTTCCGCATGATGGGTTTTCAAATATTTGAACACGATGGTCTTGTTTCCCAAACCTGCTCTGCTCTCCTAGAACCCAAATACCTGGTTCCCCTCATGGATGCTCATACCCTTTCTCTACTCAAAAGCCTGCCAATCTCCTGTCCTTAATCCCACTCGATTCTCCCTGCTCTGCAATCACATTCCATCAATCAGTATCAAGTATGAATATCCTCTTGGATCGTTCATTTTTTTTCTCCCTCAGCCTATAAATATACTAAAACCCTCCACCCTAAAAAAAAACAAAAACAAAAACAAACCAAAAAAAACCCCAAAACTTTCCTCAAATCTTCTGGCTCTTTAATGTTCATTTCCAAACCATTTCTTCATTCTAACCTAGAGATCTTTTTTTTAAAATACAAGTTTTTTGTTTTTAAAGATTTTATTTATTTACTTGACAGAGAGAGAGAGAGAGAGATCACAAGTAGGCAGAGAGGCAGGCAGAGAGAGAGGAAGAAGCAGGTTCCCTGCTGAGCAGGCAGCCCAACACGGGGCTCAATCCCAGGACCCTGAAATCATGACCTGAGCTGAAGGCAGAGGCCTCAACCCACTGAGCCACCCAGGTGCCCCTAATCTAGAGATCTTGAATCTGGAGGGCTTTAGGAGACCCTGTCCAAATCTCCCTCATGCCACCTAACCCATTCTATAGCTACTTCATGAATATATGCCTGAAAGGCAATATTTGTGGGTGACTCACCTTTGAAAGATCACACTGCTTATGCTGCTGATATGGGGACTCGATTGTATTATTTGCAAAAATGCCAATGCTTACACTATTCTAGAAGTCAACTTTTACATGTAGTAATTATACTAAAAATACAAAACATTCACCGTTTGCCGTGTACCACACAGGCTTTCATCCATATAAATGTGTGTGTTAAGTCCTCATAAACCTCTGCGAAGTACCTATAAGTATTATTGCCATTTGAAAGGCCCATGCAGGAGAAAAAATGTAAACTCTAATCCGGTAAGCAAAGGACCGGGTAACACACACCTCTGTCTAGTCACCACCTATACTTCCCAGCCACTGGGCTGATTATGCCGTGTGAGGCCGGCACTGTTCTCTAAAGCATGCATTCGGCTACTGATACGGATTTACTCTCCACCAGTTTCTGGAAGAAGCGGCAAGAAAGGGGCCCCTTTCAAAAGTTCTGGAGGAAGAGGGGAAGGGTCAGGATGCTGAGGCAGCATTGCTGGGCACAGGGGTAGGCTGCGGCCGTCTACATGGCCCGAGGGGCTGCTATAAGGTGGCAAAGGCTGTGTGCCCCACCACGCAGGCCTTCACACTGCCCACCTTCGCGACAGAGGCTCTGAAGGAGTAGGAGGTCAAGTACAATCGCAGAGAGAGAGAAAGAGACCTATCAGGGACACAGGACTCCTATGTTCTTTAAAGATTTGACCGACGATCAAAAGTCGCTTTTTAAAAAATACTTATCTTTTTTATAGGATTTGTAGACTTAATTGCAATTTCTAAGTAATACTAAATTTATACACACAATTCTGAAATGGGAGGTTATAAAATGACTTACTTGTTTGTAATTGTCTGCCTGTTTTAACTAAAAAAAAAAAGTTGGTGCCTATAAGGCCAAAATAGTGGAATATAATTCCCACAGGAGCTCTTTAATGTAAGATCGGCCTGCTAATGATGATTTCGAGCAGTGGCTCTCAAACCTACATGTACATCCAACTCATCTGAAAGGCTTATTAAAGCAGATCACTGGGGGATCAGTTGGTTAAGCGACTGCCTTCGGCTCAGGTCATGATCTCAGGTCCTTGGATCAAGTCCCACATCGGGCTCCCTGCTCAGTGGGGAACCTGCTTCTCCCTCTCCCCCCCTCCCTGCTCATGCACTCTCTCTCTCTACCTCTGTCTCAAATAAAAATAAATAAAATCTTAAAACAAAAACAGATCGCTGAGCCCATCCCCACAGTTTCTGCCCCAGTAGCTCAAGGTAGGGAATCTGTGTTTTAGAAACACAAGTTCCCAAGTAATGCGGACAGTGTGGCCCCTGGACCATACTTTGAAAACTACTGGTTAAACCACTAATCACAGCCCTGATCCACCCAGGTGATGGAGAAATGAAAACAAACTCAATTTAAAAACAAAACTGGAGCCAGAAGCCTCGGCTTCAGAAATACCTATATGATGAAAACTATGTTTATGAAACGTCTGAACAAAATTAATGGTTTAATAATTCTTATTGGAGTCACTTCATTTAATTTTAAACATTTTTTCCTTCAAAGAACACTTAAAAAGTTTTAAAACAAGTTCTTGAAAAGCAAGGTCTTTTTTTTCTTTCATATTCTCACCTACATACAGAATAGTAATAAGTACTCAACATCATTAGTCAACAGGAAAATGCAAATAAAAAACATAATGAGGTCCCAGTTCATATCCACCAGGATGGCTATAATTAGACCACCATCATCCCCGATACAGAAAGTAACAAGTGTTGACCCAGATGTAGAAAAAAGGGGAAGCCTGTACATTGGCTGTGGGAAGGTGAAACGGTGCAGCCTCAACAGAAAACAGTGCAGCAGGTCCTCAAAAGTTAAACACAGAATTACTGGATGACCCCGTACTTCCGTTCCTGGGTCTCTGCCCCAAAGAACTGAAAACAGGGGCCCAAGCCACTGAATGCCCATTCATGGTCACAGCACCACTGTCTACAGTAGCGAAAAGTGAGATACCTCAAATATCCATCCATGGATGAATGGATAAAGTGCGTGTTGGTAACTACATGCGGTGCAGTATTATCCGGCCATGGAAAGGAATGACGTGGCTACACGCGCTACGATGCGGAGGACCTTCAAAACATTAGGCTAAGTAAAGACAGACCCCACAAGTCACATAGGGTATGATACCACCCATATGAAATATCCAGTATAAATAAATCCAGAAAGATCGAGAGTTAGAGGGGTGGTTGTCAGGAGCCAGGGAGAGGGGTGAATGGGGAGCAACTGCTGGAGGATTCTGGAAAGAGAGAAATGGTTCAGAACCAGACAGAGACGGTGCTTGCACAACAGTGTGAACGCAGGAAATGCCACTTTAAAGTGGCTCATTCTACGGTATGTGAATTTCACCTCAATAAACTAATCTGAAAAAACAGTAACAAGTCCTCACGATGCCAAGACTCCAAGTGAATAAGATCTCTTCACAAGAGGAAGTTAAATAAGAAAAATATGTGAAAATGTGCAACTTCACTAATAAAAAAAAGAAATGCCAAACAAAACAATAATGAGGCTTAATTTTAAGCCTGTTCGGGTATCGAGAGTTTTTGTTCTGTCTTGTTTTGCTTTGTTTTCCTAATGAAACTCAGTTCCGGTGAGGATGTGAAGAACCAGTTACTTTCATTTGTTGTTAGTAATTTTGTAATTTGATACAATTATTTTAAGAAACAGTTTGGCAGTATTAGAAAACCATTATAAAGTTGATTCCATTTAACTTAGGAATGCTATTCTTACACAGTATTCCCTGAATCCTGTCCCACAGGACCACACCTCCAAAGACTGGGCATCTTACCTAAGATACCTAAGGCATCTTACTAGCCCCCGTCTCCCCCGCCAGCCTCTGAGCTTCTCCAGGGCAGGGCCCCAGTCTGCTCTCTCCGTCCCCAGCACGATGCCTACCTCGTCAGTTTAGAATCGTGTCAACTGAATGGATGCATATTAAAAAGAAAGACGGGAGTGAAAACAATTATGGAAGGACCGATACTATCTTGTAATTTTCAATTTACATAAATATAATAATAAGTGCATTTATTAAAAGAATAAGATGAAGGTTAATATTTAGGTGATCGTTGACAAATATATGAATGAATAGTTGATAATAAGACTATGGGACAAGAAAGGAGAAAAATCTCTCCATATTTCACCAAAATATCTGGTCCTATAACTTACTCTGGCTTATTATAATTACATTATGTATCATATATGAATAGCTAAACAGAAAACAGATTCTTAGTGACAGAGAGGTAAAAGAATTTATCGTAGGTGTTACAATAATTCAGCTGTTTTTTAAAAGTATTTTCCCCTACAGAAGAAAACAGAGTGGTCAGCAAACACCTTAACCTGAACCTCTCTTCTCTCCTAAGTGCCAAGAAATGTTTGCCCGTTGGCTTATTTGGTTTTGGAAAAGAGTTTGAGAATTTAAGTAGATATGCCAGTAAAGAAGGTAGGAATGCTGGCGAGGGGGAGAGGGCTTAACAGATCGTTATCCAAACACACAAACCCACCAGGACCGCCTCCTCCTCCTCCCTACAGCTCTGAGAGCACAACCCTTACGGACGCCATCCTAGATCAGAGTCATTCAAGGACCAGGACTGGAAGATGCTGGAGGACTCAGTCAGGAGACGGTGCTCCAGCCAGAACAACAAAGAACCCACACCGCTCTGGATGGCTACAACCTGCCTGTATTCAACCTCTTTCTGAAAGAGGCTAACGCCATGATTAAAATAATCCTGTACTACTTTTATCAAAATCTAAGGAACTAGGAAGATGTTTTTTAATCCCCACAACCTTTACTACATAGGGAAAACCCTAGTTAACAGTGTGATTCATTCCAGGCTACGCTTTTCTTAAATAAACATATGCACCCGTGTACTGAAGCACATATAATATTATGCACATTTTTATAAGATCGGTATTAACCTAAATAAACTATACACTATATTTTTTAGCCTTGCCTTAAAAAAACGCAAGTAATACATTCTCATTATGAAAAATATATAAAATAGAATAAACTATTCGTAAAGTCCTGCCTTCGTTTCCCTATAGAAAGATATATATTCCCACACTTTGGCATCTTTTCAGTCCATCTATAAATTCACATGCTATTACATAACGTATGATCAGCTCAGGCTATGTGCATTTGCTATGACTTTATTTAGTTTGCAATACAAGTTAGAAATTTTTCAATGAGCGTAACTACGTTTACCTCAATATTTTAATATCTACATACACGGAAAGGATTATAGCGCATTATTTGACTAATCATTAACAGACATTAGTTTCAATTTCCTTCAAGAGAAAATAATGCTTCTGCGTACATGTTTGTAAATATTTTCAGCTGTGCAAGTATTTTTTAGAATGAATTCCTAGCAGTGAGTCAAAGAATATACATACTTTTAAAATGTAAATGTCAACAAGCACTAGAGAGATCTTAAAGATATGTTAGCATTTAAATTTTTTTAAATTTAAATTTAAATAAAGGGGCGCCTGGGTGGCTCAGCAGGTTAAGCCTCTGCCTTCAGCTCAGGTCATGATCTCAGGGTCCTGGGATCGAGCCCCACATCGAGCTCTCTGCTCAGTGGAGAGCCTGCATCCCCCCTCTCTCTGCCTGCCTATCTGCCTACTTGTGATCTCTCTCTCTCTCTCTCTGTGTCAAATTAATTTAATTTAATTTAAGTTAAGTTTTTTTAAATACTCTCCTCCACACGGGCATTCCCAATTTGCACTTTCAATCCACAATGGTAGTGAGCGCCCATTGCCCACTTTCCACCACACCTGATATGGTCCTAGGAGAGAAGAAATCTAACAACTACTATGCAAGGTGTGTAACTTTTCTGTATGTTTATTTGCTTCCTTTTGTCCTTTCTAAAAGTGTGTGGTCTGCCCTCCACATTGATTTGGAGCAACCTATAATACATGTTGGCATTAATCCTTTGTCAGGTTGCAAATTTTTTTTTCAAGGATATTACTAGTCTATGAACTTTGCTTAGGGTAAGTACAAGACTGATTATTTAAAAGTATTGGGGGGGTGCACCTGGGTGGTTCAATCGGTTAAGTGTCCGACTCTTGATTCTGGCTCAGGTCTTGATCTCAGGGTTGTGAGACTGAGCCCCAGGATAGGCTGCGTGCTCAGCGGGGAGTCTGCTTGAGATTCTCTGTCATCCTCTTTTCTTTGGCCCTTCCCCTTCTCTAAAAAATTAATAATAAAAGAAGAAAAGTCATGGGAAAACTGGATTGACAGGGGAAAAAAGCTAGATCCTGTATCTTCCTTCCAACTGAATTAATTCCAGGTAAGTCAAAAACATCACCTGTGATAAATGAAGGTAAAGTATGAAACCCACTAGAAGATACACAAGAATTCTTTATGACTTTTGGGTTCCATTCCTACACCCACTGTTTCAAACTGTAGTCCTTTAACTCTTGCCCTTGAAAAATAAATACCATGAAAACAAGATCATGCAATACATTTCAGAGAATTACCAACAGAGACATTAAGCTTACACCTTGCTCTGTTAAAAAGGCAACTAGGAAGTATTAGAAAGGTGTTAAAGACATACCGGCTTTCTCCTTACAACAAAAAAGTAAACGGACTAATATTTACTTAATGTGATGTCCCCATTCTACGACACACTCCTTGGGAAATCTGGTCCTAGGCCAACGGAAGACCCCAGCAAAGAGTAGCATAATCGGGACAAATTTTAACCGAGGAAGGTGAATCTAACAGCAGTGCACTGAACAGACTAAACCATTAGCATCAGCATCACCTGGAAACTTACTAGAAATGCAAATTATCAACTTCCTCCCGTCAAACCCGGAAATCAGAGCCTGAGGATGGAGCTCTGCCCTCTGCACGCCTCCCTGCCTGCCGCAGGGGGAGAGCCACTGGATTGGAGAGGGGCTGAAGCAGCTCGGTCTTCCATTCTACCATCAGGTGGTAAGCAACGGCGACGGCCAGGGAGAAAGGAAAGCAATGCGGCGACAGACAGGAGCGCTACCGTGAGAAAATAACAGCATCTGTGGCTACCAGGGAAGAGAAAAGTCTCTGGTAAATGTGGGGTTCCAGGCATGGTTCCTTGAAAATCAAAGCTGGATACTGAAAGGCTGTGGGGGGGGTGGAGATGTTCTTGAAACAACACTCATGAAACAAGAGAGAGGTAACTGAAAAAGTCTACAGTTCTGTGGTTCAAGTCCGGTCATCGCAGCATGGGTAAGCAAAATTACCGGGAATTAATTACCTTTAAAAGATGTGGCGCATGGGGTACCAGAGGGACATGCGGTGAAATACAGACTGAAATTTTCACAGGGACATCGGATAATGGATGAGATGAGTGAGCCAGGGAAGGCCTTGGGATGTGTCCACGCTTAAGCGGACGAAAGCAGATAACAGAAAGAAGGGCTCAGACAACGGACTTCAACTGGAAGAGGGGTTAAACCCCACTTCACTCTCCTCTTTTCACTCCCGCCCGCAGGAAGGCGTAATTAAACTGTCAACAAAGGCACATTTCATTCCTGCGTTCACCAGGTCATCCGATCCCTACTGATGGCCTCCGTCCCCCACTGGGATGCACAGGATGGCGGAAGCATGGTCCTGGTCCCCAGCAGTTCTTCCACAGATAGCCAGGGCCGGACCGTCTGTCCTCTGGATGTAAGCGGCATGGAAGTGTTCCCCAGGGACAGCGAAACTGTGCTTTGAACACCAGTAAACTTTTTGTACGGTGAGAAAATGACTGACTTCACACCGGTGAGGTCGTTCCGCTGAACACCAAGTCACCCTCCTGAGGACACTACACAAGCCCCTCCCTGGACTTGAGTGCCCAGTTCTCCAGATGACGTCCCAGGGACCCCATAGTGGTCAAAAGGGAAGGAATCTTCGTGGCCAGGAAACGCACTTGGCAGAGTCAACATGGGGCAGGGCTCTTCCCCATGACACCGAATGCCGGGTCAGGACAGTCGCTCTCCCGCCATCCTGACCACAGGAAAGTCACGGCTCAGGCTGGAATTTTATAACCCCAAGCCTCGTTATTGCTGTTTAACAGCATTACTGGAGTCTAACTTAAATACCACAAAACTTGCCCGTGGTTTAAGAGTGCAAATCAGAAATTTTTAGTAAATGTATAGAGTTAAGACCACCATGCAGTCTAAGTTTAGCACATTCCTACCAACCCAAAAAGATCCCCTGTGCCTAGGCACAGTCACCCCCCAATCCCTACCACCTGTCCCAGGCAGTCACTCATTTACGTTCTGTCTCTACAGATTTGCCTTTTCTGGAATGTCAGATCAATGGAGTTGTACAACTTGTAGTTTCTAACGTCTGGCTTTTTATTTGGCATAATGTTTTTTTTTGCGGTACATTCATATTGTTGTGTGTGTCAAGAATTTGTTCCTTTTATTGCAAAATAGTGTCCTACTGTAGGGCTGTATCACATTTTGTTTAGCCATTCACCGCTTTATAGACCTTGGGATTGTTTCTGCTGGTATGAATAAGGCTGCTATAAGCATCTGCAAACAAATGTAGCTTTTGGGAGAGAAACAATGATCCGACTTCAAGTTCAGTGTGAAGGGCCAAGTTTCGTGACATGGTTGGCACGAGTTATTGGCAGAGCGGTCTACAAATGCTGAACATCAGAGAAGAAAGAAAACCCAGCTCATACCGACAAGGTATTAGCTTATTAACCTCATTAACACCAGAAAATTCTAATAGTTGTCAGCTGGCAAAGGGTGGCAATCCTACATGACTTCACTGCCCAGAAGCAGGACATCTGTACTTGGTATGTCTACTCTCCCAACTGCGAGAAACCTAAATGAATTCGTGCGAAGTAAAAAAAACCAGTCAGCCCGATGCACAGGCAGCCGAAACCGGCTTTTATCCTGGCAGCTCCCTCTGCCTGGACACCCTCCTTCCCTTCACTTTTCCACCACTCGGTCCGGTCCTTTGAGATTCAAATGCCTTAAAGGAGCCTTCGGAATGCTCCGTCTTCCCAGGCCAGCCGTCCTGCCCCCTAAGCTGTCATCCTTAATCGTAGCAGCTCTAGTTCGGGAAAGAGTTTTCCCACCCAAATCGGTCATTTTTCATACTGTTCACATTTTTTCAGCTGACTTGTCTATTCTGTTCACCGAGTCCCTCCTGGTTTTTCTCTAAGCACGTAGCATGGCCCTTGGTGCTCAACAGATGTTGGAGAAAACGAGTGAGTGATTGCTAAGTCACATTTCTGCGTGGAGAGCCAGTGTACCCCCAGCCAACATCTACCCGATAATTCTGTATGTGTGCGGGGGGGTTGGGGGGCTGATAGCCACATCCAATGCTAAACTCACACAAACATGACCCTTGACCCCCGCCCCCTCCCCTCCCCCCACTCCTTCTCCAGATTACACCTCTTGGAAAATGCCATGGTCTTCAACCCAGAGGCTCAAGTCACAACCCTCGATCTGTCCTTCTCCCAGACCCCCAGCCCCGCTACTCAATCCGTCATAAATCCTGCAGGCTCAACCCCCGGACACCACCTCAACCCACAGAGCTCACTTCCTCCACCTCCACCCCCCTTTGACGGCCCCCTCTCATCCCCGCGCCTGCACCCCTCTCCTCCGGGGTCCCCACGATTACCAGCGCAGTGTGTACCCTTCCAGACCTGTCCCTGTGCGTAGCTAGAAAACGGCCTGCAGCGGTCACATAATACACCGCATGTGTCATTCTGCAGTGTACCTTATTCATCCAACGATAGATAGCACGTGGGACCTTCCGTGTTGCTATCTCATTTTTTTTTTTTAAGATTTTTTTTTTTTATTCATTTGACACAGAGAGAGAGATTACAAGTAGGCAGAGAGGCAGGCAGAGAGGAGAGAGGAGGAAGCAGGCTCCCTGCTAAGCAGAGAGCCCGATGTGGGCCTCGATCCCAGGACCCTGGGATCATGACCTGAGCCGAAGGCAGCGGCTTTAACCCACTGAGCCACCCAGGCGCCCAACTATCTCATTTTTTATAGCAGGTTTAGACCGCGGTTTATTTAGCCTTTCCAGTTCCGTCCGGTACCGATGGGCGGTTGAGCTGTCTCTAAAAACAACCCTGTAGCGAGCCTTCCTGAGTGAGCCCTCGGGCGGACACTGATAAGTGTTCGGCTCAGGCACAGGGGCGCAAAGCCGGCCTCAGAAGGGGCCGCGCCGCACGGCGACGCATGCGCACACACGACGGCGACCCC
The DNA here is from genome assembly GCA_002007465.1 of Ailurus styani. Lineage (NCBI taxonomy): Eukaryota > Metazoa > Chordata > Mammalia > Carnivora > Ailuridae > Ailurus > Ailurus styani. The sequence goes on along the minus strand of LNAC01000061.1, from coordinate 209,645 downwards.
AGGCCCGGGGGCCTGACCTGGGCCGTTCCCGGCTTTGCAGCCCTGCAGCCGGGGGCCGAGGAACCGAGTGCTCGGCTACCCCGGGCTGGGTTCTGGCTGCGACGCCCCGCCAGCGCGAAGTTTCCAGGCTGGAGAATTTTAAGAAGTAAGCCTTGGTGACTTGCAGGGAAGTATCTGGGGCTTCACTTCTATCCTTCGGTTTTTGCTTTTTTATGGTCTACGTCTACAGATAGTGTTCTATTTAGAGACAAAGCAAATGAACGTCACACTGTTTATCAAGGGAAGCTTGTGTTGTTTCCGTGGATCCCCGGCAAGCCTGCCTGGATAAACGCTCCGAGGAAGTACGTTCCTTTGGCCACGTGAGCGCCGCATTCCTGATGGATTGCACTGAACGAATTTCTGATGCTAGGGTGTTGCTATTACCAGAGACTGGCCGGGCAGTAAGACGTCTCATTATGACTGACCCGAATGGCGTAGTTAGCACTGGACCATCGAGGGTCTTCCAGGAGCGCCCAGTATAGAGGCATTCCCAGCGTAGGTACCGTCTTCAAGAATGGGAATGTATCCTGGACACATCTGATCAGACTGCCACAAAGGAAACCATGTCTGACGCTTGCAAAGAAAGCTTTGAGGCCCAGGAGTCGATCATCCTCTGCACACCCGCAGTCCTCATACTGGAGAAGAAGCACATGCTGAAAAGTGTGCTTAATGTTTCAAAGAAGACTATTTATATACACCTGCAAAAGATCTATGCCTGCACCCACATATGTTACTTGGAAATTTGGGGGTATAATGTCAGCTAGTCAGTTTCTATACAGCATCTATTCAGGTATCTCATATATAATGTGTCCATTAAGAGGAGGAACCATCCATTCGCATGTTTTAGGTACAATGTCTTCATTACGAAGAGGAAACAGCTTTCTATTATTTAGCCTTTCTTGAACCTTGGTGTACACCGAAGGAGTATAACAAACATTTAAAGCTTTTGACCAAAGGTCCTACAATTTACTTCTTCAGTTTCTTTGTATTAAACCATTTTCTATTAAATGTAAAGGTTATAATTTTAAGTTATTAACATCAGGATCCAATTTGCCTCTTTTGGGATGTGACTGGACTGAGACAAATTTGAATTTTTTTAAAACCCATTTTTAGTGACCAATTTAATGATCATGCGTAATCCCCATTCCTTGGATTTATAGTTTAGGTGACTATTTTACTTCTTATTTTTTAGGTGACTTGCTATAATATGAACAATAAGCAGACATCTGTATGATGTATGACAAAGTCACTGAGATTTGCAGGCTGCCTGTTAACTCAGCAGAACCAACTAATACACAAGTCTATCTAAAATAATCACTACCCATTGTATGACTCCGTTGATTTCCTCAAAGTTGCTATCATCGTGTCTGATTTGTCTTGTTTATCGTTTATTTCTTCCTCCCTCCCCACGACCTGCCTTGTCCACCACTGCAGTCCTTGGTGACTAGAGCAATGGCTGGTGTTCATTCAACACGCGTTCAATAAATGTTCTTTCTGCCAATCACTGCATCTGTGCTGACGACCCCGTCAACCAAACACTGAACTGCTCTCAGGATACGAGACTTCTGCATCGCAAAGCCCCTCATCTTGGCCCCGACTGCAGCTAACACACAAACCAAAAGAATCACAGAATTTTTTTTAAAGCTCTAGGGTTGGAATTTCAAGAATCAAATATCAGAAAACTAAGAAATGTTCCTACGCAGCCTAAAGAATGGCACTAACATGCTACAAATCAATTCCATACCTGGCATTTGCTTTGCTAGTTAAACACATGATTGAATTTTTATAACTTATTCGAAGAGTTTCTCTGGTGCTATTTCCTTGGGCTCACGCCCTCCACTTACCTCTGGCGTAGCACCAGGTCCTCGAAGCACTAAAAATTAGACATATGGAATGTTAGGAATGTCTGATAGCTATAGTAACTTCAGAGACCAGCCCTCAGTCATAAACAAAAATGCATGCCCTTTGAGCTTCGACTCAAATTCAGTTTGAAGCACACAGAAGTCATGAGGCTGAATGCTGGCAAAGTGTACAAGGTGAAGTGGGGTGGGCTGGGCAGAGCTCTAAATATAGTTCCTCATCGCTGCAAAGATAAATATTGTTTCTTTATCTACGGTGGTCATGAATTGAATGTGCAAACTGCAGCATACTGCTTGGTAAATTTTTAGATTAGTAACCCCTGATTTAGAAAAACAAGCCATTAAAGTTGTTTATGAAATAAAATTCAGCCTATTCCCAGATACTTTCCCTTAACATCTCCTTGTCGGGGCCTCATCTTCAGTCATTTATCCAGTTCTACAGGTGCTGGTACTGTTCAAGGTTAAGTAAAAGAGAAAATGCAAAATGCAAGAAGTTTGAAGAATTGCCTTTTAGTCCAAAAGAGAAATAACAACCAACTGCAGCATGTTTATCTCAATTAGGTCCCACTTTTTAAGGGGGGATAAAAAGGTTATAAAAGAATTCTTGGAACAACTAAGGTAATTTAAATATACTAGATGTTAGGTGATATTATAGAACCTTTGTTTAAATTTGTATTACGTTGTGTAAGAGAATATTCTCGTTCTGGGAAGATGTATACTAAACTACTAGTAGTGAAGGGTCATAATAACTTATCTTCCAATGTTTCAGCAAAAAAGGTAAAATATAGATACAATTATATACATATATGTAAAGAGAGAGGAAGGGAACACAAAGCAAATATGGCAATAAGTTATTTGTTAGATCTAAGCAGAAAATATACATGTGTTCATTCTGTTTTCACTTTTTTTGTATATTTGAAGTTTTTTTATAATAAAATGTCGGGGGGAATCTCTCATTAAGGAAATTCCAGTAAACACAGTAGACTCAATACATGTGTTTACGTACACACCCTCTAGAACACAGCAGCCAGGGGATGAAAAAAAAGGCATACACACAAAAAGACAAAGGGCAGGTCATTGGACAAGTGCAACAAAATTTGAGGTGGTAGAAAGCAAATGGCAGAGTAGTAACTGACTTAGCAGATGTAAGAAATAGAAAACCTCAGTCAGCAAGCAAGCAAGCTCAGAAGCTGATCAATTCATACTGCAAACCCCTAACAGGACTCTGGAATTCTGGCGTCAAAGACTCAGACATTAGGCCGTGGCTGGGGAGGACTAGCTGGAAGTCTGTTAAGTAGTAGTCAGAGCTGCAGCCTGCTTGTGCCCACCCTGGTCAGAAACAGACGGTCCCTGTCCACACAGGCTCACAGACAGGGACTGTGGGTTTCCGGGCAGCTGCTATCGCTGAAAGAAGGAAGACATCGTTGACAACAGGAGGATTAAGGGACAGTCTACATACGGTCCAGGGAGCCTCCCAAGCCCCCTTTCCCTCCTCAGCTTGCAGAATCTTGGTAACTAGGCTGATATTTACCAGGCAGGGGATGGTGGGGATCTTCCCAGGAAAATGAACAAGAACAGAAGAGACCTGTTGACATTCATGTCTGGAAGCACCATAACAGAGAGGCTGAGCTAGACTACTACACAACGTAGCTCCACCCATAAATAAAGAGCTTCCGAAGAGCTTTTTATGACTCGTTCTTAAATATGTCTGAGGGTCTGTAACAGTCAGGACAAGCAAGGGGACGCTGCAACAAAAAACAATGCCAGTCTCAGTGGCTAATCCCAATAATCCCCCAATTCCCACTGAAGCCAAGTTCAAAGTCAGTCTGGATGACTCCCCCAGGCAGCTGGCCCCTACAGCCTGGCTCAGCATTCCAGAACACATGTCGGGTGACTGTGGCACCTCCATCCCAAGATGACATGTATCCTGTGGCCAGAAGACGTGCATCACTTCTGTTCACAGGCCACTGGCCAAAACAAGTCACATAAAAGCAGGGAAGTTAATCCTCTCACATGCCAGGAGGTACTTAAGAGCCAGAATGACAGGCATTAGGTATGTCTAACACAGAAGTCAAGACCACTACCTGTAAAATAAAAGCAGAATCTAAAACAAACACACTGAAACAATGCAACAGGCAATGTAATGAATAGGAGAGAATTTCAATTTTGTTTAGAGAAGTTTCAATTAGCACCTTCGAAGAGTTAGAACAGAACATCAAAAAGGAAATATCTGGAGAAAGAATTTTAAAACTCTTGAAAATAAACAACATGAAAACAGAAATAAATCCATCTATTGAAGTGTTAGATCAAGTGAAAAAAATGTCCCAGACAGTAAGACAGATAGAAAGGAAAAGACAGGGAAAATGGAGGACCAATCCAGAAGGTCTAGTATCTGACCATTTGGAGTTTCAGAGAGAGAAAATGAGAAGGGGAAGATATTATCGAAGATGTAGTGCAAGAAAATTTCTCTGAATGAAATGACATACGTTTCCAGATTGTATATGGCCCACTCAGAACAACGGTCAAAAGAAGACCTAAATCAAAGCAGAACATCGTAAAATTTTAGAACATGGAGGCAACCAGAAGAGTCTAAAAGCTTCCGAGAGGAACCAAGTCATCAAAACACACAACACACACACCCCAAACAAATCGAGAGTAAGAAAAGCTATCCACTTCTGAGAAACAAACTGAGGGTTATGGAGGGGAAAGGGGTGAGGGGATGGATGAGCCTGGTGGTGGGTATTACGAAGGGCATGTATTTCATGTATTTCATGGAGCACTGGGTGTGGTACATAAACAATGAATCTTGGATCACTGAAAAAAGTAAAATTAAGATGTTTTAAAAAAAGAGAAAAACTATCCACTAACAACAAAATTTCCAAAAAAGAAATTTAAGAAATGGATCCCATTTATAGTAGCATCAAAGACTATAAAATTCTTAGGAGTAAATTTAACCAAAGAGGTGAAAGAGCTCCACTGTGAATATTATAAGACATTGATGAAAGAAATCAAAGAAGGCACAAACGGAAAGGTACCTCATGCTGACAGAACTGGAAGAATTAGTTGTTAAAATGTCAATACTGCCAAAGCCATCTATAGATTCAATGTAATCCCTGTGAAGATTCCAATGGCATTTTATTATACAAGTAGAAAAAATACTCCTAAAATTTATATGGAACCACAAGAGATCCCAAAGAACTGAAGAAATCCTGAGAAAGAAGAAAAAATAGGAGGCAACACATGCCCTGATTTCAAGCTCTAGCATTGAAACACTATGATACTAGCATAAAAACAAATAAACCAGCAGAACAGAATTGAGAGCCCAGAAATAAATCCAAGCATATAAGGCCAAGTGATATTTGACAAAGAAGCCAAAATAATGGAAAAGAGAGTCTCTTCTATAAATGGTGCTGAAATAATTGGATATTCACATGTACAGAATGAAACTGGGCCCCTGTCTTAAACCACTCACAAAAATTAACTTGAAATGTATTAAAGACTTAAATTTAAGCCCTGAAACCATGAAACTCCTAGAAGAAAACATAGGAATAAAGCTCCTTGACATGGGTCTTGGTGATGAATTTTTGGATACGATGCATAAAATAAGCAACAAAATAAAAAAATAAACAAAGACTTCATCAAACTAGGAAGCTGCTGCACATCAAAAGAAATAGTCAACAAAGTAAAAAGACAACACACAGAATGTGAAAAAAAATCTACAAACCATATACCTGATAAGGAGTTAATATCCAAAATATATGGAGAACTCATACAACTCAATAGCAAAAACAAATAAACTACAAATAGCCAATTAAAAAACGGGCAGAGAACCTGGATAGACATTTTTCCAAAGAAGATATATGAAAGGCCAACAGGTACATGAGAAAAAACTCAACATCACTCAGTGGCACTGGGGAAATGCAAATTAAGAACACAATGAGATATTACAGCCATCATCAAAAAGACAAGAAACAACAAATGCTGGTGAGGATGTGAAGAAATCCTTATGCACTTTTGGTGGGAATATGAATTGGTACAGCCGTTATGGAGAAACCTCAAAAAATTAAAGTTAAAACTACCATATGACCCAGCAATTCCACTTCTGGGACTATATACAAAGGAAATGAAAACACTAGCTCCAAAAGATGTATCTGCACACCCATGTTCACAACTGCATTCTTCACAACACCCAAGACATGGAAACAACCTAAGTGACCATTGACAGATGAATGGATAAAGAAGCTATGGTATATACATAAAATGGAGTATTATTCGGCCTTAAAAATTGAGGAAACCCAAGCATTTGCAACATTATGGATGACCTTGAAGATATTATCCTAAGTGAAATAAGTCAGAGAAGAACAAATACTGTAGGATTTCACTTACGTGTGGAATCTCACAAAATAAATTCATAGAAAAAGATCAGATCCATGGTTGCCAAAGGTCAAAGGCATGGGGAGGGGGAACTGGAGGAAGGGCATCAAAAGGTACAAATTCCCAGTTATAAGATAAATAAGTACTAGGGATGGAATGTACAATATGGTGACTATAACTAGCACTTCCGTATGATGTGTGGGAAAGCTATTAAGAGAGTAAATACTAAGCATTCTCGTCAAAGGGAAATTTTTTTTTCTCCTTTTCTTTTAATTGTATCTATATCAGGTAATGTACGTTAGTTGAAACTTCTAAAATTATTTCAAAATATATGTAAATCAAACCATCCTACTGTATACCTTAAGCATATACAACAATGAATGTCAATTATTTCCCAACAAAACTGGAAAAAAGAATCAGAAAGTCATCACACTTCTCAAACACAAGACTAAAAGCTACAAGTCAGTAGAGCGATAACATCAGATTTTGGGGTACAAATTATTTCCTTTTTTTTTTTTAAAAGATTTTATTTATTTATTTGACAGAGACAGAGAGCACAAGCAGGGGGAGTCGCAGGCAGAGGCAGAGGGAGAAGCAGGCTCCCTGCAGAGCAAGAAGCCAAAGAGTGCAAATTATTTCCAACCTGACATTCTATCCCCAGCTAAAATATCAATCAGGTATGAAAGTAGAAAAATGTGGCATTTTCTGAGATGAAAAGTCCCAACAAATTCATCTCCTATGTCCCCTTTCTAATGCAACCCTACCGAAATGACAGAAGAAATCAAGAAAACTGGAAGACTGGGATCCAAAATTTAAGATATTTAACAGAAGTAAAAGACAAAGGAAATCTACAAGATGACAGTACATGGAGATCCCATAAACATATGACACGTGTAGCAGTTATAGTGAACGACCAGTCTGAAGTGGAGACCAAGAACAGAAGGAGCAGGAGGTCTGAAGCCAGCAGAACATCTGTTGTGTTTAAATGCACTGAAAGGAGATTTATAGTTCTGACAGTGAAGAGGGGACAGGGACATAGAAAATTAAACCAATGAAAAACAAGAGATAATTATTAACCACAGAAAAAACAAAGGAAATTCAATTATAGTACACTAGATTGGTCATCCAGAAACAATATTTACATAGTCATAAAAATGTAAACACTGAATACTGATTTCTTCACAAGGAGACAGAATACCCCAAGATGATGGATGAGGGGAAAGGAAGTGGGGGGAGGGGTGGAGGGGGAGGGCATCCACGAGAGCTAAATCCTCATCCACAGCAAGAAGTCGATTCTCAAAATCCAAAACTAACAAATTAAGACATATAAATATGTTATTTAAAAACACAGAGGTAAATATCAAAAACCCCATTACATATGTAGGTATGGTTGACTCTGGGGAGAAAGAATCAGGTGTGGCTAAGAGGAAGTGGGTCAGGAGACCACTGCTTGGCCTTGGAAACTTATTTTGTATTTACCAATCACTTTTTTTTTAAGATTTTATTTATTTATTTGACAGAGAGAGATCACAAGTAGGCAGAGAGGCAGGCAGAGAGAGAGGAGCAAGCAGGCTCCCTGCTGAGCAGGCAGCCTGACATGGGGCTCGATCCCAGAACCCTGAGATCATGACCTGAGCTGAAGGCAACCATTTAACCAACTGAGCCACCCAGGAGCCCCTGTGTTTATCAATCACTTACAAATATAACTTCGAAACAAAGTTGTAAAATCTCCTGTTAAGTTTTCAACTTTAATTTCAAAAATTTGAAACTTTTCTGTCTCTACTGATTTTAAATTTATCCCTAGATAAATCTCATATAAATTGTTAACATTAGATTTGCTCGGAGATAATGTAAAGTAGATTTTTGTGGTACTCTAAAGCACATAACCTAAACGTTTGAAAATCTTGCCAATGTTGTGTTTTAGTATAAACCATGTTTTAGTGAATCTTAAATAAAATCAAAAATACACATATTCTGCCTTGTTCTAGCTTTTAATTAGAAGCCTGTTACATTCAGTACACTGTTAAGAGATACCAAATAATATACTTGAGAAGTGGTCCACAAAGTGTTAAACCACAACATTAATGCCTTTATTTTCATTTTTGAACCCTTGACTCTGCTCTCAAAGAGGCTACAATCTAACTGGCAAATAAGGCACATGCAGAAATAATCTAACGTCAGGCCATCTGTGCTAAGTACCATGTAAATGGTACAAAGAAGACATGAAGACAGTTGAATAGAGCACGTTTCCATCCAGATGCATCTAAAATGGTGGTTGTCATGCTAAACTCTCATCAGCTACCTACTCTCCTCCCTTTATAAAGCAGAAAAACAAATTAATTTGAAGAAATTCCTCTTAGATGTCATAATACGACAACCGTTTCTCTGCCTTGTTATTTCCACCATGCTCTTAAAAAAATAGTCTAAGAAAATCAATATAAATGAAAAAGTATTTCCAGAAAGTGCATTTCAACACTCGAGGCTCCAGGGCTCCTGCAGCAGGACTCGCTCTGAGCTCGGCACCCACCCCCTTGGCAGCACCCCACCAGTTCCCCAACCTGGCAAACCCGCTTTCCTCCTCCGCCTTCTGCCCCCACCCACACATTCCGCCAAAGACAACAACTCCAGGACCTCAGAGCTGCAAAGTTTGCCCGTGGAAGCCCTGCAGCTGTTGTCTCAGAGCTGAAGATCAGGCTCTTGGAAGGTGTTTGTTTTATTCCTCTACTCTCGGAGCCTTGGGGGGGCCTGGTGAGCTCTCCCCGCTTGGTGGACTCGAAGTCTGCATCCTAAATCTGACGTCTGAAGACAGATGATAGATCAAAGAAGACCCACTGTTTTCTAGAGTGGAAGTCATTCCCTGGCCAAGGGCATAGCTACTGCTAATCTAATGCTTTTGTCTTTTCAGGTCTCCAGTAAGCATCTGGAATTCTGGAATAATCCTCTCTCCCTTACTTCTGCTGCAGCTGTATGCTCGTTTTGTCCCGCAAACCTGCTGTTCTCTAAGTAACCTGAAAACCTAGATCCCAAAGAAAACAAAGTCATCGTTTTGAAGTGTGCTGTTCTTTTGAAGCTCAAACTGGAGTCCACAGGAAACTATTGATTTTACAGCAATTTCTCCACTTAGGTAAGATATCAACCTGATTATTTATATGAAGTTAGAATCAGGTTCCAAACGTGTTCCTGGGATGAAAACATAATTTTACGTGATGTGTTTATTTTATGATACAACTTCACGAGATAAATGGCTTACGAGAGGAAGTTGTAGCATTTCATTTAACACTTCCTTTCTTTACACCAGGTGTTGAATCTCCAAAATTGCTTCTTTATCATAAATACTATGTGATGTAAACACTGGGTTTTTATGCATGAAAATATTCACCCCACAGTTTGGGTATACCATGATCACTCCCAAACTGTATTTTCTCAGGATTTCTCTGATGGACATCCAAAAATATAATGATAAAAAAACATTAAATTAACTTTCCATAAAGTATAAAAAATACACAAAACATGCTTTCAGTCCATTCTCAGACTTTAACAGCTTTATTGTAACACATTTAATTGCATGAGTATCAACAATGATTATGGATAATTAGAGCAAAATAAAGTTCTCACGTGCCAATGATTTGTAAGCTTGTACTTACTTGATCAATTTTGCTAATTTTAATATTTCCAAATGTTTTTAAAAGTACAAAGATCTAGACTTTATAAAAAGATGACATTTCATAATCATTTTTTTTAGAAATTCCTGCATTTCTACACAAGCCATAATTTATTTTTTTTTTAAGATTTATTTATTTCAGAGAGAGAGAGAGAGTGAGTCGAGGGGGGGAAGAAGGAGAGGAGGAGAGCAAATCTCAAGCAGACTCCACCCTGAGCAGGGAGCCTGTCTCGGGGCTCAATCTCGTGACCCTGAGATCATGACCTTAGCCGAAACCAGTAGTCGGACACTGAACCGACTGAGCCACCCAGGTGCCCCATACACAAGCCATAATTTAAAATCCTATTTCAGTGAAAATGGTATCTATTGTCCTTGCATTTAATTTTTGTCCTTAATGATTTCTACCAGATTTAGCATGCATTCTGACACTCAGGGACGGACAGGGAGTCCCTTCTTAATGTTTGCTTTCTTCAAAGAATTTCTAGGCACTAGACATTTTAAGAAGCAAGCTTCAACATCCTTGAAGTAGAGTAGACGTCTTTACCTTATCACAACTAAGCCAAGACACAGAGCCACTGACGGGCCAGAGGTCACTGCAGAGTCCCGAAAATACAGCTCTCTGGTGAAGTGAGACACCCATTACACAGGAAATCAGGGCACCAAGCATCAGTCTCTGCCAAGAGCTTGCTGGGAGAGCTTAAACAGTTAACAATCTCTTTGATTGTTAGTTTTCTTCATCTATAAAACCACAGAGCTTGATTCAAAGTCAACACATGCTCTAAAGCTTAATGATTTTTTAGATCTTGCAATATTTCACCGTAGATTGTAGTAATTCATATCTTATTTTCCCACTGACTTATACAGAAATCTACATGATTCTTAGTTGGCAGGGACCCTGGTGCCCTCAGAAAGCCCTTTATTACATCTGGAAGGAAACACAAAGATCCTTATAAATCTTAAAAAGAAAAAAAAAATGTTCAGTGACTTCCATTGCCAACTGCATAAAATCCAAGGTATGTATGTGGTTTGGCATTCGGGAGACCCTAAAATCTGACCTCGACTGTCCATCCCAACTTTTATCTCCAATGATTCCCTTTTCTGTTCTCAAAGCTACAAACTTCCTGAACACATTTTTCCAAAATACACCAAAGTCTTCCCGTACTCGTGTTTTTTGTTCACAGTACTGTCCTTACTACAGCGTTCTCTGTCTATCTCCACAAAGTTTTACTCATCCTCAAAGCTTATAACCATATTACTTACCATCCAAACCAGGACGATTTGACAATGAAAGCATATGTTAGTTGAGTGGGACACCATGACACCAGGAGTAGACTGGGGCTCACCCAAGCAGACTGAGTCATGGATCACTCTACACAAAGCCCAACCCAAGTGCACACCTACTGGAAATAATCTCTCCCTCCCCTAAAACTCCACCGCACTTTAAATTTGTATCTCTTTCAACGATCATTTCTTCTGTGTATCTGAACTCTATGTGTAACAAGCTTTATCTCCCTTACCAGTCTGAGTCATGAAATGATTCAGCCTTATACTCAATGCCTAGCATATACAGTAAGTGTTTAGTAAATATTTGATGAATGAATGAGCTCCTAGGTATGTCTAACTCTGGTATATTACATTAGGTTCTTTCAAGTTGGTTCCATTCCATTCAAATCAACATCATAGTTCACACAGAAAAGAGCCACACTCCTTGGCCACACCAAAGAGCCATCTCCCTCAGAGGTGGGCCATCACACACTATGATGGTTTGTCCCAGTACAAAACTTCCCTCATACATCTGCCAAATTCACATGATGCCACATACGTTGGGACAGAAACCCTATCATCCACCATTTGGTGCCTAAGTAACAGCTACACGCTAAGCCCCGATAACAAGCTCTACAGAATTCCGTGCTTCCAATCTGTGAGATTTTGTGAAGGGCACCATTCCCCCTCAGCAAAAGCTTTAGATCTCAGGATAGAGAGCAGGTTACGTATCATCCAACAGGCTTCGGACTGCCCTGAATCCCGAAGTATTTCATCTATTCCTTTCTTATGATATTGACTACTTTCTAGTTACACATTCTAGACACTTTGGAGTCCAGATCTGTGCTCTGAAGTGCACAGAATAACATACATAGTACACGCTCAACGAAGAGTGGCTGAATTAATCTTAAATCGATGAGTAAGTGACTTGAGGTTGAGTAAAAGCCTTACTTACTTATGTGGAAAGGAAGAATTTCCATGGCTCTGCCAACAATTAAGATATACACTGAGCCAGGCACGCTTTCTCCATGTATCCCAACTCCTTAATGTACAAAAGTCCCATGAGACAGATAGGATGAGTCCTGATTTTACAAAACACCACATGGTTCAAAGAAATAGAGAGCACTGTTCAGAAAGAGCTGCTAAGTGGAGTGCAGAGGGGTCTAAAATCTAGACCTTCTGACCCCAGGACTATGTTGGTTCACCTGGACACACTGCAGTGAACTTGACAGATAGGACATGTATATAACAGAAAGGATTCCAAGTCAACAGCTACTCTCATCCCTGGGTGCCACAGGCTACAACAGACAACTGCCCCCGATGTCTTACAGAGTTCTATTAATCTTCTGAAACCAAAGGGGGAAAAGCTTTCGTTGTCTGCTTCCGGGCACAGATAGACCTGGCTATGTCAGCGTGGGGGAAAAGGAGAGAGAGAAACCACAGATGAGAGAAATAAAGGGTTCAGAAGGAGAAAGTGTAGAATGTCCCAGGAGCGGTGGGGTACTGTGTTCCGTGTTTCTGTACAAATGCATGGAGTGATTTTGGGGACACAATAAATGAGGCAGTTCGTCAAGCGGAATGTCCACCTGGAGATGGGCTCTTTTACTAAAATGGAACGTCTTACGGATTAAACAAAAGCACTTCTAAAAACTCACACACATTTATTTGTGTCTGAGTATATTTCACTGCACCATATTTAAACGCCACATACAGGGTTTGTATGAAAAAGTCAAACTCATACTTTGTGCCAGTTTTTAGTTTCTTCATTACCTATACAGTTTCTACATTCTTTCTTTGTAAGAATAATTAAATTTAAGCCTCAATGGGCTTCATTCCCATTTGCTAGGAGGCTGAAGGCATGAGAAGTATGTAGAATTTATATAACAGGAAATATCTAAAAGCATTCTGCTGAGATTTCCTTCCCCCACACCCCCTTCCACACCCATTCCTTAAACTGCCTTCGAAAGGCTTGCTGTGTTCTTCAAAAAAACTTAAACCCGAGTTACTAATCGGAATGGCGCACCTCTTCCTTGGTTTGTTTAGATACCACATCTCCACCAAAGTTGTATTTCGCCTGGCTTCCACAGCTACTCCAGCCCAGCACCTGACCCTTAATGCTCAAATATTTTAATGCCATGTAGGTCAAATATGCTTTTCTGTTGTTATCAGGGTGGAATTTAGGAGGAAAAGAAGAAAGCTTACCAACTTGGCTTTCCATTCTCCACATACCAACCCCTAATCAAGAGGCCCTTCCAACGTTTGACATGAATGGGGCTCCGACTCTCCCAGTCAGGAGAGGCCCTTCCACCCCCTTCCACCTCTCTAACCCTTGCTCCCTCACCCACCTCCTATCAGCTTTGCCCCACCTCGGTTTGAGTTCCCATGGGCGTTTACCCAGCACAAGTAAGACTCTGTGACAAATGGAATGTGAGATGCACGGGCTCCAGAACGTCTTTCTGGTATACCAGAGGGAAAGATTGTCAGGGCAGTGTTTAAATGAGTCTGACAGTTACCAGCTACCAGTACCCTCCGCAACAGCTAGTAGTACTTCTGGTTTATTAAATGTCCAAAGTGGGGCGCCTGGGTGGCTCAGTGGGTTAAAGCCTCTGCCTTCGGCTCAGGTCATGATCTCAGGGTCCTGGGATCGAGGCCTGCATTGGGCTCTCTGCTCAGCGGGGAGCCTGCTTCCTCCTCTCTCTCTGCCTGCCTCTCTCCCGACTTGTGATCTCTCTGTCAAATAAATAAAATCTTTAAAAATAAATAAATAAATAAATAAATAAATAAATAAATAAATGTCCAAAGTGTGCCTTTCCGACAGGATACCACTGGGTAAGAAAAAATCCTCAAGGTAACGGGAATGCGGATGTCACCACACTGGAGGGGTCCCATAGCACTGGCGCCCTGCCAGCCACGATTTGCCTCTGAAAAATCCATCTGTGTCCCCAGAAGCCAGTGAATGTCGAGAACACCCAGCGAGGTCTGGCTCCACTGAGGGACATCTTCATGATAGGTGGGGCAAGCTGGCGTAAACCTGACCTATCCCAGGACCTGTCCCCACAAGAAAGGACTTCCCTCTCTGCCAGCTCCAAAGCCCTACAAAACTTCTGACAGTGGAGACTGGCTTCAGAGTTTCCCAAAATACCCCTGCCTTTTAAAAAAGCAAGCAGCTCTTAGTTCTAAGTTTCTCTATCTTTGAAAGACCAAGTCCCAATCTCTTCTTTCTGTTCCCACTTCCTTCTGACCCTTTAAAAAAGGTCAAGTCACATAACGCAGAGGACACGGAACTGCGTTAAGTCCTAACATTTTCCAAGTAAAGTAACAGGCAGTTTAAGATTATGAAACCTTACTAAATGAAATTTAGAGCAGAAAGTGAATTTCTTATATGGACCTTCTTAATTGCTGCTCACAGAAATTATTTTGCCCAAACTGCAAAAGAGAATTTTAATTTCTGTTCCATTTTCTCATTACCCTCAAAAACTCTAAAAGTACCATTTTGTTAAATTGAGTCAGTCCCCACTGAATAGAGTAATTCGATAACTTGGCTCAATTGTCCGTAGGAACACTAATTTCATTTTATCTAAAATTAATACAACCTGCAACATTAAAGCAAACCACTCCCTCTAATCTTGCCACCTTATTTCATGATTCAATTCTATGTATAATTATGTTATAAAATTATAAGGCACCCAAGAGCTCCATCACTAATCACTTTGGTATTATGACCTGGGAAATATCCAACATCTCTTCACAAAATTGAAAGCATCTACAACACGTCCTTGTTTAGACTAGAGTTAGGCTCCAAGAGCTCCTTTGTGAGCCAGCTGGTTGGTGCATAGGTTACTTACTTGGTCAGGCCCCCAAACCAGCTGGCAGAAGTCTGACCCTCAAAGTTTACCCATATAAAGGTCTCCACGTCCTCTCTACCATCTGCCAAGCTTTTCCACTGCAAGAAGGTTTGTCATTCTGTTCTTATTCTCCTCAGTGGACTCTGGACCTTTCTTCAAGGTGCAGCCCCAGGCCAGCAGGAATGCGGGTGTGGACCAGAGTGGGGGCTCCACCGGCTGATAGGGTAACCCTCCACACATTTCCCATGAAATTTCCGCTAATGTCTCTGTGGCCACATGGAAGGGTACCCCTGCCTGGTACCCCTTTTCTTTACCATCCACAGTGTCTGTCCTTTACAGTTCTCCAGGCTTAACAGCTGTGCCTCTATCCTCTTTCATGCCTGATGCCCATCACTGGGCTGTCCTAGGCTTCTCACTACTGGTCACTCAAGGACAAGGGCTGCTATTCCTTGGAGTCATGTCGTCTCACTAGATACAGGCAAGAAAACTGCTGACAATGGTCGCCGAAGGCAAAGGAAGGCAAGGAACTTCCATCTTGAGTGTAAGCAGCCCTCACGTTACCCGCGAGTGCGGCGCCATGAAAAGGCAGGCACCAGCCGAATCATGCCCAGTCTTCTTCCTAATCAACGGGAAGAAGCTACGATGGTGCCATGACCTTTGAAAATTTCATTCAAAATATTAAAGGCTCTGGGCACCTGGGTGGCTCAGTGGGTTAAAGCCGCTGCCTTCGGCTCAGGTCATGATCCCAGGGTCCTGGGATCGAGGCCCACATCGGGCTCTCTGCGCAGCAGGGAGCCTGCTTCCTCCTCTCTCCTCTCTCTGCCTGCCTCTCTGCCTACTTGTAATCTCTCTCTCTGTGTCAAATGAATAAAATAAAAAAAAAATCTTTAAAAAAAATATTAAAGGCTCTATATTAATGTCAAGAAATAAAAAATAGTAAAACAAATGTTTACTTGGTATACTGCAATTTAAAACATCAGAAACTGGGAATTAAAGTGTTTATTTTTTTGTAAAAAAAATCAAAAAACTCATTGGGCTCCCTGCTTGGCAGGAAGCCTGCTTCTCTCTCTCCCACTCCCCCTGCTTGTGTTCCCTCTCTCGCTGTGTCTCTATCAAGTAAATAAATAAACAAATAAAAATCTTTTTTAAAAAATCAAAAAACAAAAATCAAAGAAAAACATTATCAAAAGTACTTTGAACAGGGCTTGCCTTCTTGAGGTTGCATGACTTAAGACATGAAGGGAGGGTCTTTTCTATACCTTGCCAAACTGCCACATTCTTTCTAAGTTTGGATTGGCTGCCAACATCTTACTCTTTGTGCTTTCAGGAATGATCTCCGAGAGCTCCTTTAATGTGAAGATACTTGGTGGCATCACTTCCTCTGGGACATCTTCATTTCCATCAGTCACTTGCCTCATTCGTGCCGGAAAACTTGCCTTCACCAAATTCCTAGAGGTACATATCTCCAGTTTCTCCAGTGTCAACATTCCCTTGCTCAACTATCTCTTCCATAACTCTATTTATGTTCGGCTCCAATCCTGCAAAGTTATTTGCACAGTGGGGTAAAAGTTCCCGCCATTCTGCACATACTACTCGCCGTTACTTCCTGCCGTGATGCTTGGACATTTTCTAATGGATGCTGTATGTTGAATTTCTTCCAAAATTCAGCTACAGAAAATGCACAACCTCCAATTGCAGCATCAATAACCTGTCTGAAAGTCCATTTAAGATAAGAGGCTTTAAAGCTGAAATAACTCCTTGGTTCACTGGCTCCATTCAAGAAGTTGTGTTTGCTAGTTGAAGTCAAGTTTTCCCATTCATTCAAGTCCCCAAGAGAATCAGGGTGACCTGGAGCATTATCTAACGGTAGCAACTGTGCTTTAAAAATTAAATTATCTTGGCTACCTTTGGACAAAAACACAACCGAAACAAGTTTTGAAACAATGATACTGTAACCCCCGAACTTTTATTTGTATGCCAAGGGACTGACTGGTCAAGATGCTTTTTCGTGATTTTTTAATGCGCTGGGATTCTCAGACTGACAGATAAACACAGGTTTTAATTTAAAGTCACCCTTTGTGTTGCCTCCTAATAGAAAAGTCACTCTGTGTTGAACTCCTTCATAGCCACTTCTGAGATCTTACATCTTCTGTGGCCCAAGTTCCTGATGGGGTTGCTTTCCAATGTGTCTCATCAACACTAAATAGTGGATACTGACGATCTTCAACCCCTTTACCTAATCCGTGGAATCTCGATGCAAAGTTCTCAGCAGCATCCTGACCTGTGCTACAGCATCACCTGATGGTTTAATGTTAATCAATCCACGTTGACTTCTGAATGATGAAGCCAGCCTTTCCTCTTGAATATCCACGTAATTACTGTTTTCTTTCCATGTGGCAACTAACTTCAGTGAGAAGTCGAACTGATTCAACCTGAGTGACAGTTAAACTGATTGGGATTTTTTTTAATGACAGTCTTCACACCAACAGAGAAGTAAACATTCCATTTTAACTATAAGCCACTTTCTGTTCTCAGTACCGTTTAAATGAAAAGATGCCACAGTGGTTTTCCCCAGTGTTCACAGTCAAAGGACTTTTGCATCACTTTTTCATTTTATTCCATAGCTTTGCACAAGCCGAGATCTCAGCCCATTTTGGCTATGCCATCAAGGTTTTCAAATTTCCAGATGTTTCCAATTTCACTTCTAACATTACCACTTTTCATTTCTTCGCTGCAACCTTCATTGTGGTTGGCCAGGTCCCCTTCTGAGTTCTTCATCCTTGTTCAATGCTGTGTGGGTTCATCACTGAGAGACAAAGAGGCAATACGGCTACACGCTTTGCTGTCTGGGTGTGAACAGAGTGACAGACACACAGTGCCTTGCAGCTGAGGGGTGGGAAAGGTACTGTGCTTTGTCACTGATCACAGTGCAGGTCTGTTACTTAGGCCACGACCTGTGGACTGAGCGAAGTCTCTGCTGTATGCAGGCACAGCCGACATACTGGGGAGGTTGACAGATGAACCATGGTAACGTATGTACATGCACATCGGAACCGTGCAGAGTGAAGACTACCTAATTTCATTCCAATCCTTGCTTAACAATTACTCAGGCCAGTGAGGCTAAAGATTTGAAAATGTGATTGAAGCAATGAAACTTAGGGAAAAGTAAAAAGAACCCTAAGCTCTGACCAAACAGGTCACAGAAGGCATATGAAAACAAAAGAGAGGAAAATAAGGGGTTATAATAAAATTTCACTATAAAGTACATTAATTGACTTATCATGATTGAAGTATTTTAAGAAGAGGAAATCTGCATGGAAGGACCTGAGCGGAGCAATGAGGACAGCTGTGTAATTCCAAAATCTCCTAACAGTCCTCCAAAATACAAAAAGACAATTTTAATAAGCAGGAACAAATAAAACTGCATGTCCCATGCCTTCGGGATAACCAGAAGGCCAGAGTAATTTCAATTTACCTTTAAGTAAAAAAAAAAAAAAATATATATATATATATATATATATATACACCATATCCCAGTGAGCCACTGTGAGTTTTGCTGTAACACTTTCTTGAAAATGCAAAATCTGGTGTTCAAATATGATGGATATATTAGAGAACAATTAGAACATAATGAGAATTTTAAAAAAAGAACATAATGAGAATTTTGAGTTTGCTTGTGAGCATCTTTATCTGCAAGAAACAGTAGGTAAATGCAGAAAACTGCACCCAGCTGAAGCAAACCAGTAGGAATGCACATGAAACACTCACAAACCCTCAAAAATCTACCGGCTACCTTGGGTCACCACAAGAGCTATGAGCCGCAGAGGTCCATGTCTGGAGTCACAGCTTTCCAGCCCATAAAATAACTCACAAACTACAATCCTTTCCATGGCCACTCCCACAAGCAAACTTTCAGTCTCTCTCTAAAGCGCCATATTTATTGGAGTATTTTTATATTTCTAATGACTTAACATGGGCAAAACAGTGCTACAGTTTTTGTAAGGTTCCTGTCTTTTTTTTAAATGTGCCACTTGATGTTTTTTGAGTGTTGTGCCCTGTTAAGGACTGAACTGTGTGTCCCCTCTGTGCAAAGTTTCTCTGTTTAAGTCTTAATCCCCAGGAGCTCAGAATGTGGCGGTCTTTGAAGAACGGCCCTTTAAAGGGTATTTAAGGTAAAAGTCATCCATGTGGGCCCTAATCCAACAGGGCTGATGTCCTTATCAGAAGAGGACATTAGGACAGAGACACACGGAAGGAAGACCATGAGACAGGTGTTAGAAGAAACCAAGCCCGCTGACCTTGATCTCTGATTTCCGCCTCCAGAAGTGTGAGAAGATACATTTCTGTCGTTGAAGTCATCCAGCCCATGGAACTTCCTTAAGGCAGCTCTAACAAACACACACAGGCCCCCAAACCCATTTTCCCCACAAGCCGTATGGTTTTTATTGTGCGATTTGTCACAGCATGACTTTTTAGGAAAGCCTATGCTGCGTGGCAGCAGAACGGACTGTATCCCTCGTGTCCCTGCTGTGAGTGGTCATCGGAACAAGGAGATGCCAGAAAGGACAGAGCGGAAGAAAGAAGGGAGTGGTGGCTGTGGTCTTCAAGACTGATGCAACGTCACTGTCTCGGAGAGAAAGTCCACCCTGAAATGAGGGATTAGAGAGACAACTATGAGAAAGAGGCAAACTTGAAAGTTCATCCAAACACCAGGAGGCAGTCTTGGAAAGGCAACTATTTGGGGGAAAATAAGGTAAAGAGGCTGCTCTTTGGGACGAGCATGGTAATGTTGAAAAAAAGGCAGAGAGGGGAATTTAGAAAGCTGCAACAGAAAATAACTGCTCCTCCACAGGGGACACAGAAATCGTCCCTGTCTCCCGCTAGCCATCCAGTAAAGCAGTCACACCGCATGGTAATGTCAGGGTCCTGGCAGACACCCCCGCACACCAGACCCTGAAATTAACCGCACCAGCAATGGGACACACAGGCAGCACGTACCCTCTGACACGATGCGCTAGAGAAGGGACCAAGATCACTTTGGGAATATTTGCAGCAAAAATGCACAATCTGAATCTAATCACAATTAAATACTGGACAAACACAAATTAAGGGGCGTTCATTATAGCTAACAAATGACCTGTACTATTCAGCAATGTTAAATTCGGGAAAGACAATACCGAGAAACTATCCGGATTAAGAGAGAATAAAGAGACGTTACAACTAAGTGAAAGAGGTAAGTCTGAACTGTAGAGGGGACTGGGGGGGGGTGTCCTATAAAGGACGGTAAGTGGGCAATCCAGCACAACTTGAATAAAGTACATGAGATAGAGCACTGTCCTGTGACTATGTAAGTTTTTAGGAAATGCAAACTGAAGTGTTGAGGGCTGAAGGGCGTCATGTCTGCAACTTAGTCTCTAAAGGTTCAGAACAAAAATCACTATGTCTAAGGGCGTGAGTACGGCAGGGAGGAAAGGGGGAGGCGGGAGGGAATGATAAAGTGAGCATCTGAGGAATTCCAGTGCAGGGTGCACTGGGATTCTTTGTACTCTGTTTGCAACTATTCGGTGCATATGAAATGATTTCAAAATAAGAAGTCAGAGAAAAAGACAGATTTTCCCCAGCCTTCCAATGCGTACTTTTTGGCCAAGTCCTCAATTCGTCCACTGGGAACAAAAAGGCCATGGTAGTGTAGACAGGAATATAACTAAAGAACAAAGAACAAAAGAGAATTGGAAATTCACAAATACCACTAGCACGTCCTCTTAGAATCTGAATTCAGAAATAAGTAAATAAACAAACAAACAAACAACCTTGTAAAGTGATCAGAGGCTCCACAGTACAGGTTGGAAAGTTCTGATTTACATCACCAACCTTGCCCGGTGGCACAGGGATAAATTCCTTCAGCCTCTCCTTGCATGTTCTTATGACAATGCCTGTAAATAAGATTCTGTATTCGCACCAGGCGCTCATGTAGAGAAGAACCGAGCAAAAAGTTCACATTATATGACATTTTTTTAAAGTACATGTTATTACTTGCAAGTGCATACGATCCAACGGACTCCCGACAGAAGAAAGCGTAAGGGCGAAACTCTTACATAACTCCATTCCAATGTGAGCACGAGACCCAGGCGCCTGTATCTTCCCTCACTCATCATCATATTATCTCAACTAGTCTCCCTCCTCCCAATCACTCTCCCTTTCAGTCTCTCTAGCTACACTCATCAGACTCCGCATTCTAAAATATACCTTCCGTGCCATCACTCTTGGATCAAAACTCTTCAAAAGACATTTATAAACAATCGGGTTCAAATATCTTAACCCAAATATCCAGGATCTCCTACTCTTTACAGTAGCTTCTTCTCCAGCCTTGTTCTCCAATCTCCCTTCAGCCAAGACGAGCCATGGTGTCTATGCTGACCCCTAACACTTGCCCCGAACATCCTCAAAGCCCACCTGGGGGCCCACCGACTCCGTGAAGGGAAGGAGAAAGAACAGAGAAGCCCTAGAGAGTTCTGATTTTTTTAATTACCCACTGTCTAATTCCTGACCATCATTCCCCCTTCTTTCAGTCTTTAACTGCTCCAGCTTTGCAAGTCCCTTGGCACATGTGGATTCTGTAATACAGTGGGCTACAGCAGCTCTGAGAACACGGAGGTGCGGAAGGGATGACAGTTCTCAAAGAAGCATAAACAGCAAAAGTGGCCCAGGAAGAACTGGTGTTTATGGTCTGAGAGAAGGGGCCAGAGTGCAGGGAAGGCAGCACTGGGGGAGACCGGGGGGGACCACGGGGAGGGACTGATGGTGAGTCAGCAAATACCGCCACCACAGACAAAAGGGTGAACCCCATCTCATCCAATTCAAATTACAAAAAAAAAATGTTTAAGTAGATACATGTAAATTAATGAAACACTGCTACATTTGCAGAGTACAGCAGTACCAAAGGGGACATCTCTACTGAAGACATATCCATTTGTTACGGAAATGGAGGTCTTGCTGGTGAGTCCAGAAACCCAGCACTGGGGAGAACTGAAAGGTTGTACGTGACCTCTCTTTCCCCTTCATTCAGGACAAGGGCTTCAAGAACATTTCCAGACATTCTCTAGGGGCGACGGTATGGTGATGGATGCTAACTAGATGTCTTGTGGTGATCATTTCGCAGTACACACAAAAACTGAATCATTATGTTGTATGCCTGAAACTAACATCATGATACAGGTCAGTCACTTCTAAATTTTAAAAATAAGTTAATTCTTGGGTGGCTCAGTGGGTTAAAGCCTCTGCCTTCGGCTCAGGTCATGATCTCAGGGTCCTGGGATCGAGGTCCGCATTGGGCTCTCTGCTCAGCGGGGAGCCTGCCTCCTCCTCTCTTTGCTTGCCTCTCTGCCTACTTGTGATCTCTCTCTCTCTGTCAAACAAAAATAAAAATCTTTAATAAAAAAAATAAGTTAATTCTTCTTTTAAACAAAGACATTTTTCAATTTATTTATTTGTTTGTTTTAAGTAGGCTACACATGCAGCGTGGAGCCCAACACGGGGCTTGAACTCACAATCCTGAGATCAAGACCTGAGCTGAGATCAAGAGTTGGATGCATAAGTGACTGAGTCACCCGGGTGCCCCAAAAAAGAAATTCTTGTCATTGCAGTCCAGTTCCACAAAACCAAGAGCCCAGCTCAAATGAGAAAAATTTAAAAATGTGTTTCCTCTTTCATTTTCCTCTAAAATAAAAAGTAGTTGAAAAGATGATATCTACAACCCTCCAAGCATCTCCAAGGATAAAATTCATCCGAAACCAAGAGAACTCTTCCCTTTATTCCCAGTAATGTGTTTCCACTTTTGAAAATCATTCATTCTTACCCCCAGTGGACTGAGCTCTTTGCCGGCAAACTATGTTACTTTTCACTGTATCAGCTCCCAGCCCAATTCACAGACTCAATATATGTTTATAAGAATCAATATTTAGCCAGAATGATGAGAATGTAGCAAAAGTAGATGACCATTTCAGTGTAAAATATTTCATCTAAAAAAAAACCAAACAAAACAAGATATTCGCTGGGGACCAAAATCGTCAGGAAAGGCACATGAGCCAGTCTTCCCAATTCAAGGTAATCACAGTCAGTTAACACATTTTGAGCAGGTATCTAATCACAGAATCCTACTGACAGACCTTTGAGTTAGGTCCTCCTGTAATTTCACAGAGGAAGAAGAACCTGAGGCCCAAGAGAGGTTAAGTAACTTGCTCCAAATCACACGGGGGG
>LNAC01000061.1:170226-186186 GCA_002007465.1 Ailurus styani | reverse complement strand
AGGGAGGTGGGAGGGTGGGGGAGGGAGGGGCAGAGCCAGAATTCAAGCAGTTGGATCTCTAAAGCCCATGCTTTCAACTGTTACGCAAATACAAATGCAGCAAAAAAAGATCAAATGAATGCAGTCTAAGAATTAATCACCAAGTATAATATTTTCATTGCATACTTTATGGTTAATACTTACAGTGCAGCCTAATTTAAACAGTATTAAATGATGATTTGGATTTCTAAAATTTAGTTATTATTTTGTGTTTAAAAGCCTACCTTAAGTCACCGTTAACAGAGCGAGCCCATTAATCATGATTACTTGTAGGGCAATAATAATTACTAAAAACTGACTTTTCGATTATAAGTTTAATCAAAATAACATTAATATAGGATGGATCTTTTCCTTTAATAACAATCATCATTTTTAAGTGGGCACACATTTTACATGTTTAATTATTTTAGTTATAAATAGAATTATACTGTTTCTTAAAACCAAAAGGAAATAAACACACACAAATAGAACATTTTCGCTGGGTTACCCTGAAAAAGTATCTGGTCAGTCTTCAGATTCCTTTTCCTGAGAGGCGGTGAAGCACCGAGGGCTCCACCCAGGCCTGAAGCTGGGCTTGGATCCCAGCCAGTCCATTCTTCCATTCCTGTGACCTCCAGCAAGGTCCTTAACCTCTCTGAGCTTTGTAAATAACACCAACAGTCTCAAGTTATTTTGAAGATAAAAAATACATAATATACACAAAACAGCAGACCTAAAGGAAATACACGTTAAATCCTTTTCTTTCTTAGAAGAGAAACAAGAACAGATAACTTTCATGTCTGTGTATCAGTGAGTCCAAACTATACTGATACTTTCCGGAGTCCAAGAGAGAAACAAGGTTTCTCCATTCCCATTGTCATTTGTGAGACTTTGAGGAAAGTAACTGAATAAATATATCCCAATTCTAGATTCCAGTTTATATGGATGGCTTATATGCAAAGAGTCACTTTAAGATTTCGTTTTTGAGATTACGGTCTTAAAAATCTTTTTTTTTTTTTTTAATTGACCTCTGTGATTGACTTTAAACTCTGTAAGATGGGAGATCTTTTCACCTAACCTACTGAAGGCTAGAGATAGGACCAAATGATATTTAATGGTTTCAGACAGCAAAATAAGGCCTTAGATCTGCCACCAAACAGGAATAGATTAAAAAACAAACAAATAAACAAAACAAATCAAAAAACCCCCAAAAAACCCACATGGTGGTTTAAATGAAAACAAAGAATCCAGTCTTCTGAAAATAGGATTCACTGGTAGCAACAGGGTAACAACTAACATCTCACAGGCCAGGACCACTGGCTCCTTGTCCAGGCTAAGAACAAAGACATGTGTCTATCAGATGGCTCTCACTAGATGGCTGGGAGAAGCCTGTAACTAATAAGAGGTCCCAGCACCCCAGAAGCCTGCCATGACCTCTGTACTACTACATGACCAAGGAGCAGGGGAAGGGAAATTCTTCTTTCTAGAAATAGTGCAGCTAACAAGTACATTAGGATGACTGAGTGAGATCATTGTTTTTACAACACCCAATTCACAAATCTCAACGCTGAGCATCAATGGCTCAAATACTGATCCCTTTTTTTCAATGTCGCTGAGAAACATCTCAAACGTGTGCTTTCCCTCACCAAAATATCCTTATGCATGTATGGGGGGCATAGAAAGAGATAGAGAGAGAGATACACACACACACACATACATATATATATATATATATATATATACATATATATATATATACATATATATATATATATATATCCTGAATTTGAACAAATCTCTATCAATTTACAAGAAATATGGAATTTTACCATGAGGATGCTATGGGGGGGGCAAAAAAGGACGAAGAGATAAAGCTGTGGATTTAAAAATACTAAGAGGGGCAATTTTTCTTTTTTTTTTTTTAAGGATTTATTTACTTATTTATTTATTTGACGGAGAGAGAGATCACAAATAGGCAGAGAGGCAGGCAGAGAGAGAGGAGGAAGCAGGCTCCCTGCTGAGCAGAGAGCCGATTCGGGGTTCGATCCCAGGACCCTGAGATCATGACCTGAGTCGAAGGCAGAGGCTTTAACCCACTGAGCCACCCAGGCGCCCCTAAGAGGGCAATTTTTCAAAAAAGAATCAGTCCATGGTGTTTGTAGCCTCATCGCGATAACTGGTTTTATGGGAAAGGGCTATAGAAGGTTTCTGGGGTGGCTGGTAAAGTTCTGGCATCCTGGGTGGTGTCAGAAGGGTACTCTCTTTACAACAATTCATTAAGATCGGTTTGTTTTATGTGGGCTGTGTGGGTATTTTTTTTAACAATAATAATGTTTAAAAAGAGAAGAGTGAGATTCTTCTCTCTTTTTTTAATATTTCATTTATTTATTTGAGAGAGAGAGCATGAGCTAGAGGAGGGGCAGAGGGAGAGGGAGAAGCAGACTCCCCACTGAGCAGGGAGCCCGATGCGGGGCTCGATCCCAGGACCCCAAGATCATGACCAGAGCTGAAGGCAGACGCTTCACCAACTGAGCCACCCAGGTGCCCCAAAAAGTGAGATTCTAAAGGTAATTCCAGAATCGCCATTAGGCAGACTAAGCATGTGCTGAGGTGCTTAGAAGGTCAGTAACTTAGTCCTCTTCTCCGGCCTCTCTCCCAGATGAATCCTGGGGATGGGTTGGTTGGTTTGTCTTTAACAGTATTCCTCGGTAGAGCTTTATAGGAAAACAAGAGCAGCAACACGCGGCTTTGCCCAGACAGGTGTTTCTACCCGACGGGGGCAGTGTGCACCCTAAGGCACGGCGGGACAGCCACCGTCTCGCACCCCACAGAGCTTTTGTGCTCCGCGAGGTAAACCGGAGTTCAAGGGTGGTTTTAGTGAGATCAACTAATGGCAGCGCTGTAATTTCAGAGTTCTCAAATTTCTTATAACCTACTTTTATTTTTTTGAATTACTCAAAACAAAAGGATTATGCAGAACAATCATTCTAAGTACTCACTTTATAAAGGCTGTTCCCCCTCATACTGAACAACGAACCGGAACGAGACTCATGAGCACGGGCAAATACATATTTCGCCACTGAAAAAATACGCTTCACTTTATTGTCCTTATACTTGCCTTGATAGGCTTTAGTGTTGGTCTTTACAAAGTTTCGGAAAACAGAACTTAAATAATTTGGACAACCCTTTGTTTTAACATCACCCCAAATCTCTCAGAACAAGATGTAACTGAAATCCTAAGTAGAGCATGCCAGAAATTCCTGTACCGTTTTCAGCTGGACCCTAAAACTTTGAAAATTTCATTATTCTTTAGTATCATCCTCTTACAACATTTTTAAGCAAAAAAGTTGGAAGGCGTTTTACCAATTATAAATCTCTGAAATTCACCTGGTACAACTGCCATATTTTTTAGGTCTTGGTGGATGGAGAATCTAGAACGTCAGAGTAATCTGAGTGTTGCTTATCACAGATGGGAAGGCTCCCTCCACTGCCCCAAATTCTACCCTGTTGTGCAGTTATGTATACGGAAAATAATATGAGTTACAATAGGATTTGGCATTAATTTGGAAAACCAGTCATAACACAGAGCAGCTGTGTGGCTCTGGGCAAATTACTTGGTCTCTCTGAGCCTCCACAGCCTCACAGATAAAAGAGATTCGACAACTTTCTGCTTGTGAAAATTAAGTGACGCTATACATATACCTAAGCATCTGGGACAGACGAAAAACTCAAAAGTTCCTTCTTCTGTCTCTTCTCTCCAGAAACACTGAGATTGGAGGGCTCAGGAAAGCTTGCCTGGGGTACCGGGTAGACGGAGAATAGTGGTTCTTCCTGTGTGGTCCGAGGACCAGCAGACTCACAGTAACAGGGAGTCTGTCGGAAATCCCAATTCATGGTGTGAGCCCAAGCTCAACTTAACAAATCAGGATTTCTGGGGCAAGCCCAGGAAGCTATGTTTTAATAGCCTGTCCAGGTGTTTTTTAAGAAATTCAAGTTTGAGAGCTACAGATCTAGAAATCTGAGGTGTTACGCACAGCATCGTCTCGTGATTCCTTAGCCCATTTTCTGATCCTTGCTTCCCTCTCCTTCCCTGTTTGTCGCTCCGGCTCCTTCAACTGTCCAGCTGTGTGTCAACATTTGACTTCACTGGCTCACTTCCCAGACCACAGCTGGTCGCTACCCGTCCCGGAAGTCCTGTCCTGCTGACAATGTACTAAGTGTCACAGCACCACCCCCAGCACCGCCCTGCTACACAGACGGACGTCCACAAGGGCCTGGTCTCCACCCAGGCTGTATCATGCCTCACAGGCAGGCTGGCCCGTGCACACTCAGATCCAAAGCGAGCCTTCCCCATTCTGTCCCAGAGAGGGCATCGTTCCTCCAAATCCATGGTACTTGGGGCACAGGAGAATGCCTGAGGACTCTGGATTTCCTGGATCTCACTTTTAAGGCTTTTCTTGGAATTGCCAAGTCAACTGAAGGAGGTGTGACAAAATTAACCATTCTGGCTACCACATCTGAGTCCACCTAATTACAGAAAGTGTGGATCCCAAGCCCGGCAGTGGGCGAAGTGCCAGCATTCTGTGGGTTACACTTGATATCCTTCCAACCCGTCCGTCTCAAACCAGGATCATGGGAGTAACTGTCCTGCAAAGAAATATGGTGGACACTTGACTGAGGTGTTCAAACTAGTAGTTACTGGCCTGGGCTGAGAGCGTTTAGCCAGTTAGGGAAGAGACTCCATCATCTATGATTGCCGGGTCCTGGTAATCCATATCCCACTCCCTCTGATTGTCTGGAATGGTATTCTCTAAGTCCAGTTCTACCAATACCCGACGCTGACAACTAGGATGAAATTATGGCCCAGTTCATTAGGGGTACAAGAGACTAGCTCTCTACCAGCGTACACTCACCAGTTCCATCAGAACCCAGTCCGTGCGAGACCCCAGACAGAGGGGGAACAGAAGATAGAGACCATCACCATGGCAGTGAATTGTTCCAGGGGCCTCTAAAAGATAAGCCACGTAAACTTCTGCATTGGCCGAGTCTGGAGTGGACACAAACCAGAGCTGGTACCAAGACCTTCCTGCCATCAACGAAATACCCAGCTAAGGAGTTTACGCCTGTGTGTATCATAACAAATCCTGGAGGTCTTTAAACCAAAACTTCAAAACCTAAGGAACCGTGTGTATCCCTGACAGTGAAGTCGGAGATATGCACTCAACACTCAACAGTGGTAAGAGATGAAGCTGAGCATGACAATCTGAGGCCACACACACACACACACACACACACACACACACACACTATAATTGTGGCCATTTACTGCCTTTTACAAATCTGAGGTGATATTTTTAGTGAAGTTCAGATCAGAAATTGATCTTTTTCCACACCACTTGTTCCAGAAATAATCTCCCAATTTACAGTCTCACTACTGCTATGTGCTTGTATTTCCCTGCATTGTGTCCAGCACTGAGTGTAATGATGTTTTTAAGGCTTTGTCAATTTCAAAAGGGAAAACTGGCTTTACTCCTCATGTATTTTTGATTGCTAAAAAAGTTAAACACTTCTTCACTTTTAAAAAAATTGAACACATGCAATTTCTTCCTTTTAGAGATCATTTCTTTAAGCAAACTGCTTGCTGCAAGGCAAGTTTGATAAACGTACTGCTTACTTGTTCTGTTCACACTGTTACAAACTATATAGAATGAGGGGGAGAACAGCAAAACTCACGACATCCTGAAATCCCATCTTAAATAAGCATTATGTCAAAACAAAAATATCAAAAAGCATTCTACAGTTTAGAGCAGGATAAATTTAGGGGTGGAAAAAAGAACACCAACCGATCTGACACCTTATTTTACCTAGACCTGGAAAGCTTGTCCAAGGTTATTCAGCTCAGACCAGTGGACAAGCCTGCATTTCCCGTGGCCCTTCGGTCCAACATTCTTGCTAACACACCATTATTCCAGCTCAAATTCCTGAAGGAGACAGAATCTTTGCAGTACTGGGTAAATGGATGCCGCTGCCACCGTGATTCTACCTGTTTAGGAAACTCCTGGACAAGAAAGACCACTCACAGAGTAGGAGAAAGCCCACTGTTCAACATAGTGCACTTCCATTTCTTCAGCTGCTTAGCACCCCACGCCCCCTCCCATGTGGCTATGTTTGCAACCATTATGCCCAACCCACTCCCAAACAAGCACGTGACCAGGATGGGCTGATCACATTCAGTTGCCTACAGTGATTACTATATATATATTATAGTTCCAATAATAGAAAATATGCATATAAATAAATAATAATTAGAAGATAACATGCAAACAAACATTTTTTTTAAATTGGTTATAGGGATAATTATATTTGACTGATTTTAAAAAGTTTTATTTAGATTCAATTAATTAACATATAGTGTGTTATTAGTTTCAGAGGTAGAGTTCAGTGATTCATGAGTCTTATATAACACCCGGTGTTCATTACGTCACGTGTCCTCCTTAATGCCCATCACCCAGTTACCCCATGCTCTTACCCCTCTCCCCTCCAGCAACCCTCACTTTGTTTCCTATGATTAAGAGTCTCTCTCCCTCTCTCTTTTTTTTTAAGATTTTATTTGTCAGAGAGAGAGAGAGCGAGGGAGAGCATAAGCAGTGGGAGTGGCAGGCTCCCCACTGTGCAAGGAGCCCGATTTAGGACTTGATCCCAGGACCCTGGGATCATGACCTGAGCCGAAGGCAGACATTTAACCAACTGAGCCACCCAGGCATCCCTGATTAAAAGTCACTTATGGTTTGCCTCCCTCTCTGATTTTGTCTTGTTTTATTTTTCCCTCCCTTCCCCTATGCCCCTCTGTTTTGTTTCTTAAATTCTACATATGATTGAAATCATATGATAACTGTCTTTCTCTAACTGACTTCTTTTGCTCAGCATAACATCCTCTAGTTCCATCCACATTGTTGCAAATGGCAGGGTTCCATTTTTGATGGCTGAGCAATATTCCATAGATCTCTACCATATCTTCTTTATATGAATAATTATTTTAAAATTCTTCTTTAATATTGCCAATCTATCATTTTTTCAACAACAATAAAAGGAAAATATTTGCTAGGTGAATTTTCAAAAAAACTTAAAAATAAATATTGCCTGGGGGGTGCCTGGATGGCTCGCTTGAGCCTCTGATTCTTGGTTTTGGCTCAGCTCGTGATCTCAGGGTCATGACACTGCCCAAGGACGGCCCTGAGCTCAGTGTGGAGTCAGCTTGGGTTTCTCTCTCCCTGTCTCTCTGCTCCTTCCCACCAGGCTTGCTCGCGCTCTCNTGTGGAGTCAGCTTGGGTTTCTCTCTCCCTGTCTCTCTGCTCCTTCCCACCAGGCTTGCTCGTGCTCTCAAATAAATAAATAAATAAATAAATCTTAAAAACACAAATAAATAAATATTGCCTGGCTATAAGGCAATGGTGATCCTAAATGTTTTATTAATAACATGCATTTAACCCCCGAAACAAGCCTATGAGGGAACAGGCAGAGAAACGTGCCACAGGGCTAGTTAGTAACCCACAGTGCCGGGATTAGAACCACACTCAACTACCAGGGTTCTGCTTCTCAGCTATCGGGCTAATTTCATTAAACCTTCTCTCCATTGACGAAGTCAACTCTAGAGAAGCACAAAAAATTCTATGAGCACACTATCTTGCCTATGGCCATATTTCCTTGGGTTGGGATTTTTTTGGTCTGATTTCATCAGCTAAATAAGCCAAATCTAACCAGTACTTATATATACAAGAAAAGTACAGTGGCTTTAAGAATGCCCCAGATGTTAGTGAGATGACACTTCTTCCAATTCAAAAATAATAATGTTTGTTTGTAATTATCTTCTAATTACAATTCAATAATTATATACAATGAATAGCATTTCATGTACAATAAACATCACTAAACAAATCTTGTCCTGTTATAAATGGTATGAAAACAACAGAATAATCTCTTATTAGTAAGACATATCATGAATGAGTAATGACATCTGGGATCATACATTTTCTCTCTACAAAAATTTCAATTAGTCCTGGCAGCCATGGCCTTAATTATTACTTTCAAATATTAATTTTAACCTTCAAAGAATGATTTAGCAATGCTCTGAAATTAGGAAATTAATGCCAAGGAGGTTTTTTTGCCCAAGTACATTTCAGTACTAATCTAATAAAATCCTCCCTAAATTCATAAATTTCTTCCAATTTGCAACTGAAATATAAAAATAGGAGACCAAATTAAAAACAAAAGTTTCACAGGAAATAATTACTATTTATTCAAGTCGAAATGGTCGCATTTCCTCGGACCAGTACCTCACGTTATTCTCTCCGCAACCACTTCAACATGTACACCTACATCAGAGGGAAAGGTCCCTGATTCAGACTAATGAAGTACCTAAAACCTAAAGGAGTAAACGAATTGGCCAACTATTTAATAGAAACTTACGGAAACTTAACTTTGTTACTTTCAAATATTACGTAACTCAAACTAGGGAAACGAATTATTTCGAATATCTGATGATGTGCCCATCTACCGTTCCCACATACACGTGCTTCTGAAATACGGCACCTGGAGAGGATGCTTGAGAACAGTTTATTAGGATTTCCTACTTTATGTCTCTGCATCTGATATCTTAATTTCACATGGCCTTCCTGTTAAGAAAGAGTTCATGTCGGGGCACCGGGTTGGCTCAGTACATAAAGCATCCGGATCTTGATTTTGGCTCAGGTCACGATCTCAGGATCTCAAGTTCAAGCCCCACATCAGTGCTCAGTGAAGTGGGGGATCTGCTTCAGGATTCTCTCTCGCTCTCTCTCTGCCCCTCCCCCCACCCACTCGCTCTCTAAAATAAATAAATCTTAAAAAAAAAAAAAGAGTTCATGCTAAGAACGTCCACCCCATTCAAACTCATGACTTAACTCAAACTATGTACCATTTTCAATTTTATTCAAAACTTTCGATATATTTCATTTAGTATTCTAGAAGTAGAACATAATTCTTGCCTAAAAATGGTTTCATATTATCAAAAGTATATACAACTAAAAGAACGATAACCACAGTCCACTATGTTATAGCTGGTTCCCAATGACACAAAGAAGTTCATGCACACTTAACAGAGTTAGCAAATGAGTTTTGTCTCTAGGGCAACTCTAATTAATTAGTGATGACTTCCCGGAGCGTGGCGGTGAGGACTCTGAGCAGCAGAGGGCCGGGCCCGGATGCCGGTGAAGGGGAGAGCAGCACCTGTGTACGCCTGAGTCGCCTACACCCCCATTAACCAATACTCGATGGCGGCCAAGTTCATTTTAATAGTAATCCAATAAAACATAATCTCAAAAGAAACCTTGCCTGTCAAAGCGAGTGTCACCTTATGAATTCCAAAATCAAATAAAAATGATTTGGGGAAAAGTTTTGTTGCTACACCTTCTACCTGGTGATTCAATTCTGGTAGTGATGGGATGACCTTCACAGTTCACTCTTGACAGCTGATTGGACGTTCTTATGCTGTGCTTTCTATTGCTCATTCTGGGGGGAAAAAAAAACCTGCATTTTCTTGGTTTCTACTTTATACATAATTTATGGAAGGAAGTTGAACATTCTTGTGTTTCGCTTTACAGGATACCAAGCAGTAAAACCACCCAGCCCACACCCTAATACCCTCGGGTAACATTAGCCTCCTGCTGAACCTAAGCCAGAATATACGCCACATGGCTCTGTTCCAGGGCCTTTCACACTGGTGCAGGCCAGGCAATGGACCGGGGGGCACCGGTATTCAGAGCCACAAAACAGACATGACATTTAAGACATTATTTAAATATTAAAATAAGCACAAATACATTATTTAGAAGAACATAAAACTGGCATGCATCTTTAGAAGAAAACAAGAGATTACCAAAAAATGTTCCCTTTATGGAAAGGTCAGCACACACACACACACACACACACACACACACACACACTCATGTACACACACCCTTTGGGTTCCATCTTCTTTGCAGTAAGAATACTTTGGTGGAAAACTTAGAGAAACACAGGATTGCTCTATTAGTGTGCATAAACTAAGGAGTGACTTGGAAAAAGTTATCTTGATTTTCAGAGACATGGAAGGCAAGTTGATCCCTGTAACAATGCAGCTTCCAACAAGAGTTCATTTGGAGAAAAAAAAAAGTTTTGTGTACTGCAGTTATTTCTGGACTATAATGACTACAGAAACAGCAATATTTAACGTTTATTGAGCATTTCCAGGCAATGGGACCCCAGATCCGTAGGTATCACCCTTGCACTACTTGCCAAGAATATTCTAACTAGTGGGCCTTTGTATTTTGTATTTCACCCCTTCTGTCCAAAATGTTCGTCTCTGAGATCATTCCCTGGCTCACATTCATTCTTTCTTTCCTATCACTTTTCTAAATTTTTCTCCAAGACTGCTAACCTCTGTCACCTCACCTCTGTATGTTTTCTTCACAGCACACAAACATTTGCTACATTACTTTGTTTACTTCTTAAGCACGTGTCTCTCCTACTATAGTATATACTCCCTAAAGTAAAGGCAAGAACTTTTTCTATTATGTATGAGGACACGGTGAGAAGGTGGCCATCTGTAGCCAGCAAGAGAGCCCTCACCAGAAACCAAATTGGCCATCACCTTGACCTTGGACTCCCAGCATCCATGACTGTGTGAAAATAAATGTCTGTTATTTAAGCCACCTATTCTGTGATATTTTGTTACAGCAGTCCCAGCTGACTAATATGTAAGGGATGGAAATCAAATGGTCTTTTTTCTTTTAAGATTTTATTTGTCAGAGAGACAGAGAGCACAAGCATGGGGAGCTGCAGGCAGAGGGAGAAGCAGGCTCCCCGCTGAGCAGGGAGCCCAATGTGGGACTCCATCCCAGGACCTTGGGATCATGACCTGAGCTGAAGGCAAATACTTAACCAACTGAGCCATTCAGGTGTCCCTCAAATGATCTTTAAGGGCCTTGAAATCCCTCAGAAACCCATTCCTCTTCCTATGCTAAATGCTCCCGATCTGGCTCCCCACAAACCTCTGTCACCCTCACAGGGGAGCCCCTGGGGTGAGCATTCCCCCACTTCAGTGACACTAGTCAGCAGTCTAGAAAGGTTTCACTGCTATCCTGGTGCCTTTCTCTAAATCTCCCTAAACCTAAAAATCCGCCCTATAGGGTTGTCCTGAGGATGTAATTAACTTATAGGAAAGGTTTAGAGCAGTGTGTAGCAGAGTACACATTATACACTATCAGCTGCTATTTTTAGGAGCACAATTAACAAATTTTACTCCCAAAATAACCCTTGGCAGGAGGTACAATCAGTATCCTCAGTTCAGGAGACTGAGGCACAGAAAGGTCATAGCCATTAAGCAGAGGAGGTCAAGACTGGAAATCAGGCAGTCTGACTCTGGGCCCTAGGCTCTTAATTCAATGGCTGGTCCACAGTGAAAACTGTAAAGGTTGCTGCTTTTATTACTAAGGTCATACTATAATATTAGTAAAAAAAAAAAACAAAAGTGGACACAAATCAAGAAAGCAATTTAATTTTTCTTTCCAGTTCTTTTCTACAAGGGCTCCTCGGTCATTTTATCTAATAGTAAAACTATAATTCTGCTTATTAAAGAAGAATGTTTCTATACGCACACTAAAAAGAGTGCTCATCTCAATATATTCTTGAAACCATTGAAAAGTTCCATGTTAATCGTTCATATTTATGACCCCCATGTGAATCAATATCTTCCCACCAATAACCATGAAGCCAATCGGCCTTTGTCTTTCTCTATTGGCAGTACCTGAGCAATGTCCCTCTTAAGCAGTCGTCTCAAGTCTTGGTCTCAATAACTGCCTATAGGATACACATTATTTTCAAGCTTACATGTAATGTTCACTAAAATGATAATATAACAGGCCATAAACCGACTTTCAATAAAGTCAAAAGACTGCACTATATGTAGACACTCTCTGACCCCGATTCAATTACACCAGATGTTCAAATCAATAACAAATCTTAGTTGTTTGAAAATTCAGAATGATACTTCTAAACAGTTACAGGTAAAAGAAAAAAAGCTAAAAATTACAAAATTCATAAAACAATAATAAAGAAAACCCTGCACGTGAAAAATATTCAAGATTCAAAGAAGCACATGAGTTAGGTTTATGATCTAGCAAGTGCAATTATTAGGGAGAAAAGGCCAAAATTTAATATGCTAACCATCCCTTTTCAGAAATTTTAAAAAGTCAGTAAAATCAACCCAAAGTAGAAGTCTGGAAATAATACAGAAAGCAACAGGGAACAAGTGATAAAGAGAATGAACAATGTTGGGATCAAAACTCATTTCTTTGAAAAGAATAATGAAATTGACTAACCTCTAACAAAGACAATAAAGGAAAAAAAGAATGAAACACAGACAATAGCACAAATGAAGAGGACACAGCTACAGATGTCACACAGATGAAACAAACACATACTACAAATTTATTGTGAATTACTTATGTTAACAAATTTGGATATACAGATGAAATAAACAAATTCCTAAAAAGCAAACTCCAAAGAACTGAATCAAAAATAAACAGAGAGGCGGCTGGCTGGCTCAGTCAGAAGAGCATGTGACTCTTGATCTTAGGGTCATGAGTTTGAGCCCCATGTTGGGTGTAGACATAATTTCAATAAATAAACTCCAAAAAAAAAAAAAAACAAAACCTAAATTGTTTCATAAGCATTAAAGAAACTATATCAGCAGTTAAAATGCTACACCTGTATGATTTTGTAGGCTTGTTCAACCAAGAAGTCAAGAATAAAATAAAGACAATATTACATCGACTATTCAAGATAGAAAAAGTAAGCACATTACTCAACTCATTTTATCATGGTGCCCAGCCTTAATACCTAAATTTGACAAGAAAACAATGAGGAAGGACAATTGTAGGTCAAGTTCACTTAAGAACACAAATATAAAACACAAAACGATAGAACATTTAATTGACATTAAGATAAAACTTCTCAAATATTTTAACATCTCTCAGACCACAATACATTTTATAATCTA
Source organism: Ailurus styani (assembly GCA_002007465.1). Taxonomy (NCBI): domain Eukaryota; kingdom Metazoa; phylum Chordata; class Mammalia; order Carnivora; family Ailuridae; genus Ailurus; species Ailurus styani. Next base: position 173,093 of record LNAC01000061.1, on the reverse strand, counting down.
TAATCATCATTAGCCATTAAAAATATATATAATAATATCCCTGAAATAGGAATGCATCTTAAATAGCATTTTAAAGTTAAAAAAGGGGCGCCTGGGTGGCTCAGTGGGTTAAAGCCTCTGCCTTAGGCTCAGGTCATGATCTCAGGGTCCTGTGATCGAGGCCCGCATCNATGATCTCAGGGTCCTGTGATCGAGGCCCGCATTGGGCTCTCTGCTCGGCAGGGAGCCTGCTTCCTTTTCTCTCTCTGCCTGCCTCTCTGCCTCTTGTGATCTGATCTCTCTCTCTGTGTCAAATAGATAACAAAATCTTTAAAAAATAATAATAAAGTTAAAAAAATATATTAGCAAACGAAACTGAATAATAATTCATAACCTTGGGTTTTATCCCAGGAATGCAAGGTTGGCTTGACATTAAAATATCAACTAATGCATTTAATGAAATTTGTGCCACTTACAGAAAAAAAATTACTTGAATATCTCAAAAAGAACAGAAAACCTTTTGATAAAATTCAAGGTCATTAAAAAAAACAAAAAACAAAAAACCACTCTTAGCTTGCTAGGAATAGAAGGGAACTTCCTTAACCTGATAAAGGTGTCTCCAAAATACCTATTTACATTGAAAGCATTTCCTGTAGGATTTAGAGCAAAACAAAGATGCCCATTATTACTATTTCAATTCAACAGTGTATTGCAAGTCCAAGCTAGTACTGTAAGGCAGGAAAAGGGGGGGAAAAGGGATTAAGGATAAAGCAAGGAAGAACAAAAGTGTCATTATTTGCAATGTAATCGCTGTCTTCATGTAAATAATCAAGGAGACCTTTCCTACCAAATACTGAAATTTGTTATAAAACTGTATTTAAGACAATGTGATAAGGGCAAAAGAACTGAATAAAAAGCCAAAAGGAAGTGAACAAAACTAGACCCACACAGACCAATACGACATATGGAGGCTGAAAGGCAAGAGGTATCACGACTCCTCAGTGGGAAAAGTGAGATGTCTCGGTGACAAGTTGATGCATGGGGGAAAAGTAAACTAGCTCCACGCCCCATACTCAAAAACCAAGTCCAAGGGATTTAAAGACCGAAATGCAAAAGGCAAACCTCTAATGCTCTGCAAAGTAGAATACTTTATGACTTCGGGTTACAAGATAGAGGCTTCTTGAACAAGAAACAAATCCACAATCATGATGGAGAAGATGGAGAGATCTGACCATAGTAAGAACCACCATTCACCAGAAACTCTGTAGAGAGACTAAAGCCACAAACTAGAAGATCCTTGCAACACCTAAAGCTCACAAGGATTTGTTTCCAATAAGGAACTCTTAAGAATCAACAAAATCTCACAAACCAATAGGAAGGTGAGCAAAACAAAACAAAACAAAACAAAGACACCCAGAAATTTCCAAGGGAAACAAATGGCTTCTACACATGAACTATGTTCAACCACAATGAGAGCCCAGTTCAACCCCACCAAATGAAAAGAACTTTAGAAGTCCAGCAAATTCAAGTGTTGCCAAGAATGTATGCAACTGGGAAACCTCATTGACTGCTAAGAGAGTGTTGGCTCTACCTAGTAAAGTTGCACGCGCAACTGTCTGACCCAACAAATCCACTCCTACGTCGATTTTCTGGGGAATCTCCACACACACGTGTGCCTGAAGAATCCCGCACAAAACACCTAACGCAGCACCGTTCCCAGTGTAGGGAAACTGGACACAGACCGAAAGGCCCACCGGCTGTATCTACACAATGTGACACAGAGCAAAAACTGTACGCGAGAAAGTCACCGACACCAACAAATACACAATTTTAATGGTGTGTTGACCTTAACATGTTCTTTCTATTATGAGCTTATCTTTTCATTGACAGACAAGGAAAGATATTTTGGACAGCGTACAGTCTGTGAATTTGAACAAACATATTGATTAGAGTTGCCAGAATCACAAGAATCCAGAACAATTCCATCACAACCCAAAACCTCCTCCATTCAGCCTCTTTGTAGGTACTGGGTCCTCTGTCCATCCCCGCAAACCCAGGCCAACTCTGCTTCGTTCTCTGGCTCTGTGCCTTTATCTGAAAGTGTCCCATCAATGGAACCATACAGTTCATAACCTTTTGGGACAGAAGTCTTGCACTCAGTAAGATGCCTGTGAGACTCAGCCAACCTGCTGCCTTTGTTTTTACAACTGAGCGGGATTCAACAGGACGTAGGTGCCACTGTCACGCACCCACTGAAGGTCGTCTGGATTGTTTCTAGGGAGGGGGCCTTATTACCAGAGCTGCCATACACATGCACGTATCGGTTCCGGGGTGAATAGAAGTTTTTAACTTTTCTAGAAAACATACCGAGAATTGGGAGTGTGGGGTTGTATGTTAAGTCTGCACGTAACTTTATAACAAAGTGGCCAACTTTTCTGCCAGAATAGCTGTACCGTTTCCCTTCCCATCAGCGACCATGAGAGCCCAAGCCCCCCCACACCCTCACCAGCACTTGCTGTTGTCACCAGTTCTTCATTTTAGCCTTTTTACTAGACGGGCAGTGGTATCTTCCTGTGGTTTTGATCCGCATGCCCCTAAAAGCTAAGGATGTGGCACATCTTTTCCTCTGCTTATCCTCTCAGCGGTACCTCTAGTCAAATCTTTTGGGCATTTTCTAAAAGTTTTTATGTGAATTCCAGTTAGTTAACACACAGTGTAATATTAGCTTCAGGAGCATAATATAGAAATTTGACACTTCCATACGAAACCCAGAGCTCATCACAAGCGTACTCCTTCATCCCCATCACCTATTTTACCCATTCCAATCCCCCCATCTCCTCTCTGGTCGCCACCAGTTTGTTCTCTGTAGTTAAGAGTCTGCTGCTTGG
>LNAC01000061.1:128978-170161 GCA_002007465.1 Ailurus styani | reverse complement strand
TCCTTGTGATCTCTCTCCCTCTGTGAAATAAATAAATAAAATCTTTAAAAAAAAAACTTTAAAAAAAAAATAAGAGTCTGCTGCTTGGTTTGCCTCTTTTTTTCCCCCTTTGCTCATTTGTTTTGCTTCTTAAATTCCACGTGTGAGTGAAATCACATGCTATTTGTCTTTCTCCAACTTATTTCGCTTAGCATTATACTCTCTAGGTCCATCTATGTCACTGCAAACGGCAAGATTTCATTCTTTTTGGTGGCTGAGTAATATTCCATTACACACACACACACACCCCTTCTTTATCCATTCACCAGTCAATGGACTCTTAGGCTCTTTCTACAATTTGGATATTGCACATAATGCTGCTGTAAATAGCAGAGTGCATGTATCCCTTTGAATCTTTGAATTAGTATTTTTGTATCCTTTGGGTGAACACGGAGCAGTGCAATTGCTAGATCCCAGGATAGTTCTGTTTTTTTACTTTTTCCTTTTTTTTTTTTTTTCAGTAGGCTCCACACTTGTGGAGGCCAATGCAGGGCATGAACTCATGACCCTGAGATCAAGACATGAGCTGAGATTATTTTTAACTTTTTGAGGACTCACCATACTATTTTCCACAGTGGCTGCACCAGTTTATATTCCCACCAACAGTGCGCAAGGGTTCCCCTGTCTCCACATTCTCAGCAACACCTGTTGTTTCTTATTTTTTTATTTTAGCCATTCTCTCACTGTGGTTTTGATTTGCATTTCCCAGGTGATCTGTGATGTTGAATATCTTTTCATCTGTCTGCTAGCCATCTGTATGTCTTCACTGGAAAAATGCCTATTCATGTCTTCTGCCCCTTTTATTGATTGGATTATTTGCTTTGGGGGTGTTAAGTTTTATAAGTTCTTTATATATTTTGGATACTTTCACCCTTTATCTGATATGTCATTTACAAGTATCTTCTCCCACTCCGTAGCTGTCTTTTAGTTTTGTCAATTGCCTCCTTCACTGTTCAGAAGCTTTTGACTTTGATGAAGTCCTAATAGTTTATTTTTGCTTTTATTTCCCTTGCCTCAAGAGACATATCTAGAAAAAAGCTGCTATGGCCAATGACAAAGAAATTATTGCCTATGTTCTCTTCTAGGATATTCATGGTTTCAGGTCTCACACTTAGGGCTTTCACCCATTGTGAATTTATTTTTGTGTGTGGTGGAAGAAAGTGGTCCAGTTTCATGCTTTTGCATGCTGCTGTCCAGTTTTCCCAGCACCATTTGTGAAAGAGACTGTCTTTTTCCCACTGGATATTCCTTCCTGCTTTGTCGAAGGTTAATTCGCCATATAGTTGTAGTTCCATTATCTGGGTTTTCTGTTCCGTCCCATTCATCTACATGTCTCTTTTTTGTGCCAGTACCATACTATTTTGATTACTACAGCCTTGTAATAGAACTTGAAGTCCAGAATTGTGATGCCTCCAGCTTTGCTTTCCTAGTTCAAGGTTGCACTGGCTATTGGGGGTTTTTGTGGTTCCATATAAATTTTAGGATTGCTTGTCCTAGTTCTATGAAAAAATGCTGTTCATATTCTGATAGATTGCTTTGGGTAGTAAAGACATTTTAACAGTATTTGTTCTTCCAATCCATGACCATGGAATGTCTTTCCATTTCTTTGTGTCATTTTTAATTTTGTTCATCAGTGTTTTATAGGTTCCAGAGTACAGGTCTTTCATCTCTTTGGTTAGGTTTATTCCTAGGTATCTTACTGGTTTTGGTGTAATTGTAAATGGGACTGAGTCCTTAATTTCTCTTTCTGCTGCTTCATTATTGGTAAATAGAAATGCAACAGATTTCTGTGCATTGACTTTGTATCCTGTGAATTTACTGAAGTTGTTTATCAGTTGTAGCAGTTTTTTGGTGGAGTCCTTAGGGTTTTCTGTATAGAGTATCATGTCACCTGCAAATAGTGAAAGTTCTACTTGTTCCTTGCCAATTTGGATGCTTTTTATTTCTTTTGTTTCTTTCTTTTTTTTTTTTAAGTAGGCTCCATGCCCAGTGTGAAGCCCAGCATGGGGCTTCAAATTCACAACCCTGAGATCAAGACCTGAGGTGAAATCAAGAGTCAGACGCTTAACTGACTGAGCCACCCAGGCGCCCTGCCTTTTACTTCTTTTTGTCTGATTGTTGTGGCTAGGACTTCCAGCGCTACATTCAATAACAATGGTAAGAGTGAACATCCCTGTCTTGTTCCTGACCAGAAAGGAAAAGCTCTCAGTTTTTCTGCACTGAGGATGTCATTACCTGTGGGTTTTCATCGATGGCCCCCTTTTATGCATTTTTTAATTGGATTTTATGCTTCCAACTGTTGAATTTTGAGAATAATTTATACAGAATATAGTCAGATACATGATTTGCAAATATTTTCTCCCAATCTGTAGGTCGGATTTTCTTTTTTTTTATTTTAAAGACTTTATTTTTAAGTAATCTCAACACCCAACATGGGGCTTGAACCTACAACCAAGATCAAGAGTCACATGCTCCACCAACTGAGCCAGCTAAGAGCTCCTGACGCTTGGTTTTCATTGACTTAACATCTTTCACAAAAGTGTTTAATTTTGATGAAGTCTAAGGGAACCTGAGTGGCTCAGTCAGTTAAACGTCGGCCTTCAGCTCAGGTCATGATCCCAGGGTCCTAGGATGGAGTCCTACATCAGGCTCCTTGCTCAGAGGGGAGCCTGCTTCTCCCTCTCCCTCTGCCCCCTTCCTCCCTCACGCTTTCTCTCTCTCTTTCTCAAATAAATAAAATCTTTTTAAAAAAATTTTTAATGCAGTCTAAGTGATCATTCTTTTCTGTGAATAATGCATTTGGTGTCATGTCTAAGAACTCTCTGCCTAACAGAAGGTCATGAAAATTTTCTCTGATATTTTCTCTAAAATTTTCATAATTTTATATTTTACATTTACTCTATGATCTATTTTAAATTTATTTCTATAAAGAATGTTAAGTTTACACAGAGGTTTCTTTTGTTGCACAGATGTTCAATTGGTTTTGTTTTCTTTTTATGTTTTTTTTTTTGAGAGAGAGAGAGAATGCAAGCGTGAGGAGGGAGGAGCAAAGGAAGATGGTGAGAGAGAATCTGAAGCAGACTCCAGACCCAGTGCAGAGCCAGACGCAGAGCTCAATCTCACAACCCTGAGATCATGACCTGAGCAGAAACCGAGTCAGTCGCTTAACTGACTGAGTCCCTACCCCACCCCAGCGCCCCGCTGTTCAACTGTTTTATGACCATTTATTGAAAAAAGTATCCTTTTTTCATTAAGCTGCATTTGAGTCATTTTCAAAGATCAATTGCTCATATTTGTGTATGTTTATCTCTGGATTCTCTATTATGCCCACTGATCTGCATGTCTACCCTTCACAAATACCATATTGTCTTAATTACTGGTGGTTAATTTTATGCATCAACTTGACTAGACCACAGTACCCAGATATTTGGTCAAACCTCAATCTTGATGTTACTACGGAGGTACTTTCTGGAAGGAATTAACATCAAATGTTAAGGTCTTATGAGAAAAAAAAAAATCTGATCCCAAAGGAAAAGGGAATTCTGTCTGCAAACCCCCCTCAGACTCAAGCGACCACATCAACTCTTCCATGGGTGTCCAGTCCACTGGCCTACCCTATCTTTGGGCTTACCAGCTTCTTCAACTGTGTGGGCCAATTCCTTAAACAAAACTCCTATCAGTTGTTTCTCTGGTGAACCCTGCCTAATCCAGTTCCTGAAGCTTCACAGTAAGTCTTATAATTGGATAGTGTGATTACTCCAAACTTACTCTTCTTTCACAAAATTCTTTTCTCTTTTCTAGCTCCTTTACCTCTTCATATAAATTTTAGAATCAGCCTGTGAATATCCAGAAAAAAAAATACCTGTAGAGATTTTTACTGGAATTGAGTTCAATCAATTTGAGAAGAACTGACATTCTTACTATTTCATACTCCAGTTCAAGAGCATGTCTCCCCATTCACTTAGGCGTCCCTTGATTTCTTCCACTGGCATTGTAAGTGGTTTAAAGTTGATAGTTTTGTGTCCATTAGGTCTTGTAATGACACCGTTCTAATTTTGGTTTCAAATTTATATTGCCAGCTTATAAAACCACTGCCTTAATTTATGTCCCTACTGCATGTTCAAGGAGGTAGACCCTAAGTCCCCATTCCCTAAGTGGGGGCTACACAGGATGATTTCATTCCCAACAGGTCAGCACAGGCCAGGAGAAAGAAGAGGCAACTTTATAGTAAAAAGACCTAAGAGACACTACCTCAGCCAAATCAAGGTCAACATCAACAGCAATACATCTTCCAGAAGGCCTGTGGTAATGGTGGTAGATGACAGGTTAGGGGCCAATGATCCATGAGGCCAGGTGGAAGTGTGATTTAAGTTGAAACCTCTCTTCAGCTTCATCTGTATTCCCTGTGTTCCTAGAAAAAGTGCTTCCGACCCCAGAAGGCATGCTGTAAATATCAAGTAACAGGTATTGACAAGATGCCGGCCTCTCTGGAAGCAATGAAGTCAATAATATCTTCTTTATGACTTTCAGATATCCTAAGATGCACCCCATAAGGTGATGTCCTTAATATCTGCAGTGTTAACAACCTTCACTGCAACCACTGTGCCTACTACTGCAGTAGGCTACTGCAGTAGGAAGATTGCAAGAAGCAGAATTTTCCTTAAACCACCATCTGGGAAAATTCCCAAAACATGTGACAGTTCAGTAAGGGCTTTCAAAAGAAGGGGGAAAAAAAAAAGCTCATCTGTTACCAGAGCATTTAAAAATATAACATTTTGGCTCAGAATCAGATGCATACAATGATTACACCTAAGAAGCTGAATGGAAAAGGAAACTCCATTTCTTGGTAACATGTGCAAATCCAAATACCTTTGTTGAATGTATTCCCAAAGCAAAACCTGTATTTCCACCACCTCTGCTTCTCTAGGCTGCTCCTGATACCAGATGATAATACACCTCCGTTGGAGACTGCAGTAAGGTAAAAAAAAGTCCCAAATTTAACTATAAAAAAAGCAAATGTAGGGGCACCCGGCTGGCCTGGTCAGTAGAGTATGCGACTCTCAATCTCAGGATCATGAGTTCAAGCACTGGACAGAGAGCCTACTTTAAAAAAAAAAAAAGTATATTAAAAAAAAAGCAAATAGAGAGTAAGAACGTGTCCCCTACTGGATGCCACAGGAACTGGGGGACTTTTACCCAAAGCCAGGCTGACAAACAATAAGCCAGCTTCCACTAAGAAACAGAAGGCAGCTCTTCTTCTATTCTCTTTTTACAAATTAGATCTCAGCTTGGTTTTAGCAATTCTCAGGGGAAAACGAGGACTTTGATTTATCTAGATCAGTCTCTGTCCTCAGGAGTCTAGGCCATCAAACCCTCAACGACTCCCCAGACAAGCTCCACTTACACTGTTCTTTCACTGCCCCTGGATTTGCCTTTGTGTGTGTGTACACATACCCATCCGTGTGCTTCCAGAAAGTTTGATGGGTTATTTACGATTTCATAGTGAATCTCAGCATACAGACCACACTTTGTGATGGCAGATTCCAAAACATTTAGACTCTGATGCTTCTAATCGCCTTACTTCCCCAAAACCCTTCCAGGTTTAACCCAGGATACCATGTTTGGGAAAGGCAGGCTTATTAAGGTTGTAAATACCTTAATAGTCACCCTTTTGGGGTACGATCCAGTAATTCTGACAAACACACACTACAGTACAACTCTCGCCATGACCAAGGAACAGAACATGTCCATCATGGCCTCAAGTTCCCTCATATTCCTATGTGACCCCTCCTACCCAGGTAACCGCAGGCCTTTCCTGTGATTTGATAGTTTTTCCTTGTTGAGAATGGCATATAAATCCACGAATTTGGCTTCCTTCCCTTAGCCCACGAATTCTCAACGGGGAAGTGAGGGCGATACTGTCCCCCAAGAGGTAAAAATTGGTTCTTGGCAGGTGCAAAAACCTTAGATATTACACTGGTCTGGGTCCTCCTAAAGGCCCCGGTACGACAGACAACATATCTGTGGCATTAAAATTTCACGAAGGATGGGCAGTTAGGGGGAAGAAGTCTAAAAAGGCTGGAGAAGGGGCAGTAATTTTTTTTTAAATATTTTATTTATTCATTTGACAGAGAGAGACACAGTGAGAGAGGGAACACAGCAGGGGGGAGTGGGAGAGGGAGAAGCAGGCTTCCCGCTGAGCAGGGAGCCTGATGCGGGGCTCGATCCCAGGACGCTGGGATCATGACCTGGGCCGAAGGTAGCCCCTTAACCGACTGAGCCACCCAGGCGCCCCGGAGGTGTAGTCACTTTTTAAGGGTCGATAGACACTGATTTAGCAGAATGCATTTGAGATTCAGCTATGCTATTTCCTGTATTAACAACTTGTTACTTTTCACTACTCAGTAGAATCTTGGTAGAGAAGTGCCAGATTGTTTCTCAAGGACACATGCTTTCACTGCTCTTGAATACAAACCGAGCAGCGGGATTGTGGGATTGAGCAGCAAAGGTAGGTTAAATCGTTCAAAGTGTGCGCACCTTGCTCACACCGCCCAGCAATGCAGGGGAGGCCCAGCGGCCACACAGCCTCACCAGCGCGGGGGTTAGCAACCGCTGGCTGCTCGCGTGCTTTAGCCATTGCACCGCGTGTTTAGTGGTATCTCACTATGGTTTTAATGTGCAGTTTCAAGACAAATGACACTCAGCATCTTCCACGCATGTCTTTTTTCATCAGTATAACTTCTTTGGTCAAGAGTCTGCCCGAATCTTTTGCCTGACCCTTGTGAGGTTGCGGGTTTTCTTATTACTGAGCGGTGAGAAAGAGTTCAGTTTTAGTGGGGTCAAAACGGTTTTTTAGAAAGTTAGGACTCTCAAGAGAGGGAATATATCTATCAAATATTAAGCTTTGCATCTACCACCCTATTTTCCTTACAAAACTATTATACTTTAACTGCCAGAATACACAGAGTTCCTACATAGCTATATGGTGTTTTTTGTTTTTTAAAATGGTTTCAATTTCTAAAATTTTTTGGTTTGGTTTGGTTTCTTGCTGGGGTAAGGACAAAGCATGTATAATTTTTTTTTTTTTAAGTTACTGCTTAGGTCAGAGTTGGTACATTATACTAGGGCAATGGCTCTGAAATTTCTTTGACTAAGGTAGCCACCTTAACAGAGCTAAATTCCTCATAAGCCACCTCTTCCACCTACCATTTCTATTCGTCCTTGGAAAAAGAACGTAAGACACTTGTGGGTATATAAGAAAAATCTGGGAGGACTGTTATATTTACTTCCCTATTTAGCAATAAGCACATGCATGGGACAGTTCACATTTTAGCCACAATTCATATAGGTCTGAAGTTTTGTTACCAGAAAACATGGTAAAAAAATACCATTGCTGGAAACATGCATCATTACATTTGGTTAAAATAACTCAGAGAGGGCGCCTGGGCGGCTCAGTCACTTAAAGCCTTTGCCTTCAGCTCAGGTCATGATCTCAGGGTCCTGGGATCGAGACCCGCATCGGGCTCTCTGCTCGGCGGGGAGCCTGGTTCCTCCTCTCTCTCTCTCTCTGCCTGCCTCTCTGCCTACTTGTGATCTCTCTCTCTCTCTGTCAAATAAATAAATAAAATCTTTAAAAAAAAAAAACAAAAACAAACTCAGAGAACTCAGTTGAAGATAATGGCACTCAGGTACCTGAACTTAATGGTTAAAAAGAGAAAGAAGCAAATGGAAACAATGACTACCTCCAGAGAACTCTAAATATGAACATCCTTCTAGAACAAGGTAGGAACTCAACACGTTACATGACTAAATGAGAGGCTACAAAAAAAACAAAACAAAAACAAAAACAAAAAACCTGCAAAACTTCAAGTGTTATGCATTTGTAAGAAATACACTTTGTGAGGCTGTGTGACAGCCAACTTCTTGGCAGTACATGGAGTTAAATTCCTCAACAAATTCCAACTCATGTGCTGTTATCAGATAAACTGTAACCACCTCTACAAACTCATTCAGGAGACTTAAATAACAACCTTACAGAACTGGGTACAGTTGCCCCTTGAACAACATGGGGGTTAAGGACGCTGAGTCCCACACAATCGAAAATCTGTGCATAACGTGACTCCCAGAAACTTAACTACTAATAGCCTGCTGCTGACCAGAAGCCTTAAGCAATAACTTAAACAGCTGATTAACACATATTTAGCATGTTTTATATATATATATATGTATATATATATGTATATATATAAAGATTATGTACTGTATTCTTACAATAAAATAAGCTGGAGAAAAAATGTTAAGGAAATCATAAGAGAAACACATTGACAGTACCATACTGTAAAGAATCTACAGGTAAGGAGATCCCAGCAGTTCAAACCCACTTTGTTCCAGGGTCAATGGTGTATCATTATCTTAAAGACAAAAAGGACATGCTTTTTTAAGCACTTTGCACCACATCAACATTTTGACAGGTCACTGATCAGGGTGATCTCAAGCACTCCCAAAATGTGAATGACCATTGTTGTAACTGTGCGTCACTCTACAATAATAGCTCCCAAATTTATATCCTAGGACTAATCCTCCCTTCTGAGCTCTAGACTCCAATAGTCAAATGACAACTTCACATCTCCATCTGCACATGTCACAAATTCCTTAAGTTCAACAGGTGTACAACTGAACTCAACCTTGCCTTATCTTCATGTTAACCAACTTGTAAAATGACATCACTGTCCACCCAACTGCTCTGGTCCGAAAGGCTGGAAGACATACTTGTGTTTCATCCCGAATAGGCCATCAATCAACAGATCCTCTTGTTGCCTAACACTAAATCTCTCCAATACACAGACTCTTGAGCTCGGTCTCCACCACCACTGTTTCTCTTCACATTTTAACAGAATTTTTGATGTAGAGTTGACATGCATCATTCTAATTAGTTTCAGGTGTACAACCTAGTGATTCTACGACTCTACACATTACTCCGGGCTCATACAAGGTCATTACAATATATTGACTATATTCCTTATGCTGTACTTCTCATCTCTGTGACTTATTTATTTTGTTACTGGAACTCTGTTACCTCTTAAGCCCTTTCATTTATTTTGCTCTTAACCCCACCCACTTACCTGCTGGCAACCACCAATTTGTTCTCTGTATTTAAGTTTGTTTTCTGTTTTTTATCTGTTCATCTGTTTTGTTTTTTAGATTCAACATATAAGTAAAATTATACAGTATTTGTCCCTCTATTCTGACTTACGTCACTTAATACCCTCTAGGTCCACCTATGTTGTCACAAATGGCAAGATTTCATTCTATTTATGACTGAATAAAATTCTACTGTGTATACACACACACACACACACACACACACACACACACATCTTTATCCATTCATCTATGACTACTATAAATAATGCTGCAATAAACACAGCACCACATGTATCTTTTCGAAGTGTTCTCATTTTCTTTGGGCAAATACCCTGTAGTGAGGGACGCCTGGTCATGATCTCAGGTCATGATCTCAGGCTCCTGGGATGGAGCCCCCAAGTCGGGCTCCCTGCTCAGCTGGGGGCCTGCTTCTCCCTCTCCTCCCCACTCACACTGTTTCTCACTATCTCTGTCTCTCTCTCAAATAAATGAAACATCTTAAAAAAAAAATACCCAGTAGTGAAATTACTGGATCTTATGGTAGTTCTATTTTTATTTTTTTGAGGAACCTCCATACTGTTTTCTAGAGTGGTTGTACCAATTTACAGTCCCACCAACAGTGCATAAGGATTCCTTTTTCTCCATATCCTTGCCAACACTTGTTGTTTCTTGTCTTTTTGATACTAGTCAATCTGACAGGTGTGAGGTGATATCTCATTGAGGTTTTGATTTGTGTTTCCCCAATGGTGAGTTACGTTGAGCATCTTTTCACGCATCTGTTGGCCATTGGTATGTCGTCTTTGAAAAAAATGTCTATTTAGGTCCCCTTTTTTTTTTTAAAGATTTTATTTATTTGACACAGAGAGAGAGAGATCACAAGTAGGCCCACCCAGGCGCCCTCAGGTCCCCATTTTTTAATTAGATCCATTTTTTAATTGGATTCTTTGGGATTCTTGGTGTTGAGTATAAATCCTTTACATATTTTGGATATCGACCCCTTCTCAGATATATCACTTGCAAGTATCTTCTCCCATTCAGTAGGTTGCCTTTTGTTCTGTCGAGTTAATTGGATTCTTTGGGATTCTTGGTGTTGAGTATAAATCCTTTACATATTTTGGATATCGACCCCTTCTCAGATATATCACTTGCAAGTATCTTCTCCCATTCAGTAGGTTGCCTTTTGTTCTGTCGAGTTTCCTTTGCTGTGTAAAAGCTTTTTACTGTGGTTTAATCCCAATAATTTATCTTTGCTTTTGTTTCCCTTGCCTACAAAGACATACCCATAAATATGTCTTAGTAGGGCTGATGTCTAAGTGGTCATTGCCTATGTTTTATTTTAGAAGTTTTATGGTGTCAGGTCTGACACTTAGGTCTTTAATCCATTCTGAGTTTATTTTTGTCTATCTGTAAGATAGCGGACCAGTTTCATTTACATGGAGCTGTCCCGTTTTCCTGGAACTATTTATTGGAAAGACTGTTTTGTCCCCATTGGATATTCTTGTCTCCTTTGTTGTAGATCAACTGACCACATAAGCTCTATCCCCACTATCTGAATCCAAGGCAACATCACCTCCTGTCTGAAATACTGATGGCTTACTAGTTATTTTCCACCTCGGCAATACTGCCCCTCCCCATCAATCTGTTTTCTACTTCTCATAGACTTATTAGGTATATTGGAGTACATATTTGCAATGGAATACCATGCAGCCATACAAAAGAGTGAAACTATAAGGAGAGGGGTCATCAAAAAGACATAACTGCCAAGTGACCCATGAACTGGACCTGGGCCATCAGAGGCTCCTTACCGCCCCCCCCAAGTCCTTAAAAAGCAGGTTCTGCTTGCCTTTCTTGCTCCCAGAGGCTGCTCCAAGGACAGAGCCTTGTTGAGAACACCTGCTCTACAGACATGACTGAACCCAGGTATGGCCTCTATATAAACTTGTAAGGCTTGGTGGGCAGGGGCAGGGATCCATTCATTTTGCTGCTGCCCAAGTAAGCCTTATATAGAAGTTCCCTTTGCTTATGACAATTGCCACCTACCAGCCTGCCACTTTCTTGGGTCTCTCTCTGCCTTCCAGAAACGGAAACTGGTTTCAGATTACACCTGGGAAGCTCCCAAGGGCTACAAGCCAACAAAGTAGCTCTTTCTTTACTGCCAGGGAACAAGATCTAAAATCTGTTAACTGAAAAAATTAACATATGTAGAACAGTCTATATAATATCTTGCTGTTTGTGTTAAAAAAAAAAAAAGGTGAGGAAAAGTAAATCACTATGTATTTGCCTGTACGTGCACGGACCGTCTCTGGGAGGTCATACAGGAAGTGAGCCCACAGGTGTCTCCAGGGAAAGGAACTGGAGGAGGAGAGATGAGAGGGGGACGGAGACGACACAGCCACACCCTTTGCTGTCCTTCGAAAATCCAATTATGTGACTATTTTGCCTACTCAAAAAACACACGCAATTAAAAGAAAGAAATGCCTTGCCCTCAGGATAAACTACCAAGACTCTGATCTAACCCCTGCCTAGCCCCCCAGTCTCCTATCAAGTCACCGTCTCTCTCTCTCTTCCTCTCTCTCATGCACGCACACATATGTACACACACGCACATGCACGCACACACACACACACGGATTCTTTCTGAACCTCCCAGGCAACAAGTTTCTCCCTGCCCAGAGACTCTGCACATGCACTCTTTCCTCTGTCCCGCAGTCTCATCCCACTGCTTTCCAGCAAATTCCTATTACCCTTCCGCTTTCCACGTAAACGTCACTTCCTTGGCTACCCTGGAAAGCTCTCCCCTGACTCCCAGAGTCAGTCTAGCGCCACCCAGCACACTGTCCTTCACTCTGTACTTCTCTTCTTAACATCACGATATTTAGGGCGCCTGGGTGGCTCAGTGGGTTAAAGCCTCTGCCTTCGGCTCAGGTCATGATCCCAGGGTCCTGGGATCGAGGCCCCCGTCAGGCTCTCTGCTCAGCAGGGAGCCTGCTTCCTCCTCTCTCTGCCTGCCTCTCTGCCTACTTGTGATCTCTCTCTGTGTATCAAATAAATAAATAAAATCTTAAAAAAATAAAAAATAAAAACATCACGATATTTAAAAGAAAACTCCTCTTCTGTATCTGTTTACTCAGCTAGACTCCAAGCAACATGCGGACAGTGGCTGGGTCTGTCCACTGATCAAGCAGGAGGAAATCTGGCACCCCAAAGGTACGGAAGAGTGCCCCCAAGTGTGTGGTTGTGGGGAGAAGGGGAGGAAACTTGCTATGACTCTGGGGCAGAAGGCTGGCACAATGCAGGCACTCACATATTGGTCAAATAAATGAATAAATACGTGGACAAAGGAAGAGACCCGGGCTTGAATCCAGCTTGCACGCCTACTGGCTGGGTCACCTCCAGCAGACAGTAACCTTTCTAAACCTCACATGTACAGTGGAAAGAGTCGGGGCACCTGGCTGGCTTAGTCGGTATAGCATATGACTCTTGATCTTGGGGTCGTGAGTTCAAGCCCCATGTGGGGTATAGAGATTACTTACATAAAACCTTAAAAAATTAAAAAGAGAAGAAAATGACATGGAAACAGTGGCATCTGCCTCTTAGAGGTGTTGTGAAGGGCTACACAAGGTAGCAAAGAAATCAAGCACACACTCAGTACCCTGCGGAACCCACGGAATGACCACGGCACCCACAGGGAGAAACGAACAGATCCAAAGTTTGGGCACCTTAGAGTTTAAGAGACGGTTCTGTCGCGAGGAAGAGAAGGTACATCTTCTATTTAGCATAAAAACCAAGACTCACAGAGAGAAGACATTTAAAAGAAAGGTATTTAGGAACAGAGATGAACAAGTTGAATAAGACAACAGCAGTAAAGGTGGAAGCAGCATTTACTGAGACCTGCTCCCCACCCAAGAAACAGAAGAGCTGAAAGTGGGGGGAAAGGCCAGAGATCCCACGACCACAGAGCGAGGTCTACCCTAACGGCCCTCAGACACAGGGATCCGAACCTTCTCCAGTGAAAGGCGCAGGGCGACGAGTATACAGACGGTTAAGCTAAATGCAAGGAGAAAATGGACATCTGCATAGTACCTGGAAAGAATACGTACGCAAATATTTGATGAGTGGGTACAAATGGATTCACCTCAGCTGTGTGTTATCAAGACTTAGAAAGGGCAGCTCTACAAATTCTTGGCATCCGCAGTGACGAGAAACACACCATCTTGTAAAGCAGGGCGTCCCACTCCCCAGCAAAGAATCAGAACTAGATTGTGGCTCGTTGTAAGAAGAAAGACGCACGTCTTCTTGTAGTTGTGTGAACTGGCCCGCTCTCTCCCACAGATGAGGTCTAATCTTCCTTTCACATAAGAGACCTTCAAATATTTGAAGATTACTATAAATAGGCGACCACAGGTTTCCACCTGCCCTGGATAGCTTATGCCCCTCATATCAGCATAAGTATTAATACTGACTTCTTTCACTCCCAAAAAGTGCTGCTCTGTACAGTAAATCATAGCATCACCCAGTTATGAGACAACTCCCTGCCCCCTGAAATATTCTCTTCTCTGGACTAAGCATTTGCCTTCTCACAAACCATCCCTCCCACAGTCTCACTGCCAGTCACCATCCCTTATGCCCTTAGCTCTGAATGAGTTCCAGGGGACTGGCATTCCTAAACCAGATATAATATTCTAAATATAATTTCTCACAGGAAAAATCAAACCTTACTCCTCTGAATTCCTCTGATCACGTAAGGGCACCTTAACATTTTCAGAAATAAGATCATTCTTTACTTACGTTAAACCCAAATATCAACTAATACTTCTAAGTCATTTCCCCTTACAGTTCCACCAGGCTATACTGTACTTACAATAGGCTTTTAGAGCCTTCTGCAAGGCCTTACATTACTTAATTAGATTTCATTTAGTTCATTCCTTCATCCAAATGCACAACTCATTGTAATATGCCACATTCTTGTTCTTTCCCCCACTTTATCCTATCTGCTAATCTGATAAACATTCCTTTAAGGTACTAATAAAAAAGACTGAACTCAGATCTGTCAAAATTCCAGAACAGATGCAAAGAAACCTTCTCCAGGCTCCAAGGATCCCTCCCTCCCTCACACACCCCTCTTGGGAATGGTCATTCAATTACTAATATGCCTAACAAAAAAGTTAGTTCATATTTCACCATGATCTTCAGGAGGACGTTATGAAATACCTTGCTTAAATATCCTGTGTCTACTGTATGAGACTATTTTGGAGGTAGTATCTGAAGGTCAATGTGGAAGTATGGTGGAAAATAGAGAACAAGGACAGAAGTACATTCACCCAGTGATACCTAGTCATTCGATAAGTTCAACTTCTCTGTGTGCCAAGCATCATGACTGGCCCAAGTGACACAATGGGAACAAGCTACATGGCCCCTACTTATATCGAATTTTGAAAAATACTCATATTTAAAGAGTTAAAATTCTTTTCTTTTAAGGATTTTTATTTATCTATTCGACAGAGAGGTACAGAGCACAAGTAGGCAGAGCAACAGGCAGAGGGAGAGGGAGAAGCAGGCTCTCTGCCAAGCAGGGAACCCGATGTGAGACTCAATCCCAGGACCCTGAGATTATGACCTGAGCCGTAGGCAGCCGCTTAACCGACTAAGCCACCCAGGCACCCAAAAGAGTTAAAATTCTTTAACCTAATCTCTTTGACCCAATAAAAAAACGCGGGGGGGGGGAGGCGGTGTCAAAGATTAAGGTGAAGAACGAGGGGGATGTCTTTTGGCAAGAGCCAAGGAAAGAGGCTTTTGAGGTGAGAAGAGTCAAAGGAGACCCTGTGCCTGCGTGGTGTTAATTAGAATGGTACAAACATCACTGGAAGGTACAACTGGTTTGCAAAGGAAAGGGGAGGAGTTTGGCCTTGAACATGTGAAACTATAATGGGAGAATATATTCCTGATGACTTGAAGATTAAGTGTATAAAATAATTTCTTTTTAAAAAAAAGACCAGAGGGCCGCCTAGGTGGCTCAGTCGGTTAAGTGTCTGCCTTCGGCTCAGGTCATAATCCTGGGGTCCTGGGATGGAGCCCCACATCGGGCTCCCTGCTCAGTGGAGAGCCTGCTTCTCCCTCTCCCTCTGCCTCTTCCCCCCGCTCATGCTCTCTCTAATAAATAAATAAAATATTTAAAAATAAATAAATTTTAAAAACTAGAAAAAAATAGAAGGCTATTTTCATAATCTTCACACAGCGAAGGCCTTGCTAGGCATTTGACAAAACTCAGAAGCAACAAGAGAAAAGACCGGGAAATGTCATTAAATAAAAATTCAAAACATTAAACACCATAAAACCTCATAAAATCTATAAAGAAAAAAAATATATATATAGTCCATAAGCAAATGACTGACTTCTCTAATTATGTAAAGAAGACCTTTTACAGATCCTAAGAAAAGAGACAACCCGATTTACGTACAAGAAAAACATTTTCCGAGGAAGCTATTAAAAGAATCCAATCCAACAGTTGAAGAAGTGTGTACTAAAACAACGTGGCTCTCCACCCGCCCCACCCCTGTCAGGTCAGGAAAGACAGGAAGACTACGGACCCCAGAATCGGCGGAGCAGGGAGGAGAGAAGCGTTCGCAAACACCCTGTGGGGGGGAACTCCCTTTGGGAGCGCACAGCTGAAAATATCTATGAAGAGTGTAAATGGCCCCAGGCAGCAATTCCGCATCTAGAAATGCATTCCGCAAACGAACCCTGCACACGCGAGGGGCCAGAACTTCAGTGCCCGCGGCACAGCGAGAGCTTATCAGCCACAGTGGTAGTAGACGGGTACGTGAACAGGTGACAGCGGCAGGCTGGTCCTCACACCATGAGGAGGAATAACAGAAAGGAGAACGGGAAAGACAGAAAACCGCATTCTGCAATCCACCGAGCAAAGATGAAAGCAGGCAAAAGTGCAGGCATCGGCGGATGCTAAACCTAAGGGGAAATCTGACAGGGAGCAGGGCTGTTTTATGTCCTCCAAGTGCCTCCCCACAGACCGCATGTTAGCCACGAGGTAAAAAGGAGTAAGTCATTTCCAGCAGCCCTTTGTCCAGATGGTTCCCAGCGAGCCGGCCCCGAGAGGAGCTCACACGAGATTCAGAAGACACGAGGGACGAAACGCGTGGACAAGCAGGACAACGCCGTGACCGAGTGATCAAAAATGGCAGGATCGAGGCGGAGGAGGACACAGCGTGGCCCTGCTGCGACAGGAAAGGGACAGGACGTAACACGGCGGCAGTGGAGCCGTCCACCCGGGATGGAGAGCCCAGGTCCGATCACCGCAAAGCGAGGGACGTGCGGCAGAACAGCTGATGTGTACTCTTCTGAAATATCGGGGCTGGAAAGACGGATGATCTGTGCTCCACAGTAACGGAAATGAAAGAGACGGGACAACTAAACACACAACTTAGCTCGGAACCCTCCACGGGAGCAAGGGAAGGCCATCACGGGGGCGACTGGCCAAGGGCCACGGTGACAACGGATGAAAGTGCCGCACCAGTTCTGCATGTCTGGAAACCGTGCTGTGGCTGGAGAAGACGACAACTTTCTTTCTTCTTTTTTTAATATTATGTATTTATTTATTTGACAGAGAGAGAGAGAGATCACAAGAGACAGGCCCGGGGGGGGGGCGGCGGGAAGCAGGCTCCCCGCTGAGCAGAGAGCCCGACGCAGGGCTCGATCCCAGGACCCTGGGATCATGACCTGAGCTGAAGGCAGAGGCTTAAACCCACTGAGCCACCCAGGCGCCCCAGAAGACAACTTTCTTCTCGAATATGCACACTGAAGTAACGTGGGGCAAGGGGACAGAAGGTATGCAACTCTCACGTGGTTCGGAAAAAGTCAGAGATAAATTTTCGAAAGAGAACAAAAGAGAAAATGATAAAGCAAATGCAGCAAAAATGTTCAAAGTACTTGGTGAGCCTGGATAAATGGTAAAGCACAGTTCTCTGTACCGTTTTTGCCATTTTCCTGTAAGATTAAAATAATTTCAAAATAAAAGATTTAAATTTAAAAAGCACACAAAGTTGTACACGTAAGGACAGTCACTGGGTATCATTTACAAGAGCAAAAAACCAGAAACAATCCCAATGCCTATTGAGAGAAACACAAATACTCTAAGTAACTACTCTAAGAAACTTCTATCCGATGCTACTAATTAAAAGCATGCATTAAAGCTACATGAATAAGGAAAGATATCCAAGATATTAAGTGAAAAGCTCAAGCTATAACTATGTCTAATATTATCCCATTTGGTTTACAAAAATTAAACATATCACTACATGCATTTTTTTTTTAAGTGGGGGGACAGGGGTGCCTGGGTGGCTCAGTGGGTTAAAGCCTCTGCCTTCAGCTCAGGTCATGATCTCAGGGTCCTGGGATCGAGCCCCACATCAGGCTCCCTGCTCGGCGGGGAGTCTGCATCCTCCTCTCTCTCTGCCTGCCTCTCTGTCTACTTGTGATCTCTCTGTCTCTCTGTGTCAAATAAATAAACAAAATCTTTAAAAATAATAATAAAAAAATAAAAGAGGGACAGACCCATAACATCCGGTTAACAATCTAACCTCTTTTGAGTTGAAACTGCAAGAGACTTTCATTGTCTACCTAATATATTTAGTAAGGGAGGAAGCTGCTAAGAGAATGACTGGAATTACAAGGGACCTGGTTGTCTACATATTTCAAACGGGGAGACATGCCAGCACAAAGGAATGACTGACCACTGCTGTGACTCTGAGCACAGCCATAGTCCCAAAAGGAGAGAACACAAAAAGAAAGAAAAGAAATATCAAGGTATTTCAAAGGCTCGTGGGTCTTTTTTAGCTATGGACCCTAAGACCAAAAACAGCCGTGATCTCCTTGACTACCACCTTGACAGTGTTGCTCTAAGTCTTCAATATACTTAGAAATAAAAGGCAATTGTATATTACAACCCTATATCATTATTAGCAAATCAGATTTCACTGTCACCAAAAAATGCTTATCCATTCTTCATAAAACCTAAAAAAGAGAAAACCAGGCTCCAAAAGCATTTGTTAACATACTGAAGCAGACAAAATGACAACCCTTCCGTATTTATAGGTAATACAAACACATGTAACAGCAAAGTTACATGGTATGGCACTGTATGGGGAGGGGGGCGGAGAAGACTGTACAGTAGTAAAGCAATGGATTAAAACAGAGAGATGGAGTTTACTGGGCTGTTCCAACCACATTTATTGTAAACTACCCTTACGAGGTCTCACTGTACCTGTGCCATGACCTTCTAACATAAAGGGCAGCCAGAATGGAATGTCCATTGTTCTGTGCTGTCCTGAGAAGGACTACAGACTTAGAGTTCCCGAGAGAAAGTTTAATGCAGTGCATAAGAGGAAGTCAGAGATTCAGACTTAAACTCAAGATTCGGTTGTCTCTCAGGAAGAAAAAAAAAGTTAATTAGCAAATCGTGAGATGGAGGCACTATAATTCTTTTCATGTCTCTCTGAGAATCTGATGAATAAAGGAATCTTTATAAAGAATTTTTTTTAGTTCCTCTATTATAAGTGCTATATAAGGCAAGTGGGAATTTCTGCAGTGATCCATAAAATAAATTCTCTTCAATCCATTAATCTGGCCCCAAAACTGGTAACAATGGGATACTGTACAAAACTTTCAATTCCTATGAAAATGTTGAGAGTCAATAAAAGTGGCCAACTGTTCCAAAGTTCTTGAAAAACACTTCTTAATATGGCAAGTATTTAATTTCTAATGAATTTCAAATGCCTACCACTGAGCCAGGTAGTAAAGAGAATTGGTAAGGGTGAGATTTGCTCCCTACTGTCAAGGAACATGAAAATGAAAGTCACTGTCCCTGGGGAGACTGGAAACCTTAGTGAAGCAGTTAAACAGCATGCATGACGAGGGACTGTAGGGCTAAGCGCTGTAATTAACAGAATCAGAGAAATTATCCATTGAATCATTCCTGAGTCAGCAAATACTTACGAAGAGCCTAAAACACACCAGACACCACAGTGAAGTGGTGAGCACAGAGTAGGGAATAATAACAGTGACAGGAATAATAAAACAGCAGCAGCTACTTATTGCTGATGTCTGTGTAACAGACCCTGTGCGAAAGTGCTCTAAATTATCTCATTTAATCCCCCAACAACCCTAGGACGTCGACATTATAGAGTAGCCCCATTTTTCACATTAAACGATGAGGTTCTGAGAAGCTGAGTCAAATAAATCTGGTTTTATTTCAGGCCCTACTCACAAGCTCAAGGTTAACTCTGAACCTCAGTTTCCTTAATCTACAAAATGATTATATTATAAGGATTAAGTGATATAATTAGGTGGGCACCAAAACAAAGTTAAGAGCCCATCTGATTCCAAATCCTGCACTCTAGAACTGCAATACCATGCACAGGGCCATGGGCGAGGTTACAAGTTCTCTGCGGCAAATGAACGATTTGGGTATGAAGCTGGTTCAAATACAGAAATCTTTTATTCTACCTAATGCCAGGATAGTGGAGACTCCAGAGCTGACTGCTTCAGTGGCTTATCAAGCTCAAGGACCTTGCCTCTTCCCGTCTTACCCCACCACCGGCCGGCAGCAAGAATGTCGAGAAGACCAAGACAAACTTCTAGGATTCCACACACCCCCATCACCCACCCCCCGCCCGGACTCAGGCCAACTTCCCCCGACCTCTCATTGGCCGGAACGGGCCACATGCCCATTCCTGACCCGGTCCTCAATGAAAGGGGTGTCCCTTCCACAACCGGCAGACACTAAGTATCTACGATAGAATGAAGAATTAGGAGAGGTATTTACAGAGGCTGAAAACTTAAGGCCCCTCCTAATGAATCCACAGGACATGGGTCACAACCAAGAGGAAGAGAAGAATTTCACATGGGGGGGCGTAGAGAGCCTATAACACAGAAGTGTTCACTGGACGGCCAAAACTTCGCTCAGACTAGAGAAATGTGGGTCACACTCAGTGTGTGACCAACGTGAAGTCCAATGTGAAGCGCATCACATAACTACTTGTACCCTCAAGGAAGCACCTACTAAGCCACCAGATTTAGAGATCGCTTGGGACACAGCAACACAGAACCGGTATCATACATACACATGCTCATCCCTGCACCATATTCAAAGTGCAACTAGTCTCAGAGGGTGGTGAATAAGAGAGTTGGGGACAGCACACCGCTTGCTCCCTTTTTAAAATTCTTTCCTCATTCTCACAAGTAAGTAAAAATAAACTCATGTGAGCATTCGCAGGCCTTAGAGACTTTCCAAATTATTCCTCATATTCATTCAACCAGGTTTGATGTAAAAACTAATATATCCTTTGACCTGAAAATACAGTTGTATATAAATCCTGGAAAGTTCCAAGCAAACCGCTTCCATTTCATCAACAACAGCTCCTCTGCGACTCTCAAGGAACCTCTAGTTTTAGTTGCCTTGGAAATGACAAGAGTGGGCAGAAAGAACATCACATGTCTACCACCAAGTCATACTCTGAGGAGCACCCCGCTTCTGCTGGAGAACGGGGGTCACCGCACCTGCCAGCCTTCTCTGTCCCAATGGGGCGGTGGAGGACTAAATCTAGAAAAGGTGACCAGAAGCATATCTTCACCACAGAGTGTGGAACCCTGAAGAGCAGCACTGACATCGTCTTTCATCCAATCCCTAACAATAACTGGATCTCACCCAGTTCTGGTCAGCAGTGGCCAAAAGTTATCCGGACACTGGGATGGGTAAGTGGATGGCTTCTCAGTTACCTTGAGGACAAACAGGCTCAGAGACAGTCTCCGTGGAAGTAGGAAACACGGACAGGTGAAGGAACCGGATAGGGCTGGGGCTAGCGTGAGGCAAGCCAAGGTCCCAGGGCACAAAATGTGAGGGGGCGCTGCCTCTCAGGATCATGCCATGCAGCCGCCTATCCCAACCTACACAAGGGCAAGAGTGAGTCCTGCGTCCGAGGCCTCATCCCAGGAGGTGCTGGCCCCACCCTGGTCCAGCCCTGGAAGCGAACGGTGACAGCACATCTCCTCGCACCAACAGTAAGCATTCACGACGCCATCTTAAAGGCCTTCCGATTCCGTACAGCTGGGAATGTGGGAGGTTACTCCACTCCTCTAATTTGGAGGGAAGAACTTGAGAATGAGCATGAATTCTGCTGGAACACTGAAGACATCTACAGACTGGAGTAAACTCAAACAAGAAGTGAACAGAATCTTCTACTCTGATATTTAACAAATTCCCGAAAGAGCGTACTAAGTTGAGTATAAAGGGCTGTCCATAGGCCTAACGTGATGTGGGGGCAGGAGGGAGCAAGGAAGTAGACAATATTATATGAGGCAAAACCAGCTGAACACATAGACAACTCCCTTCAATGAAATGCTTATTTGATCAAATGCATATTTGATTGAAGAGAAGGAGTCATCACATTTTCACCAATATTAGCATTTTCAATTTTTTTTAGCATTCATTTTTGTTAACAACAAACTTAATTATGAAAATAGTACAATGGCTACAGTACCACAATGGAACAGTGGTCAGGGAGCACCCGCATATAGCTAAAACTAGCCATCAGATAATCTGAATTCAGCACCCAAAGGCAGATCCCTTGGTACTGATCCCACCATGCCCCTGAATGTGGGTCGCCTGGAAAGAGAACTGGCAAAATCGAGCATGCCCCCGGCACCTTTATTCCAAGAAAATACCTTGTTTTATGTAAGAGCTTCCCACCCTGAGCTCTCAGGGGAAAGAAGGCAACTGAAAGGAAAGATTGTAATTCTAGACCAGCCTTGCCCCCTCCCCAGTGCCCCCCACGCATTAAAAGCAGCCCTAAGAGCCCCATGTCATCTCCACACTCTGTGGCAGGGGTCCCCTACTGGGGATATTTCCAGCACTTGGGATAATTTCTTTGGCTACACCATATATCAGAAAAATTTAGCATGTTGGTCATTTCTATGCTTTTCGGGAGAAAGGCTGAGTTACCAGACATTCTAAATTCTGACATAAAGAGGAATTCGAAACTGAGTATTGATGAAGAAGTACAAAGAGATGATGACATCATAACCTATCAGAAGCTCTGATACACCTAAAGCAGGAAAAAGTGTTCCTTGACTCTCTTAAGATCCCAGGCTGGGTCTAAAAATTAAACTGATAAAGATTAACAGAAGAAAAGCATACAATTTTATTTAATAAGTTTTACGTAACATGGAAGCCTTCGTAAGGAAATGGAAGACCCAAAGAACCAATGAGACCTGTGTATTTTCATGCTAGGTTTGATGAAGAGTGGGCAATGGCTGAAGAATATAATAGATTCAGGAGTGTGCCATGTTTTGGGGTATGTCCTGAACCCCATCAGATCCAAGGAATATTCATAGCTTTCACTGCTAATACGAATAAGTAATAATGAAAATAAAGTAAGCAATCTCAAGAAGTTACAAAAAAATGAAAAACAAAGCATAAATAAGGAATGAATAAAGATAAAAGCAAAAAGTACTGAATTAGAAAAACAGTTGTTAATAAGGATAAAGTCAACAGCTGGTTACTTTAAGAAGAACCCATATAACTGAGCAATTAGCTGACCCAAACTAGGGAAAAAAAAAAGAAAAAGAAAAAGCACAAATACACTAAGTAATGAATGAGAACCGGAAAACCACCACAGATGTAGTAGAAAGGAGAAGAACATTAAGGGATTATCTTGTCCAATAAATTTGAAACACTGGTGATTTTCCAGGAAAACAGAAATACCAAACTGATCCCTGAAGACAGGGACAAAAACCCAATCAGCCATACAGATACCAAAACAGTTATCCAAGAACTAACCCTCCAGGAGAAGTATGAGATCCAATTCATACAGTAAGTTATAAACATGAACTCTACCAAACTGCAAGGAACACATGAGTCTGATGATACTTGAACTGCTCCAAATTCTTAGGAAGTCAGCATAACACTGAAACCAGAATCTAATAAAAGGAGCACCAAAAGAGAGGAAGACAAAAATGAGACAACTCTCATGAATATTAATGTAAAAATGCTAAATGAAATATTAGAAAATAGAATCCAGCAATACACCTTTTAAATGACTCAGTGGGCTTTGTACCAAAATTCAAATTAATAAGATTCATTAAATTATGAATAAAATTCATGATATTATTAGTTTAAAGCACAGACGATCTCTACACAGTAAAAAGGCATGTAGAAAAATCCAAAATGTGTATTTAAAGTATATCAAAAAAATACAGAGACAAATGAAGATCCATGTGTACATGGTATGTTGCCATTCTTGCCTTCAGATTTAAAAACAGAGAGAATATTGGTCTCTTTGAGGAGAGACCCCCCCCCGTACCCCTTTCCCTCCTCAGAGGCAATTACGATCCTGATGTCAGGTTGGATCACTCCCGTTTTAAATCTTGACCACATACATATGTATCCACAAAGGCTATCTACTCCCATTTTGTGGGTTCTTAAAAAAATTCACATGAGTGATATAGTGCATATATACTTCTGCAACTTGCTTTGTTTCTCTAAACACTGTCATCAAGATTTATCTATGTTGATATATGTAAGAAGAGTTTAGCTCATTTATTTTAACTGCTGTATAGCATTCTATTATACAACTAAACCATAAAAGTTGTTTATTACAATCCCCTATTGACGGACATTTGGATTGTTGCCAATTTTCTGCTTTTTCAGATTAGGCTACAATGAACTTGCTGGTCCGTATGAGCAAGAGTTGCTCCAGGGCACACAAATGGAGCCCCGGACTCACGGGAATACAAATGTTTAAACTGACGTACATTGCCAACCGTTCTCCTTAGTGACATTACCAGCCCACATTTCTATCAGCAGGGAGAGAAGCTCCCATACCCCGCATCCTCTCCATACTTGATGTGATCAGGCTTATTAATTTTAGTAAATCTGATGAAAATGAGATGGTATTTTGCTGGCGTTTCATCCTGCGTTTCCCTTTTTGCTTACTAGTGAAATCAGGACCTCTCCATACATTCACTGACGAGCCTGTCTCCTTTTTCTGAGAATTGGCTGTTACTTTTTACCCATTTTCTTCTGGGTTCTCACTTACTTACTGAATAACAGATCTTTATTCGATCAGGATACTAACTTTTCTATGGTTCTATGCAACACTGCCCCTCACTTCTTTTGTCTTTTAACTTTATTTGTGCCTATTGCATCTCAAATTTTTTCTGCTGTCAAACTTATGAACCTTTTCCTAAACAGTCTGGACTTTTAGTCCAGACTACTGTGTCACACAGATAACTACCTACCTAAAATTTTCTAGTAGCTTAAAATCTGTTTTTCCATGTTGATTTTTCACATTAATCAATGTACAAATTTTTGTGCATGGGAAAGCGCAGGAATCCAAATTGTATTTTTTAATACAGATGGCCTATTGAGCCAGCACCATTTCTTAAATAATCCATTTCTGCCCCACTGATTTTATACTTTGCCTAATACAAAGTTTACAAATCAGTAATAAAAATAACAACGATCCGACAAAAAAAATTAAAGAATATGAAGACTTGGGGCATCTGGCTAGCTCGGTTTGTGAGGTGTGCAACTCTTAATCTTGAGGTTTTAAGTTCGAGCCCCATGGTGGGTGTACAGGTTACTTAAAAATAAAATCTTGTTAAAAAATATGAAGACTTGGCTCACAGAAGAGGAAAAATAAATGGCTTTTAAGTAAGTGAAAATATGTTTGATTCCGCTCATAATAGGTAGAAAAGGCTATTTCACTGTCATTTTAATATGCATCTCTCTTATCAATAAAAAATATCAAATGTTTTGAAACATGATGCTTGACAAAGGTGTGGGGAAAAGGTACTGACTCGTGGATGGCAGGCTGAACCGACCGATCAAAACTGAAAACACATATCCAGTGACCCAGCTTTCTCACTTCCAGGAATTCACTTGTACGACAGAAACTTATACATACAAAAAGGGGGAGGAACTTAAATGACCATCAAGGAAGAAATGGTTCAAAAAGATTCAATACACTCACAGAATAGAATATGAAGAGTCAGGTTATACACAACAGAATAGAACAATCTCTAACGCATACTAAGAGGAAAACAATCAAGGTTTTAAACGGCATTTTCTTTTTTTAGGTTTTATTTATTTATCTGACAGAGGGAGAGGGATTACAGGTAGGCAGAGAGGCAGGCAGAGGGAAAGGAGGACTGAGCAGAGAGCCCGATGCGGGGCTCGATCCCAGGACCCTGAGATCATGACCTGAGCTGAAGGCAGAGGCTTTAACCCACTGAGCCACCCAGGTGCCCCGGTGTTAAATGGTATTACAATTGTATAAAAAATTCAAAGCTAAGATACGTGTGCATATATAGTCTTGCGGATGTAAAGAATACCTCCAGAACAACATACGAGAGACTGATGATAGAGGTCTCTCCTTCGGGGGAGAGAAATGGGGGCACCAAGAGGTGTGGGAAGGAGGCTGACTTTTTACTATCTTTTTGTTCTTGCATTTTGTAACACATAATTACCTAATCAAAAACTGGGAAGACTTTAAAAATAAAGGGAGAAAATTGCTAACTGATCCTGATTTGCTAAAATAATGGAGCATCTTCCACCTCTTACCAGGATGGGGAGAGGACTTCATTCAGCCCGTAAAGACTGAAGACCACAAAAACAGTGGAATTGCAGAGCCCAGGAAAGAGAGCAAAAATAGGGCAGGTGGTAGAATTTTTTATGTAAGTGAATCAACAAGGAAATGAAGTTAGGAGGCTAACACTACAGAATATGAAAGTATCTACCTCAAGGTGTTGTAGTAAAAATTAAATAAAATATATGGAAAGCATAGAAGAAGGCCTGGCTCATAGTAAACACTCTATAAATGTAAGATCATTATTCTATAATCTAGGTCACACTCCTATGGGTGTTTACCAACCTCTAGTCACCCATCAGGTGATATATACAGTCCTGGGAAACATAAAAAATTTTCATTCCGACTTTCAATGAGTTTATAATTAAGCAGGAGACACAGGAAACATGCATATATACTTCTATACACACAGTCATTCATAAAAGTGAAACACATTCCATCTTCAGATATTTCTTATTTTGGATTAGTACTAATGACCTTTTGATTTCTGAAAAGTGACAAAGTAGGTTAGCATACTGTATAAATTGAAAGCCTGTGGTTAAATTCTGACTCCCTACCTTCTAGTTAAACCTCAGTTTTCTTGGGGCGCCTGGGGGACTCAGTCGGTTAAGTGTCTGCCTTCAGCTCAGGTCATGATCTCAGGGTCCTAGGATCAAGCCCCACATTCAGCTCCATGCTCAGCAGGGAGTCTTGTCTGTCCCTCTCCCTCTACCTCTGTGCTCTCGCTCTCTCTCAAATAAATAAAATCTTTAAAAAAACAACAACAACTCAGTTTTCTTATCTATAGGGAGAATATTACCTATCCTGCTAAAATTGCTATGATATAAAGACAGACATATAGACCAAAGGAACAGAAAAGAAAGCCCAGAAATAAATCCTTGTGTATATGGTCAAAGGTTCTTCAATAAGGGTGCCAAGGCTGCACAATGCAAAAAGGATAGTCTCTTTAATAAATGATGGTTAAACTGGACATCTACATGCATAAGAAGGAAGCTGGACCCTTACCTTACACCATATACAAAGATGAACTCAAAATGGATTCAAGATATAAATATAAGACCTGACACTAAGACTCCTACAGGAAAAGGTAGGGGAAAAGATTCCTATCAGATTTGACAATGACTTACTGGTTATGACACTAAAAGCACAGGCAACAGCAAAAGTAGACACATATGATTATATCAAACTTAAAAACTTTGCACAACAAAGGAAACCATCAACAGAGTGAAAAGACAATCTATGAACTAGAAGAAAATATTTACAAGCCATATATGCAATAAGGGGTTAATATCCAGAATATATAAAGGACGTATCCAACACAAAAACAACACAAACGACCCAATTTTAAAATGGGCAAAACACTTGAATAGACACTTCTCCAAAGAAGATATTCAACCGGCCTATAAGCGTATGAAAAGATGCTCACCATCAGTAATCATCAGGGAAATGCACACCAAAACCACAGTGAGGCACTACTTCACACCCATGAGGATGGCTACTGTAAAAAATTTAAAACAAAAAAAAACACGGAAAATAACAAGTATTGGCGAAGATGTGACTAAATTAGAATCCTTCCATTCTAGTGGTGAGAATGTACAGTGGTGTAGCCTCTATGCAAAACACTATGGAAGTTCTTCAAAAAAGAGTAAAAGAAAGAATTACTGTGGGATCCAGCAGTCCTATTTCTGGGTATATATCCAAAAAAGTTAAAAACAGGGTCTTGAAGAAACACGTGCATAGGTATGTTCACAACAACATTATTCACAATAGCCAAGAAATGGAAGCAACTTAAATGTCCCTCAACAGATGAATGTATAAAGAAAATATGGTATCTACATGTAACAGAATATTACTCAGCCTTAAAAAAGAAATCCTGTCACACATGACAACATGAATGAATGAACCTTGTGGACACTATGCTAAGGGAACTACGAGTCACAAAAAGATAAGGACTCCATGATTTCACTTTGATGGGGTCTCTAAGTCCAACTCCTGGAAACTGACAGAAGAGTGGTGGCTGTTGCTGTGGGGGAGGGGAACAGAGGAGCTATTCAATGATATAATTTCAGTTGTGCAAGATGAAAAAGTTCGAGATCTGTGACACGACAACCATGTTAATACTAGTGTACTACTGTACACTAAAAAATGGTGAGGATGGTAAATTTTTTTATTATGTGTTTCTGACCACAATTTTTTTTAAAAAGCTATGATAATTAAATGAGAGAATATACTTAGCACACCTACCATACTTCTAGCACATCAGAGGTCCTCTATAAATAATTGGGGTAGTATTGTGATTACCAATTCTAAGAGTTCAGTTGATGGTGTCTTACAAAAACATAACGTGGCAAAATGAAATTTAAGTAAGGAAAAGAAGAGAAAAGGAGGTAAGCTGGTTCACACACAAACACATACACACACACAAAGCCACAGATCAGTACGTATGCCACAGTCTGGCCAAATTACTGAGTTAAATGATTTCTCAAGACTCAATGTAATCAGTTTTCCACAAAGAAATGCATCCCTACCTTCTCTTATTTACTATCGTATTTGAGGGCTGAGCAAACTTTTTGTAAAAAAGGACAGATAATAAATGTTTTAGCCTTTGGGAGCACAAAGTCTCTCTGTCTCCCTACTCAACTCAGCCTTTACAGTCCGAAAGTAGACAGTGTGTCCATGGATGAGAGGGCTGTGTTCCAATAAAGCTGAATTACGGACACAAAAGCTTTAATTTTATATAATTTTCGCGTCACGAAATATTCTTTTGATTTTTTTCAACCATTTAAAAACATAAAACCTTTGATTAGGTCACAGGCCATTAAAAAAACAGGTGTGGGCAGAATCTGGCCTCCAGGCCATAGTTTGCCAACTGCCTTTGAGTAGTCCTCACGGAAACAGAAGAAAGATACCTCATGTACAGATGATGGCCACTGCATAAAGTGTTGTAACTTTTTGGTTTTTATTTTTACATTTGAGAGAGAGAGAGAGAGAGAGAGAGAGAGAGAGAGAGAGAGAATACGAGCCGCGGGGGAGAAGCAGAGGAAGAAGCAGCCTCTCCACTGGGCAGGGAGCCCAACGCTGGGCGCCATTAGGGACCCCAGGATCATGACCTGAGCCGAAGGCGGACCCTTAACCAACCGAGCCACCCAGGTGCCCCAATGTTATAACTATTTAAACTTAATTTTCTAACTCAATCAGATAACTGGATAGCACTTAAACTATTTTACCTGGTAATACTAAATTATGTGGCTATTAGGAATGTTCTCTCCATTGATAACAGATTATAGACATTTTTTCTACCTACATATTTGGGAAACAATCATGAGCAACAATTACACATACCAACAATTACACTGTTTTTCTCCACTATGTTAGTTTTAATGACACTAATAAATAACATTAATAAAGTAATGTGTTTTATTTATTCCATTCATCTTATACCAGAGGAATTTAAGAGGATTTCCCGCAAAGTTCAGACACGGTAAAAAATTATACAATATTAAATATGGATGGAAATTTAGGAATATTATGATTTTAACAAACACTCTTTAGTTATAAAATATTTGAACTTTTTCTTCTCTGTAGAGAGGAGTTTTATTTCAACAAGTAGTAAGTTATATACATAATAATAAAAGTGGCCCAGAAGTAATTACAGAAAATATAAGTCTTTTCCCCAACCGCAGTCTTATTCCCCAGAAGTAACTGCCAATAAAGATTTCTTGCTCAAAACCATTCCAGTTGACAAGTACCAGAATGTAGGCATGTATAGGAGCGTGTGCATGCTTTAAACTCAAATGGGAACCACAGTAGAGATTTCTGTGTCTCAGCACCCTTCCGCCTTTACCAATTCACAGTATTTCATTTCTGTGTACCATAATTATTCCATACATAAGGTATTTTTCAATAAAATGTATACACACACACACACACACACACACACACACACACACACACCCTTCCAGACAGCTGACCTTGTAACCTTGAAAATTCTAAAATAGGGGTGCCTGGGTGGCTCAGTGGGTTAAAGCCTCTGCCTTGAGCTCAGGTCATGATCTCAGGGTCCTGGGATCGAGCCCCACATCGGGCTGTCTGCTCAGCGGGGAGCCTGCTTCCTCTTCTCTCTCTGCCTGACTCTCTGCCTACTTGTGATCTCTCTGCCAAATAAATAAATAAAATCTTGGGAAAAAAAGGGAAAAAAATTATAAAATAACTGGTTTTCCAACTGATTCTTCATTTTCCTCTGCAAGGCCAGAAAAGGAAAACCAGCTTACCTGTTTTCTTTTAGTCCTGAAATTATTAATTAACTTAGAAGGAGTTAATCTTAAAGTAGTAAAGATAACCTTTCTATACCTGCAAAGGGAACTTTTTATCTCCACAGATTGGACATCACCTCCAATATCTTGAGAAGCCAGATGTTTGGATGATTCCCATTTCCATTGTGACTTTCTTCAAAAACCCACCAACAAATAAATTCAAGTTCTTTGGATAGATTGTTTAAGAACTACATAATTATCACTGTGGATAAATATCAGTATAAAGAATCCGGGAGTTAAAGACAGGCCTTGGAACAAGAACTGACAACAGCGCAAAGGAAATGAACTTGGTATACAAGAGGCAGGGGTGAAATGAACATCCTTCTCTAACACTTCCATGCTCATTTTCAATTTCGACTCTTATCCCATAATATAGCATAGAATCAGCATCCTAACACTCTGTGCTTTAAAAACTGGTAGCTTAACCCAAAATAAAAAATAAAATAAAACGTAAAAATCCAACTTCAGTTTTCAGAATTAAAAAAACAAGACTTTGGTTTAAAACAGAAACCGCCGTCTTCCGAGACGCACAAAGCGCACAGCTACAGACGTGCTAGCGTGAGGAGGGGCCGGACACCCTCTCCTAAAGGTGATCTCCGCAGGAGGAGGCGCTGAAATCTTCGAGGAGAAAGTTCAGTTTTCTTCCTGCAAACTGCGCAAAGGATCGGCGCTCCGGGGTTCATTCTCAAGAGCGGGCTGGGGCAGAGGCAAGACAGTGGGAGGAGGACAAAGGGCATCCCCTCCCTCAGTCCTGGATTCTCCGAGGGAGTATTAATTACATTATCACTATAAATCCCTAACCCGGCCCTTCCCAGCTCTTCTGACCTTCTCACCGGCCGGCGTTCCAGGTCCGGCCAAATTCCCAGCGTCCTCCTGGAGCATGAGCTCGGGGAAATCCCTCTGGCAGGCTCTCCCCGGGGCCCGGGCGACGCTCCCGATCTTCATTCAAATGGGCCAACCTGAGTCCTTTGCTCTCACCACTAATTTAGGTAGACACTGCTAGTTTAAACAGCACAAAGGAGTGTAATCAAAAATCACACAACGGAATCAAACAGCAAGTCTAAGCAATCACTGGAGTCAGTGAAGTTGAGACTCAAGTCGGGTGGCGAGCAAAGCAACAAATACTATCAGGACAAAAGAGGTCTTTAAGAATGAGATAAACTGTGGTGTGGGGGGAGGAGCGGCAAGATTTAAAAAAAAGAAGAAGAAGAAGAAGAAGAAGAAGAAGAAGAAGAAGAAGAAGAAGAAGAAGAAGAAGAAGAAGAAGAAGAGGAAGAAGAAGAAGAAGAAGAAGAAGAAAAGTAAAGAAAAACAAAGAAAGAAGAGAAAAAAGTTGGGAAATTTCAGATAAGT
Source organism: Ailurus styani (assembly GCA_002007465.1). Lineage (NCBI taxonomy): Eukaryota > Metazoa > Chordata > Mammalia > Carnivora > Ailuridae > Ailurus > Ailurus styani. The sequence goes on along the minus strand of LNAC01000061.1, from coordinate 138,654 downwards.
CATGGTTTTTCTATGCAAACCATTACACACAGCCTCTTTTCAGCCTCAACAGTAAACACAGTCAGACCGCCACCAACTAAAAGGACTCAACGCTTGGCTACTCGGCTGCAGCCCCGTAAAGTCTTTCCTCATTTGAATAGTATTTTAGGAATGTTTTGTCAATGTGTCGGATGATTATTCACTTCTACTGCATTCTTCCCTTCTCTGTGATAACCACGGGCATAGTAACAATTTATTTTATAAGCAGACCATTCGCAACACTAAATGATGACCTTTTTTTAACCTGTTAAAATTCATATATTTATTTGTCCACGTTTCTTTAAAGAAGGGAAGGTTAACTTTAAGCACTGTTGCTCATAGCAACACAGGAACAAAAGATTTTTCCCATGCATAATCTAAGCATTTAATTAAAATTCACAAACTTGGATCTCAAACCAAGTCAAAAGTAGAAATGTAAGAATACTAGATTTCCACACAGAAGCAGATACACAATACACTGTTTAGCTCTCACAAAGACAAATAAAAGTGCAGCAACTTGTGACAGGGAGAAAGAATATACACGTCACATGATTCCTCTACAACCACAGTGTTAAAGAGGGCGTGTTTTCTTCCAGGTAAGGTGCATGGCATGACTAAATCAAACAACACCACACCACACTCCCTCTTAGTTTCTATCACTTCTCATTTACAAAAGCTGGCACTTGAATCCAAATCTAAGCAGGGTAAAGCAAAATATAACATGGCAATTTACAGAAGAAGATTATTGTTCCCCCAAGATTTACGCTCCCCTGCGAGAGTCAAAGTAAAAAATAATTCCAATCAAGTTCTGTAATTTACACACTTGTGGTAAAACCACAGGATTTCCAGACAATGGATTGCCCATCGGGGCTTAAATCCATGAAAAAGAGAGAGTTCTAGGAAAGAATCTAGAAGAGCTGGGACTCAGCTTTATGCTTTGAAAATTCTCTGTTCTTAATAATCAGTTCACCTGGAGGGGTGCAGGTGTGTAGGGCCCATTTGGGAAGGTGACAGTCCCACAGAAGCCTGCACTGGGAGAAGACTGTGGTACAAGGTCAAAGGGTTTTTAGAACTAGAAGACAAGGGTAAAGAGGATTTATAGCATATCGGATCTCAGCCTCTGAAAGAACTTAAAGCACTGGAATAAGGCAGAAGTGACAGAATCAACTCAGCTTTGAGTACCAAACATGCGTAAGACACTGTGTTGGGTGTCATCTGAGGGGCATGAGTAAGTAGGAGAGTGCGTGACTTAACCAAACAGAGCCTACCAACTTGTCCGGGAAAATAAAAAATAAATTCTGAAAAACTAATAGCTCGATTTCAAGAGTGAAAACACAGTACACATAGAGGATTAAGGATTAAGGCACTGGCAGATTACATGTGGCTAAATTGTTAAGGGAAGCTCCAAGTGCTGGAAACTTCACTGTGTGCTGGCTAGCACTTCCAACCCTAAAAGGGAGGCCCACGGCTCTTCCCAGCAGTTGTCAGAGGCAGTATGTAGTTACATGCACAGCTCTGAAGTCAGAACGACATGGTCAAGTTCTGCCACCACTGCTTCACAGCTTTGTGCCTGAGACAAGTTACTTAACGCGTTAAGCCTCAGTTTCCTAAAATGGTGGCAATAATGGCACCTTATCAAAGGTTTCGCTGATTCAACAAATACTCATTAAGAGCTTCCACAGAACTAGCCACTGAAATACAACAGTGGACAAGACAGACAGCATGCGTGCTCTCGTGGGGCCCGATGGGACCTATGAACAAGGCTCCACACGTGGTAGTTCTACCATCATCACCGTCATCTTCGTCACCATCATCTGTAGCACACTACAAAGTATGACATATGTTCCAACGAGAGTCAGTAAACCATCTTCGCTGGAACGAGGTTTCACTAACCAAAAAAATAAGTGTATTGAGCCTCAGCCCTGTACTTCATCCTGGGACCTCTTCTTTTCCTTCTCTCCCAGGGATCTTGTCCCATCCCACCACTGAAACATACTATCTACATACACCCAAATTTACTACCTCAAGCTCTGAGCTGTCTTCCAAATTCCAGACTCTACATCTGGCCACCTGTTGGGTATCTCCATGTTGTAACAGGCATCTCAGACCTCAACTCTAGATTACTGATCCAACTGCATATCAACCAACCATATTCCTCCCTTGGTCCTTCCCATCTGTATATCAGCAAATCCTTCATTCCCCTCTTTTCCTCATCCCTCACACAGCCGAAGCACGAGCAAGTTCTTTACATTTTACCTAAAAAACATCCCAATCCATTCACGGCTCTCCATTGCTAAAGCCATCACTCTAGTTCAAGATCTAATGGTCTCTCACCTTGATTATCTCATTGCAATGACTTCTAACACTCCTTCTCCACAGAGTAGTGATGGCTTTTTAAAATGAATAAGGACTTACAAAGAAATGTTCCTTTTGTGGAAAGAGCAGGAACACGCACGCACACGCACATAGACCTCCATTCCTCCATTTAACTTCAAACTCGTCCAGTGGCTCCCAAATGCCCTTAAAATGTTGATGGTCTACAAGGCATACCTGGTCAGACCCTTTCCATGTCACTGCCTCACTTCCTAAGACCCTTGTCCCACTGCATCTCTACGCTGTGTCACGCAGGCTGCTTTTCAGCTCCTTGGACGTTACCAACCTCTTTAGCACTTTAGGGCAGTAGGGTCTGGGAGAACTTTCTGCACTGATGGAAATTTTCTATACCTGCACATGTGGCTCCTGAATACTTAGCTTGTGGCTAACGAGACTGAGAAAGGCGATTTTTAACTTTATTTAATTTTGATTAATTTAAATAGCCACATACTCCTAGCCACTGTCACCACTGGACAGAGCAGGACTAGGGCTTCGCCTAGCCTGTTCCCCTGCCTGGACCATCCCAGACCTTCACATGGATGGCTCTTTCTTATCCAGATGGTTCAGTTAAAAGTCAACCCCTCAGAAAGGCCTTTCCTTACCACCACACCCAAACTAGCTCACTGCACACTACTGATTATGTCACCTTGTTAATTTTCATCCAAACACATTCACTACTGCCTTTATAATTTGTCATCCCTGAATGAGAACATAAAAGCCATGGAAGTAGGGACCCTGCCTATTCCCTTCAATGTCATGTCCCCACGATATATGTTAGGCATACAGTGTTTTTAATAACTCTTAGATGAAGGGTTGAACAAATGAATGAGTGAGTGACCAGGGGGGTCAAGTCAGTAAGAGTAGGCTGGGGACAGATTCTGGAGGCTGCTGGATGAAGGCAAAGGTCCTTCAAATACTTACATTTTGTTTACGTGGGTATGGGGCTCTGCAGTGTTCTTAAGTGCCCCGTGGGGACAGGCAGTCTAAGCAGACAGCACAAAGGAATGGCGCACATGCAAAGCAGGTCTCCCTCCTTAAAGGACTTGAAATCAATTTTATGAGAACATTAGCGATGCAGACACACAGATGCTCCTACATATGAGACATGAGGAAATCTCTCAAGAATGCATCTATATACATCTAAAGGCATACCTTACGGGGGGAAGCCGAAAGGGGTATTAGACAATCAAGTCATCCGTAGAGCCTTCGGATCTGCAACAGCAAACTAGGGCATTAATGTTCAGCCAAGTTAAACACCAGTTTATGGTTATGGGGTCCTAAGAGAAATGTCATGAGCTGCGCCACTTAGCAGAAAGGGGGGAAGGGAGGCAATGAGGGAAGAAAGTAAACCTTTACCAAGTTCAAACACCCTGATAATCAGCGAAAAGGGCAAGAACACGTAGTGTGGACAGAACTACCGACCAGCCAGAAATGAACACACCTGAAACCTGTAAGCAGACAAATCTGACAACCCAGGGGTATCATGTACAATACAGATTCCACACATTCATTCACTGTCACAATTTCAAAGAGAAAAAAAAAAGATTGGCATTTAAATGTATCTCTAAGAAAAACCGTGACAGTAAGGAAAACTGGAGAATGAGGTTTTGCGCTGCATGAAAACAGCGTGTTCTTGCCGTCTTTTGCACAAAAGGCTGTGTCTCCTGTGCTTTGAACTTGACTGAGGATCAGTGCCACTTCATAAAATTACCTTCTTGTAAAACGGAGCAATGTCAGTAAAGTACACAACACATTCCACAGTCCAGCACGAAGACAGAATCTTAACCAGGAGTGCAGAGCCCGGATCGCTGTCCGTCGATGTTGCCTACCCCCATCAGCACTCACGCTCACGGTCAGAGCTAGTGACCACGACAGCCATGGCCACGCTGGAAAAGCAGCACGTGCGGAAGCAGCAACAGTCGCACCAAAGGAAAGCCTCTCTGCCCAACCGGTCCCCACACTCTCTTTTTACGGGAATACCAGGGACACTCTTTAGCTAAAAGTCAGTGGCTATTTTGATAATGTAATAATCAAAATGTAAGATACGGTAATGTCTACATTTCTTTCCATTCCCTACCCCCACCACCACAGAGACCAAATCAATTTAAATGCACACCTCTGGTCCAATTCTCTGTCGGGACCACCTCGACTCCTCCAGTGTCACAGGAGTGAAAGCAGGGTCCCCAAAGATGAGTTCTGTTACCTCACCATGTCCTACTTCCCAGGGGCCCTGTTTTCAGGGCTCCTCACCACTGGGCTTCTCAGAACCATGAGTTCTTTCCTTTTTTCTTCATTTTTTTTTTAAAGCAGTATCCATTAATTTTGAGAGGCTGAGAGAGCGAGCATGAGGGGAGGGGCAGAGGGAGAGGGAGAACCTCAAGCAGACTCCCTGCTGCGCCTGACCCAGGCCTCCATCCCAGGACCCCGAGGTCATGATCTGAGCCAAAACCAACCATCTGATCGATGCTCAAGCAACTGAGCCACCGAGGCACCCCACAACTATGATCTCTCTCCTGGCATCAGGGCAAACAATAGAAGAAGAATTATCCACAGAGTAAAACAATCTTCGCCTTTCACAGCATCTTTGGAACCCTCTTGGCTGCGACAGGCACCCACTTCATAAAGATAATACATGGACTCATTTTCTACTTGATCACCATCACCAACTTTTGTGATTTTACAAACACCGTCGATCTACCACCGGAAAAGCAGTGTTTCCAACCATCAAAACCGATTACTGTATTTAGACCTCCAATAGTAAACTGTAAACAACTATGATAGCTCCAGATGTTTTATTTTTCCCTGTTTTTCTCAGGTCCCTACGTCCAATTCCAGCTATCTCAGAGAAGCATGGGTTTGAAAACCTTTCTGAGGCATGCTGCATTTCATTAAAAGTAATAAATTAAGCAAGGCAACCCCTTGAACTCAGCATCCGTGTCGGACCCGTCATTACCCTACATAATGTCTACAGCCCAAGGTTATTTGTGAAAAAAATGATTCGTGATGACTGATTAAACATACCACTTTATCATATAAGTTCACTAGTTCTTCTGAATGTTTATATAAAATATTGTAAAAGACTATCATCTCACTTTCTATCAAAGGTTGGCAAAATTTTTCTGTAAAGCGTCGGAGTAAATATTTTAAGCTTTGTGGGCTACATACGCTCACTGTCACATATTCCTCTTTGTCTTTATTTGTTTGTTTACAACCCTTTAATGATGTAAAAGCCATTCTTAGCTGGAGGGTTATACAAAAACAAGGCCGCAGGCTGGGATCTGGCCCTGGGGCCACAGTTTGCCCACCCCTGCTTTTCAAGTGTACCCAAAAAACCATAATTATACAGTGCAGTCACATTTTGACTAAAGAAAAACACTTCCAACTGTTTTGTGTGTTTTTTGGTAACCTTTTTCAAATCAACTATTTCTGGGGAACCGTTTTAGATTTACAAAAAAGATGTACTTAGGACAGAGTTTCCATACAGCCCACATTCAGTTTCTCTGAGCAGGATACGTTTATTAAAAGGAATGAACCAGGAATGATATATTATGATTAACCACAATCCATACTTTTTTCAGATTTCCTTAGCTTGTACCTAATGTCCTTCTTCCGTTCCAGGATCCTATCCAGGATACCATATGACAGTTAGTCCCCATGTCTCCCTGGGCTCCTCTTGGCTGTAACTGTTCTCAGACTTTCCCTGTTTCTGAGAATCACGGCAGTCTTTAAAGAGTACAGGTCAGATATTTTGTAGAATGTCCCTTGACTGAGATTCATTCGGTGGGTGAACGTTCTTCTCGTGACTAGACTGGGGTTATGACAGTTTGGGAGGAGGAAGATGACACAGAGAGTGTGACTGTCATGACCTCACATCAAGCGGACATCCACAAGAGTTGTCACTGCCGCTCCTCACCGTGGTCACCTGGCCAAGGCAGTGTTCGCCAGCTTCCCTCCAACTGTTTCTTTTGTTTGTTTTAAACAATTAATAAAAATGAACTTGATCCTTACCATATATTACTAAACTAAAAGCTTTTAAACATCAAATCATGTTTAATAAGCTCATTACATACATATACATATACATTATAATTCATTACTTCCATGATTTACATCTAGGCCTCTTAAAATATATCATTTGTGATAAAGACAAAAATTAGTATGTCTTTTGGCACTGTCTTCTACCTTTAATTCCTCTCACTGCTGCTCCTTACCCTTAGACTGAATTAAAGGGATATCTAAAGAAAATGTAATAGATGCTACCCAAATTTTCTTTCACTTTTAAAATGGTGATTATGCAAACTAAACTAAACGGTAAGCAATCTGAGCTGGGATGGAATCCTGCTCCTCCTTGGGTCTCCCCAAGCCCAGGGCACTTGGCTGGCTGGCACAGTAAACACTGGAGAAGAGCCTATATCCTCCACTTCGGTTGATTCAATGTGGTGAGACGGGCAGAAAGGGAAGAGCGATGTGAGACTAAACAGAACTGATGTCTCTTTGCTAACTTTTTCCTGGCCGGGTAATAAGCCGGAGGACAAAAAAGGTGGGGACAGCGGGAAGGGCTAAAAGGCTAGAATAAAGGCAGGAGCTTGGGTCACAGTGAGGCTAGCAAAACACTCTGCAGAGGGAAAGGCAAATCCAAACCACAGTCAGATACCACCTAGTGCCCAGAAGAAATGCTTAAAACAAAACAAAACAATACAAACGGAAAACAACAAGTGCTGGTGAGGATGTGGAGAAACTCGAACCCTCAGACACTGCTGGTGGGAATGGAAAAAGAGTTTGGCAGAGCCTCAAAATGTTAAGCATAGAATTCCCATGTGACGTGGCAGTTCCATTTCCAGGGCTCTACCCAAGAGAACATATTCATACAAAATTATACATGAATGCTCACGGCAGCATTATTCCTAACAGCCAAAAGGTGGAAGCAACCCAAATGCCCAACAACCGATAGAGAAACAAAATGGATATGATACATCCACACAACAGAATATTATTCAGTCATAAAAAGGAACAGAGTTCAGTCACCTGCTACAACATGGATGAAACCTGAAAACACTGTGCTAAGTGAAAGAAGCCAGACACAAAGGACACAGACTGTATGATTCCATTTACACGAAATATCCAGAAAAGGGACAACCATCAAGACGGAAAATAGATTATTAGTGGTTGCCAAAGGCAGCACGGGTGAAGGAATGGAAGGTGAGCTCTTAGTGGGCACGGCATTTCTCTTGGAGGTGATAAAAATGTTCAGCCATTACATAATGGTTATGGTTGCACAACATTGTGAATATACTAAAAACCACTGAATGGTACTTCAAAATGGTTCAAATGGTGAATTTTTGGTGACTTTTTTTTATCTCAATAAAAAATAAAATAATAACTGGGGAAAAAAGCCACTGAAGAGAGTGGATCTATATATCTGGTAAATCATTTTTAATCAACAACTTACATACACATCGTGTCTTTAAAAACCCCTTTCCTAGTCTCTATGTGTCCATGATAATTTTTCCAATAACAGGAGCTTCAGAAACAAAGGAATTAGTCCAAAATTCTACCAAGAAATCAGGTCAACCAATTTTAATCAAGTTCACGGGGCCAGAGCTTACACAGACTCAGGCCCTAGCTCAAGGAACTGACGTTATATTGGGCTTACACTGTTTCCCATCACTTCACGAACTCCCACATCAGCAGAAGGAAGCTGGCCACGCCCCTCTTTCACAGAGGCATCTTTCTCCTACTGACAGTTTACTCAAGAAGAGCCAGCGCATGCCATTTACAAAGCCCACATCTCCAAGTCCCACAGACAGGCAGGACGGATCTTGTCAGGCACTTCCTAGCGCACCTGGGCTTCCCTACGGGAGACTTAAATACTTGATGCAAGGCCACAGCCATAAGGAGTGACTAGGTAACTCGTAATTCAGTGATCTGCAGCTAAAAAATAAATAAATAAATAAATAAATTACTTATTTATAAATAATAGCCTTTCCTAAAAAAGCAAGTGGTGCCCTAAGTCTTCCAACAAAGTACACTGCTAACTATGGACTATTAAAGTCACGGAAGAAACCTCAGTCATATACAAAGCAACTACTGCTCCCTCCTGCAAACACTGTAGCAAACTGTGTTGAAACATGAAATATTTCTTTGGGAATTTTTTAGAAGACAGCACAGTTGAGTTTAAATTAGTGCTTCCCAGAGTGATTTAAAAAAACCAAAAACAAAAACGAAAAACAAAAAAACTTTAACAACCTCTCCACACTTCAAAAACCATAATCACTCAAATAATTCAGTTACTAACCACTTGGCACCCAAACTCAGCCGGCAGGAGAGGAAATGATTTTCAGCAAACTATGACAATGACGGTTGTGATTAAGCCTATAAGGGCTGATTTTGTTTTCTTTGCTCTCATACTTCCCATCTTTATACTATTAGTCAAAACGTAGCAGCTTAATTCTCTCATTATTTTTAACTGGAAAATCAATTGTCTCTGGTTGGTGGTGGTTATGGGTATATTTGTCAAAAGCATTAATAATAAGGAACTGGGAAGGGTAGCTCAACTAGCATTCTCTCATTAATTTAACAACTTTCCTCATTAATTGACCTAACTGACATTCATTTAACATCTACCATCTACAAAGGACACAGAAAAGCAGTAATAAGCAATTAGGTCTCTTGAGGAATTTACACTCTAGCAGTAGGTTTAGCAAAATTACTTGCTTTGACTTTGAAAGAAAGACAATACAGGGTTCCTCAGATCCTAATCACGTGCCATAAACTGGGTGTAAAGAGCCAAGAGTTAGCTCAGCCATCAAGGATACCCAGCTGACATCCTCTTCCTCCCGTCACCCTCCCCACCCCACCCCACCCCCAGAACTTCTGCCCTTCACTTAGAAAGCACACAGGTCAATCTCTGATGCTAGCCATAAAGCAAAGATTAGGTCTATCAGCAAGTTTTCGTGTGATGGTCAATCTTTTACATTTACCTAGACAAAATTATTGTATCTCAGGATAGTATTCAATCCAAGGACAGAAAATGAGCAGAATTCTACTAAGAATTTGTACAACCACTCACCCAGTCTCTGAGGCCTGCCCACCTTAGCCCCCTAGGCCTCTCACAGGAGTCACAATGAATCCACCTTTTTCTCCTACATTGAATGGGGGGGGGGGCAGATCAGCACCACACCATCTGGCCAAGATCTATGGGCCACCATAAACACCAACTGGTGTGGTCAAAGGCTCTCTCTCCACAGTGGGCAAAATAAGAGGCAAGGGAGGGACCAGACCTGCA
>LNAC01000061.1:105240-124846 GCA_002007465.1 Ailurus styani | reverse complement strand
CCTTCCCTCGCCGGGCTCATCTGCATGCACATTCCTCGCCGCCACATTCCAGGGCTTAACCCTGCCGCTCCCGGGGCCCTGTGCAAGAGCAGGGGAGCTGAGCCGAGCCCGGGGCGGGGGCGGAGGAGGGGAGCCGAGGGACCAGGTGGGAGGGAGGAGGGCGAAGGAATGCACCGTGGGCTCCCTCCCCTTGACCCCAGATATCTCCCTGCGGCCGAACGCCTCGGGTTTTTAGAGTTTCGGGACGCGAAGGAGCTAGAGAGCGCTCCGCAACCTTCTCAACTTCTTGCCGACTTCTAGGGAAACCACAAGTCTTTCGAGAGGAAAGGGGTGGGGGAAGCTCTCTTCGGGGAAAAAAGTCCCAGCAAACAGCCAAAGCACAAAGGCTCCCCCACGCCGCGCCCCGGGCTACTTGGGAACCCGAGGGCGGTTCGGAGCGGTGGGAAAGTGCGAAAGGCACGGAAAGCCCGTAGAAGCGTGTCCGTGGCGTGTCCGGGGCGGTGTCGCCCCCGGGGCCTCTGCAGGGCGCCTGGCCCTCCGTGACCTCAGCCCAGAGGCCACGGGCCTCCCGGCGGAAAGCGAAGGCGGGTCCAGCGGTCCCAGAGCGCGGAGACACGCCTGCCCCAGTGGCCTGCGGGGGAAACTCCAGCCTGACCCTGGGAAGCGACTGCTCCCCCCCACCCCGCGCCGCCAGCTCCCCCCGCCGCGCGGGCCACGGACTGGAAGACACCCGAGCCTCCCGCCCGGTCTGGCCGCTCCACCCGGGGGGCCCAGGCCGGCCACCGGGGACCCTCCAACGCTGGCCTCCGCTCTGGGGGAGCTCTGGCCTCAGCTCTAGCTGGACGTGGACTGATCCCGAAACCCGTCCCTTCCGCCCAGCCCCCGCCGCGGGAAGTTCCCCTACCCGGAACCCCGCTGTGGCCAAGAAGGTGGGGGCGACCACGCTGGAGAGACCCCACTGCCGCCCTGAGGCCAGGCTTTCCTAGGCCCTGGATTGCGTCTTAAGTGGAGTGTAGATCTTCCCTCAGTCCACAAGCATTTCTTTATTCACCCCCTACTGCTTCCTGGTGGGCACTGAGGAGGGGCTGGACCTTGGGCTCCGGGTAGGACAGTGCCACGAGCAGTAGGGCTGGCAGGTCTGGACACCACGGGGCAATCAGTGCCCCCAGCCCCTCGGTCCGGGAGGGAAACTCCCAGTCCCAAAACTCCTCTCCAGCTTGGTCTACACCGTCCCCCATTCGTTTTCTTCCGGGTTACTATCAGCTTCTTTTAAAGTAAAATGCCCGCGGAAGGCCCCGGAACCCAGCCATTCATATTTTGGTGTGAATTCGCTTAATCCTGCTGGCCAATGCATAATGACTTCCCCACCTTGTTGGACAGGGGCTTTCAGAGGGTTCGGAACAAAGTCGTCTCTCCTCCTGGATTCACAGACCCTCACGGGATGCCAGTGACTTAGGATTCAGCAGGGCGCGGCCCAGCCGGGTTTGGGGTAGCTGCTGCCCGCTGGGGTGGGGCGGGGGCGGTTGCGGACAGTTTGGATCCCAAGGCCATCGGGGCATCTGTGGTCCATCTTAATGGGCAGAGACTTCAAACCACAAAAAACTCGGTGGAGTTCAGTCCTCCGGAAGAACAAACCCGAAGGAGCAGGAGGTGGGGAAGGGAGTCACCCAACGAATTCACTTCCTTTGTCCTTCTAGGTCTTCGGCTCTTTTCCACCCCAGAAACTAAGCTTGCCTTTAGCAGAGAGTAGTCCTCACCTCCTGGTCTCTTGTTCTGCCCCACTCCATTAGTCAAGATGTGATCACACAAGGCAAGCTTCTCTAGTTCCCAGTGAGATGTGACATGTGACATCCTGGTGGGTAATCTTAAATTTGGCCTTCTGAACACTGTGGAAAAAACTGAGACTTGTCTAAAACTAATCTCTCGCACCATTAAGGTGAGAAGGTGAAGGTGCTTCGTTTTGGACTGCTCTAAATTGGCTTGCTTACATGGCCAAAGTTTCTATTAAACTAATAACATCATTCAGGGGCACCTGGGTGGCTCAGTTGGTTAAGCGGCTACCTTGGGCTCAGGTCATGATCCCAAGGTCCTGCGATCCAGCCCTGCTCAATGGGGAGTCTGCTTGTCCCTCTCCCTCTCCCTCTGTCCCTTCCCGGGCTTGTGCTCGCTCTCTCTCTCTCTCTCTCACTCACTCTCTCTCTTTCAGATAAATAAATAAAATTTAAAAACAAAACAAAACAAACACCCCATCATTCAGCAACCCAGCCAAGCCATTCTGGTTTCAGCCTTCCTTCCAGGCTCCCCACCCACCCATCAGGAAACATATGAAAACATCTGCATCCTACTATTAAAAACAAAACTAAACAAACGCTAAGTTTGCTGTTGCCATAATTTAATTTGTTTCATTGGGTTGAATTACTGCAAAATACTTCTTGGTACAATTTCAAAATTGATAAGCTTTCAGATAAATATTTTTACCCGAACTCCTAAAACCAATGGGGATTCCAAAATAGCACACACAGCGGTAAATGGCATTTATTGTTCCATAAATCCTGGGACTTCAAAAAGGGGTGCTGAATAGAAAAACAAAACTCTAAAGCCATGAGGAGACAAGCTCACTTCTTCTCTCCCACTGGTTGGCACAGGAAACATTTGGTTACACAAAAGCAGTTAAGACGACAAGCGAGTCACCGCTTTACAGATTCTGTGTCTTGATTGGGTTTGGACTCTGCTGCTCTGAGTTCAAGCACTTACCCAGCACCATCTTTCCGGAGAATTCCTAATGGTTAAGACAATGAAATTTTATCTTATCAATATTCACATCCATAAAAATAAAAGAAGCATAAAGTTTATCCCTATTTGATAAATGGATACATTTAGATTTCATTTAGCCCTAGTTGCGCATTGGCAAAGAAAGACGGTGCGCTCTGCCATCCTGGGTGGCTGATACCCCTGCCGAAGGAGCCCTACGCTAGCCACTGAAGGGTCTGTTCTCTGGACTTCATTTCCCTCTTCTCCTGGCTTTACGTTCTCTCCGGTACTAATAGCCTAAGGGGATGAATGGGCTTTAAACAAAACCTCCACTGTCAATGTCGGAATCCTGGGGGGGGGGGGGGGGGGGCAGGAAAATTAGTGATATCTAAAATGGAAGTATAGAGGGTGCAAATTATTTCAAAAGATAATTAGTTATATCAACCCAAATTGAAAATATATATGCTTTTAATCCGGCAACCGCAGTGCTGCAATTTTACCTGTGGAGCTGAAAGCTCAAGATAGGCCAGGATGTTCCTTGCAGCATGTTTGACAATAACGAAACTGGAGAAGCCACCAGTATCCATGAGTAGGGGACTGATTAAATGAGTCATCGGACACCCATACTCAGCAGGCATTTAAAGGGCTGACTCAGGACGTTGAGCATGGACTCTCAGTCTCAGGGTCGTGAGTTCAAGCCCCACGCATGGGCAGGGAACCTACCTAAAAATAAATAAAGAGCATTAGATAATCATATATGTGCTGATTTAAAAAAAAAAAAAAGACATCCAGGATACATTAAGTGAAAAAAGCAAGGTGCTAACTTCGCGGGAGGTGAGGCCAATCATAAAATGTAGAGAACACAGTACCCTGTACACTTTCGCAGCGTCAGAGGAAGAACTCTCTGAGTTCTCAGTAAAGTAAGGGAGTTTTTAGAGAGAACGAGGACTGTCTGGGAGTCCCATCAAAGAAATACACAAGGGAAAATGACCATTAAAGAAAGGGGATGGGGTAGAAATGAGCACAGACACGACCCCAGAACAGCCCAGCAGGGCAAGGCCTGCTTGTGCAAAGAAACGAATGTGCAAAGCTCAAAGAAGAATCTGGCGCGAAAGAGCCCAAGACTGGCTGGAGCCATGGAGCTAGGAAGCTGGCGTGATAGTATAGGTATGAGAGATAAAGGTCTGCATTAGCAATAAGGCCAGGGGGAGGGGATGAAAAGAAATGATCTATAGCAAGAATTTGCTACTGATTAGATTAAGAAGGGCACAGTGACTAGACCAGAAGGAGGAGTCTGGTTCGAGTCCAAGATTTTAGGCCGTTAAGAGAGACTCAGGTAGAGAAATAAACGAGAAAGTCCAAAGGGGGATCTGATATGGATGTAGTTTCTAGAAATTAGAGATACTCAACAGAAAGTGAAAGGTCAGGATTCGAGCTCACACAAGAGGCCCAGATTGCACATGGATTTGGGCAGTCCTCGCCCGGAAAGTCTGTGGAGGGCTGAGGATTCGGGACTGAATGTCGGACGGGGAACATCGGTAAGATTGAAGTCACCCACCTCGAATCCAATTTTTGGCGTCTAACTCCTCAGTAATCTGATGTGATTTAGCTTATCTCTTTGTAAAACGTGGTCTCCATTTTCCGGATGTGTGTCAGAATTAGTTACTAGTGCATAAATCATCTCTGAATGAATTCTTGTCATAACCTTTATCGTTACCCCAATCGACTCACATCTGGGACAAGAGGAACAGGTTTTCAATATTTTAACACCCCCTGTCTCCTCAAGGGGATCTCAGTAAAGAGAATGTTCCTCTTCTTCCGAATCAAACCAGTGGGTTTTGTTTGTTTTTTTTTTTTGCTTGGTTCTGCTCTTCTGCCACCAAACTGGTTGAAGTAAATAACATCCCTATGACTGTGACCAGGTAACTCTAATCCATAATTCCTCAGATTTATTGTCTAGATGGTCCTTAAGAAGACAGGCATGTGATCTTTAAGAATTTCCAGTGCTGGGCCAAACCAGAAACCTCGATCACCATAACCACTTTCCCTGCAGTTAATTATCATAACACCTTAGTTCAACAACCATCACTCCAGTTCAATAGTAAGCAACATCAACCAGACTAGATTTTACCGCATTCGCTGCAGATAGAAGCCTCACACTGAGCAAATTCTACGGTTGCTAAAAAGATATTGAACATACAGAATCTCCGTCTTATAATGGGAAGGAACAAAAGCTTAAAGACCACATTTCTATGAATGAGGCCCTCAGAGGGTACCTCTTGTATACACACTAAGGGGTAGATTCCTAGAATGGGTATTCATTTACATTCTTTCTTATATAATGAAATAATATGGGGTTCTGATTCCCTTTTACCATCTTTACTTTGTGCTTTTTTTCCCCCACCCAACCTTACAGTTGATGAAAAACAGTTTCTTTAAAAGGACGGATTAGGGGAGCCTGGGTGGCTCAGTGGGTTAAAGCCTCTGCCTTCGGCTCAGGTCATGATCTCAGGGTCCTGGGATCGAGGCCCGCATCAGGCTCTCTGCTCGGCAGAGATCCTGTTTCCTCCTCTCTCTGCCTGCCTCTCTGCCTACTTGTAATCTCTCTCCCTCTTTATGTCAAATAAATAGACAAAATCTTTAAAAATAAAAAATAAAAGGATGGATTGTATGTACTCTTTCACACGGAGAGAATTTTACACCTCCCTTCTAACCCCTCTGAATTTTCCATTAAAATTTTTATTTCTATACAAATCAAGACCACAATGAGACACCACCTCACACTGGTCAGAATGGCTAAAATTAACAAGTCAGGAAATGACAGATGTTGCCTAAGATGTAGAGAAAGGGGAACCCTCTTACACTGTTGGTGGGAATGCAAGCTGGTGCAGCCACTCTGGAAAAAGTACAGAGATTCCTCAAAAAGTTAAAAATGGAACTACCCAATGACCCAGCAATTGCACTACTAGGTATTTACCCCAAAGACACAAATGTAGTGATCCGAAGGGGCACCTGCACCCCAATGTTTGTAATAGCAATTCCACGATAGCCAAACTATGAAAAGAGCCCAGAGGTCCATCGACAGATGAATGGATGAAGAAGATGCGGTATATATATACAATGGAATATTATGCAACCATCAAAAGTGAAATCTTGCCATTCGCAACAACATGCATGGAACTAGAGAATGTTATGCAAAGTGAAATAAGTCAATCAGAAAAAGACAATTATCATATGATCTCACTCATAGGTGGAATTTAGGAAACAAAACAGAGGATCATAGGGGAAGGAAGGAAAAAATTAAACAAGATGAAATCAGAGAGGGAGACAAACCATAAGAGACTTTCACCTATAGGAAACAACTGACGTTTACTGGGGTTGGGGGTGGAGGGATGGGGTAACTTGGTGATGGCCATTAAGGAATCAGCACTGGGTATTTTATGCAACTGATGAATCACTGACCTCTATCTCTGAAACCAATAATACTTTATATGTTAATTAATGTAAATTAAATTTAAAAAGAAAAAAATGAATTCTAGTTATTATTATTTATCAGCATGTCTCCCTCCTCATTCATCCTCTCTCTTCTTGGCTCTCTGATGTTGACCTCAATGCTGTGAATTTGATTTTAAGAAATTTAGCTAAAATTAGGGTGCCTGGCTGTCTCAAGTGGGAAAGCATGTGACTCTTGATTTTGGGGTCATGAGTTCAAGCCCTATACTGGGTGTGGAGCCTATTTTTTTAAAAAATAGAAAAAAAAAGAAATTTAGCTATGGAGGTGTCTGGATGGCTCAGTTGGTTAAGCATCAGACTCTTGGTTTTAGTTCAGGTGGTGGTCTTGGGGTCGTGGGATTCAGCTCCCGTGTCGGTCTCTGTGTTCAGCCGGCTGTCCACTTGTCCCTTTCCCTCTGTTCCTACCCACTGCTGCGAACACATATGTTTTCTCTCTCTCTAAAATAAATAATCTTTTTTGTTAAAGAAACTTAACTACAATATTATCTTGTAAATTTGTCTTATTTGGGAATATTCAAATTGTTTGGAGGGAAAAAAGGTCTATGGAATAAAACATGTTCGAAGAAGCCTATTTTGCCCATAAACACATAGAAAAGTGGTCAACATCATTAATAACCAATGAAATGAAAATTCAAACCGCAGTGAGATACCTGTACAACTACTAGATTGGCAAACATTTTAAAGTTTAATAATATCAAGTGTTGGCAAGAATGTGGAGCAATAAGAATTCTCATCAAGGACAGATGAGAATACAAATGGGTATAACCACAATTTGGCTTTATCTAGGAAGACTGAGGATATCCACACCTTAGGACCTCGTGATTCCACTCCTAGGTATACCCCTAGAGAAACACATATGCGGCACTTGGGTGGCTCAGTTGGTTGAGCATCTGACTCTGATCTCAGCTCAGGTCTTGATCTCAAGGTTGTGAGTTTGAGCCCCAAGTCGGGCTCCATGCTGGGTGTGGAGCCTACTTTAAAAAAAGAGAGAGAGAAAGAGAAATACATACATATGCATCAGATCCGAGTACAAGAATATTTATAGGGGCGCCTGGGTGGCTCAGTTGGTTAAGCACCTGACTTCGGCTCAGGTCACGGTCTCAGGGTCCTGGGATCCAGGCCCATATTTGGGCTCCTATGGGGCTCGCACTCAGCAGGTAATCTGCTTGTCCCTCTCCCCTGNGCACCTGACTTCGGCTCAGGTCACGGTCTCAGGGTCCTGGGATCCAGGCCCATATTTGGGCTTCTATGGGGCTCGCACTCAGCAGGTAATCTGCTTGTCCCTCTCCCCTTCTCTCCCCCCATTTGGGCTCTCTCTCTCATTCTCTCTCTCAAATAAATAAATAAATAAATGAAATCTTCCTCAAAAATAATGTTTATAGCAGATTACTTACAGTAGCCCTGAACTAAATATGCAAATGTACAATAAAGAACATAATGGATAAATCAGTTGTAGTATATTTGAACAACGGAGCATAATACGGCAATAATAAAAGGGTGATCTACCACTGCACAAAACCCTTTAGGTGAATCTTTAAAAACATAATGTTGTTGGGCGCCTGGGTGGCTCAGTGGGTTAAAGCCTCTGCTTTCGGCTCAGGTCATGATCTCAGCGTCCTGGGATCGAGGCCCGCATCGGGCTCTCTGCTCAGCGGGGAGCCTGCTTCCTCCTCTCCTTGTCTCTCTGCCTGCCTCTCTGCCTACTTGTAATCTCTCTCTCTGTGTCAAATAAATAAATAAAATCTTAAAAAAAAATAAAATAAATAAAAACATAATGTTGGATAAAAGAATCAAGAAACAGAAGAGTTTGTATAGTATGATTTCATCCATATAAAATTCACAAAAACAAGTAAAACCCAGCCATATTGCTTAGAGATATATACAAAGAGGTAAAAGTAGGTAATTAACACAAAGGTCAAGATAGTGCTTACCTCTAAAGAGAAGAATGATGTTGAACTTGGGGAAGAGGACATGGGGCGGGGAATTCTAAGGATGTTCTGTTTTTTTATTTGTTTGCTTTATATTTATTTGTTACATTATATGTACCTCCCTGTATGTTCAATTTCTCTCTTTTTGTCTCTCTCTCTTCCTCCGTCTCTCTCACACTCACACAGAAATACCACAGTTTGAAGTGTGAGGAAAACCCACCACCTACCGCAACACCTGGGAAACACGCTTTAATGAACAGAGAAAAAGTTACTTATAATTAGCACATTTAGTATGTGAATGCAAACGCCACCCTAAAGTTTATTCTTTAAAAACAGACTAAGAATTCCCTTGTTTATTTATTCACAGATTCTGGGGACATAAATACAAAGAAGATCCAATTACCGTAATTCCATAAAACAAAACTATGTCTTTCGTACTACTATCCTGTGCCAGAACTTTTTAAAACCGTAATAAATTATGCACAACAGTAACTCTACAGAAGGAATGCTCTATCCACTTGCTAAACACTTTTGTTTTAAAACAGCATCAGTCGGGGAAGGGTCTGCCTTCGGCTCAGGTCATGACCCCAGGGTCCTGGGATCAAACCCGAGTTGGGCTCCCTGCTCAGCGGGGAGCCTGCTTCTCCCTCTCTTGCTCCCCCTGCTTGTGCTCTCTCTCTCTCTCTTTCAAATAAATAAATAAAATCTTAAAAAAATAATACATAAATAAAAATAAAAGAGCATCCTATGGTGGTCAGGTGGGGACGGCAAGGGCAGTGGGAGACAGCACCCCCCCCCAACAAGCGACATTGTGCCCACCAGCTTTTGTTGTCTTATCTTCCAGCTCACCTCTCCTCTTTCTGCATAAAACATCCTAACATCTTTTCAAAGAGTTGCCCAAAACACCCAGTCACAAAATAAAACAAATGCTTCACTCTCCCATTGCACGTTTAAACAGTTACCATGAATCAGGCTCTGAAGACTAGAAGGTGCATAAGTACCAGATCCCTGTTGGACTGCAATGCTGATTCTCAGTACTTGGCTCTTCCCATAGATTGTGCTGTTTGTATGTCTTTCAATCTCTATCATTTTGGTGGTGTCATATAGTTACTTTAGTATGTTTAAAATAAGAAATCCCAAGCCATTTATTTCTTGAGACATATCTAAGGGAGTTAGACTTTACTTTTAGTTTCAAAATATGGGAAAACTGCAGAAAAATGGAAAGAATAATGAGTATTTACGTATCTGTCTTCCAAATTCGGCGGGAATACGAACATTTTGCCACATTGCTTTTCTTTGTCTATAGACGGAGTTACAGACTTTTTTACCCAACGTTTTGAAAGTAAATTACAAATAGGATGCTTGACTCCTAAATATTTCAATACGTATCTCCTAAAAAAAGGATGTCCTCCCATATAAGCACAGTATTATTACCAAACCTAAAAGATTAAAATTGACATAAAAATTTTTTAAGATTTTATTTATATATTTGACCGAGAGAGAGATCACAGGTAGGCAGAGAGGCAGGCAGAGAGAGAGGGGGAAGCAGGCTCCCCGCTGAGCAGAGAGCCCGATGCGGGGCTCGATCCCAGGACCCTGAGATCATGACCCAAGCCGAAGGCAGAGGCTTAACCCACTGAGCCACCCAGGCACCCCAATAAATTTTATCTAATATACAGTCAGTATTCAAATTTCCCCTGTTGCTCCAAGACATCCTCTCTAGCTATTTATTATTGGCTTCTTTGTTTGAAACAGGACGTGGTCAAGGACATCACATTGTGCTTAATTGTTCTGTCTGCTTAGTCCCTTTTAATCTCAAACGTCCCCTTGCTTCTTTTTTTTAAATCTTTCCTGACAAGGACATAGAGCCTTAGCAAGCAGTTTTGCAGAACATCTCACAATCTGGTTTTAGCTGAGCTCCTCAGGATTAGTTTGAGATTAAAATTCACATCAAGAGAGCTTCTCGGGTGGGTTACGTACTTCCCAGTCCCTCACGTGACGAGGCACGTGTCTCTGGTTTTGTGCCGCCATTGGTGATACACAGTTGGCTCGCTTAAAGCGGTAACTGACATTATTATTATTTCTATCATCATCATTATTATTAATCCTTAGGAACCCATGGGATTGTTTTTATCCAGTGTGTTATAATCCATTACCATCATTTTTCATTGTGGTAAAATTTACATAGCATAAAATGTATTACATTAACCATTTTCTTAAAATACAGTTCAGCAGCACAAAGCACGTCTACACTGTTGTGCAACCATCACCAACATCCATCTCCAGGACTTTCTCATTTTCTGCAAATGAACTATGTACACATTAGACATTAACTTCCCATTGTCCCTGCCCCCTAACTTCTGGTCAGTGGTCATTCCTTCCGTCTGGCCTCTGTGTCCTCTAATATAGCCCCATTATTCTTCCAATGCTGATTTTCTTTTTTCTTTTCTTTTCCTCTCTTCCCTTTCCTTTTCTTTCCTTTTCTTTCCTTTCCTTTCCTTTCCTTTCCTTTCCTTTCCTTTCCTTTCCTTATTTCCCTTCCCTTCCCTTCTCTTTCTTTCTCTCTCTCTCTCTCTTTCTTTCTTAGAGAGAGAGAGAGAACATGTACGTGAATGAAGGGGGAGGGGCAGAGGGAGAGAGAGAATGTTAAGCAGGCTCCCTGCTCAGCACAGAGCCCCACCTGGGGCTCAGTCTCAGGACCCGGAGATCAGGACCTGAACTGAAACCGAGAGTAGGATGCTTAACCCCCTGAGCCATCCAGGTGCCCCTGAACACTTGTTTTCTGACACAAGAAGATAATCCAGGCTTCTTTTAGGCTTTGCCTGTCCCAGAGCCAGAATCAGCTATTTCTCCAAAGGCTCCAGTTGCTTTTAATGGGGAGGTATTTAGAAACTAACACCTGGGGGAAGTCACTGCTCTTGGAGCACCACCCCAGCCCTCTTAGCAGACACGTGCAGAACTATAGTTTACTTGAATTCCTTCAATTCTCATGCAGCACCATGGGATTCATTCCCATTTTGTTTCCTTTCCGTGTTTCTAACTCCCTTCTTCAACAGGGAGAAAGCTGACTGACTCTCCTTATCCGTAATGTATCTGTGTATTTGTTTTTTGTTGTTTGCTTTTTTAAAAGATTTTATTTATTTATTTGACAGAGAGAGAGGGATCACAAGTAGGCAGAGAGGCAGGCAGAGAGAGAGGAGGAAGCAGGCTCCCCGCTGAGCAGAGAGCCCGATGCGGGCCTCGATCCCAGGACCCTGAGATCATGACCCGAGCCGAAGGCAGAGGCTTTAACCCACTGAGCCACCCAGACGCCCTTATTTGTGTATTTGATCAATACCTCTGAAGCTAGCGAACTTCAAAGGCTGCCACCGTGCCTTCCCAGGGAGACGCACACCCCATGCCTGACCCACCCCCTCCCAGAGCCTTCCTTAGCCGCTGTGGACTCCCACAGCCCACACCGAGGCACCTTGCCCCCTCAAAATATGATCCTCTCCTCTGCTGGGTTCGGGCACCCTGTGTTGGGCAGCCCCTCCAGGGGACACCGTGTTCACCCTGTTCATTTCACTCCGCACCCATGCACACATGTCCTAGCCCCTCTTGGCCCCAGTACCCCACACCATGCTGCCTCTCTGTGCGGATGGGCACCCCGCTAAGGCTCTGGGCGGCATTTCTCAAAAGTAAGAATTTCTTGATGACCTTGTTAAAAATGCAGATTACCAGCTCCCGCTCCCGGAGACTCTGATTCAACCCCTTGAAATGAGACTGGAATCTATACCCTCTACGGAAGCCCCTCAGTTTCCTATTTTAAAATCAGGATCATCTATTAAATCAGTGCTTCTGAACTTGCCTCATGGTGAGCATCACCTGGAACTCTTGATAAACATTCAGATATCGAATCAGACTCTCTAGGGGAAGAAGGGAATGGAATCTGTGTGTTTAATAAGAATCCGAGCTTCTCTTGAATAAGTTCCGCATTACTCCTTTGATTAAGTGAGTTTTGTAAATATTCCCCCAAACTACTCTGAATTATCTCTCTGGTTCTTAATTTTTTGTTTAAGATTTTATTTATTTATTTGTTTGTTTGTTTGTTTGTTTATTTCTGACTCAGTATCTTTAACAGATATAGGCCTTTGCATATTTTCTATGTCTTCTTGTGTGACTCTTGGCAGGTTGTGTCTTTCAAGAAATTAGTCCATTTCATTTAGTTTATCAAATAGAATTGTTCATAGTATTCCATTAATATCCTTTTAATGACCATGGGATCTGTAGTTTGTAGTGATGTCCTCTCTTTCATTTCTGATATTAGTAACTTGTGTGTTAATTTAATTTATTTTTTTTAAGATTTTATTTATTCATTTGACAGAGAGAGATCGATTACAAGTAGGCTGAGAGGCAGGCAGAGAGAGAAGGGGAAGCAGGTTCCCTGCTGAGCAGAGAGCCCGATGTGGGGCTCGATCCCAGGACCCTGAAATCATGATCTGAGCCGAAGGCAGAGGCCCAACACACTGAGCCACCCAGGCGCCCCACATCTTTCTCTGGTTCTATAATATTTTGATTCTGCCTAATACAAAGTTCTTATTTAATTAGGAACCAATAGCCATGAACTTTATTTTTATTTATTTATTTATTTTTAAAGATTATTATTTATTTATTTGACAGAGAGAGAGAGAGAAGAGAGAGAGGGAACACAAGCAGGGGGAGTGGGAAAGGGGAAAGCAGGCTTCCCAGCTGAGCAGGGAACAACTCGGGGCTCGATCCCAACCCTGGGATCATGACCTGAGCTGAAGGCAGATGCTTAAAGGACTGAACCGCCCAGGTGCCCCAGCCATGAACTTTAAAGGAAAAAGTGCAGACTGCAGACAGAGCAGCTGTAATTCTCCAATGAGATATATATGAATGATAGATTCAGAACTTATCTTTTATATCTTTGTCAAGGCTAAATATTTCAGATATTTTTACATTTTTAAAGAAACTGCCACCGCAAAGATTTAAGAGATTCCTCAAATGTCAAGGTTGCATGCTAATGTTTCTGAGCTGCTTTCTCACTAGGGATATTAAAGTGATGGAATACTACATAATACAGTAAAAACTCCAGATCCAAAGAAAGACCAGCCTTCAGGAAAAAAAAAAAAAAAAAAAAGTCAACTTTCTCAGCAAAAAAGAAAATAAGTGTAGTCGAAAACAGTAATAGTGACAAAAAGGGACTGGAAGTAGATTTTATGCCCCACGCTAAAGGAATGATGTGTCATTTGCAGAAGTTATGGTTAAAGAGTCTGTTGCAGACAAAGGCATTGATTCATACCAAGCAACTATTAAACCGCTGAAGATTTTCCATACCGAAATGATTTTTCTCTATGTATTGTACTGACTTATGAACCCTATTTACCAACATTTGTAAAATTTAAAATCATCAGGTCACTGTTGGCTTTTGGATGTTCTGATCAAATAAATCTTCTGCTATAGACTTTCTGAAAAAGTTAATTATTCTTGAGCCCTTCTGCAGGCCAGGCCCTGGCCCCAAGTGCTTCACTCACACAAACTCTTCCAATCCTTCCATTGGCCCCACGGAGTATGTTCCAGCAGGACCCCTCTTGGAGAGGTGAGGAAGCTGAGCACAGATCATTTCATCTGATTGCACAGTCGTGAGGCTTTGTGAGGAAGCCGGGACTCAGATGCAAGGAAATAGGCTCTAGTGCCCATACTCCTGGCGGTGTCCCAGCTGAGTAGGGGGGTTGGTCAGTGTGGACGGTGATGAGGAGAACACTGCCTCTCTACTTTCTGTCCTCATTCGAAATCGAGTCATTATTGGGACGCCTGGGTGGCTCAGTCGCTTAAGCGTCTGCCTTCAGCTCAGGTCATGATCCCAGGGTCCTGGGATCGAGTCCCACATGGGGCTCCCAGCTCATCGGGGAGCCTGTTTCTCCCGCTCCCTCTGCTGCTCTCCCCGGGTGTGTGTGTGCACTCTCTCTGTCAAATAAACATTTTTTAAAAAATTGAGTCATTATTATTAGCAAAGGTTTAGGTAGACCGGAGCCAGGTTTCTCACTGTAAAAAAAAAAAAAAAAAAAAAAAAAAAAAAAATAAATAAATAAATAAATAAATAAGAGGAAGTCTAGAATGAACCCTAGATTACTGCTGGAAACATAAGTATGAACACGTACAAGTTTAATACAGGCAGAGAGGCACAGAGATAAATTAGAACTATGGGTGTATCCACGGGTCTGTGTGCGCATGTATTTCCTAGCTTGTCTCATTAGAGCACCTAGAAACAATGACATCTCAGCAGCAAGGACTAGAGCCAGCAGCAGGTCTTGATTTCTCCGATAAAAGAACCAGGAATCCTTGGAGAAATGGCCAACTCTCGGGCAAGAGCAGGAAAAGGAGAGGATGGGCCTGGAGCGTCTGTAGTGCCAGAAAGTAATGAAACAACCAAAGAACGAAACAATGGGGACAGATACATAGACAAGAGCCTATTGTTGTAACTGCGTTCCCTGGATCCTGTATTTGTCTACTCGGCCTCACGGGGCCACACGAATGGCCCAAATTGTTTCTTGCTCCCCTGTGATCCAGCTTCTGTGGCTGTGTCAAAATCATATTACAAACCCTCTAAACACTTCCCAGTCCACAGCTCCAACCACCTCCCTCTCTGATTCACGCACACTAAGAAGTCACAATGTCCCCAGCTCTGTACCAACTCAAGGCCAGGTCCCAGACATCGAGGCACAGCCCCTAAGGCTCAAAGCCTGCCTGCATTATTCAGATGAATCTGAAAGGGTTTGCTTGGCTCTGTCTTGCCTTCCCCTCACTCCCGCGTTCACCTCCCGTGCGGCCCTGTGTGGGGCCATGTGGTGGGGCGTGCCCCTTCCTCTCAGGAACTGTAAGTAACACAGTCTTCTTGCCACGTCATTAGCCTCTCTGTGTTGTCACTTGGTCACCCCTGGAAATGACAGTCTCACCGGTACATTTTAACACTCCAGCTGGAACAGCCTACAGTGGCCAAAGCTGGAGCAATTTGAGCAACCAAATCAATAAGAACTCCAAATAAAATAAATATACATGAGTCCAATAGTAAGTAAATGATTGAATTAATAAATGTGGAATTTATTTTCCTCACAGAAGAATTATCTTCCTCATTTTCCTCACAGAAGAATCCCAGATAATTTATGCGGATACTTCTCCCTCCAGGAGATGAAGCCCATTCTCCCCTCCCCCCCTTGACTATGAGCTGGAGTCAGTGACTTGGTTTAAAAAACAGCAAGGGAAAAATGGTAACTTCATCGTGGAGAAAGCTGGCAACACGACGTGATCAAGGTAAATATATTACTAGTGACGCCATATTGATAAAATGTACCCTAATATGATGTCATGAGAAGGGCATTTCACCCTGCATTATGCTTCCCCCAAACCCCTAACCCCAGTCTCATCACCAAAAAGACATCAGATGCACCAAGATTGTGAGACATTCTCTGAAACAGGTCATGGAAGACAAGAAAAGATGGAGACACAATCATAGACCAGAGTGGACTAAGGAGATACGATGACTATAAGGTATCTCGCTGGATTCTGGAACAGTAGACATCGATGGAATCTGAACAAAGTCAGGAGTTTAGAGAACAGTAATGCTCCCGTGTTCACTTCTTAGCNAAAATCATCAGGTCACTGTTGGCTTTTGGATGTTCTGATCAAATAAATCTTCTGCTATAGACTTTCTGAAAAAGTTAATTATTCTTGAGCCCTTCTGCAGGCCAGGCCCTGGCCCCAAGTGCTTCACTCACACAAACTCTTCCAATCCTTCCATTGGCCCCACGGAGTATGTTCCAGCAGGACCCCTTTTGACGAATGGACCGTGGCTTTATAAGATTTCCGCATTAGGGGAGATTGGGCAAAGTGCACATGTGAGGATTCTGTACGGCAACTTTTCTATATGGAAACCTAAAATCATTCCGAAGTGGAGAGCTGACTGAAAGAAAATTAGCCCAGGTAAAGCTAAGACAGCTTTTCTATGAGATCAAATACTGTCCTGGGACAGGAAGTCAAGTGATATCTCCCTTTATGGATATACAAATTTTGTGTGGTTGGTTTTTTGTTATTGTCGTTGTCTTGTTTTTGGGTTTTTGTTTGTTGGTTGGTTGGATTTTTTTGGTAATCTCTCTACCCAGTGTGGGCCTCAAACTCACAGTGGTGAGATCAAGAGTCACATGCTCTGCTGACTGAGCCAGCGAGGAGCCCTGAGATGTCTTTATTTTTTTTTTTTTCCTGAGATGTCTTTAAATGTGCAAAGACAATCATTGCCTTTTACAGCAGGTAGGTTGACCTACTTGCATGAAAGGAGGCTCCCCCATTTGTATCTTGAAATTTCTTCCAAATCTATGATTCTAGCTTGATAAGAATTTAATTTAATTTAATTCATGCGATGTTGGGTAGTAATCTATGAATGCCAGGAAATAGCTGTCTTATGATTTATTTTGAAATATTGTATATTTTGGATATAATGACTTTTATTGTATTATGCAATCAAACCCCATGAAATAACATTTTGGGGGACAAATAAGAATAAGAATTTTTTAAAACTCGGAGACAATAATCTTTAAGTCGTATTAATTCTAAATAATTTTCCTTTAGAAAGATTTCAGTTTATATAGACAAATAATGCCTTCCGAAAATCCGGTATTCTCGAATGGCTGTTTTGTGTAAGACACTGTTCAGTACACATGGTGAGCTGGTGATAGTCACAGATTAAATGCTCAAAAAATATAATTCTACAAAAGTTTAATGAGAAAAATATATATATAATTTTAAAACATCACACACTACATTATTTAAAGTATAAAAGGGAGGTGCATATAAAAATCTATTTAAATATGTAATGTTACCCATCTGTACACAATCCTTAGCTATACATTTTTGTTTGTTCTTAAAAGTTCAGTGTAATATAAAGGAATTAAAGTCCAACCATTCAAACAGCCAAATAGCAGATGAAACAGATGGACTCTGAATTGCCAGAAAGGCCAGAAAATTCCCCTATTTCGATGTGTCCATTGTAACTGACGTGAAAGTTCCATTCTTCCGCCTTGTGGTTGTACGCTGCATAGCCTTATGCTCTTTCATTCTTATATACTGACACATCAAAATTTATATCATGGACAATAGAATAATAACTTATGAAGCACACAGTTAAAAATAAATATGGGAGATTGAGCACCATAAAACTAATTTGGGCTCAATGGCCAGAGAAATCTCATCTTGAGATGTTCTTGACTTAACTACATTCACAGGAGCCACATATTAGCTAAACTTACTCTGGTTTTATTTCTGTTTTACGCTGTAAAGGCAGGGCCTGTATTGATTTACTGCAGAAAGGTCGTCCATACTCAGAATAATTTTGTACCCAAATACATACCAGACAATATACACGTTGTGTTTGCAAACACACAGTGAAAATTCACGACCAATCAGATCACTGCCGGTTTGTGAATCATCTGGCTGTTCTTTGTTTTTTGAGTGAAATAGCTACAAAGTTCACTCCTATGTTTTGCTTTGGTTTTGGTTTCTTAACACACACACACACAAAGTGTCGACAACAGGGGCTTTTCCTTTTAGCAGAGAGCACTATTGGCCCCCTTTTGAAAAGTCCAAGGTGCAAGCTGGAAGACCGTCCCTCCAAAGGGGTGAAGCAATCTCCCATTGATTGTCCAAGTCCAGCTCTTGGCTGCATTCAAGGGTTCCTGGAGGCGTGAATGTCTTTGCTCCCCTGGCTTCACTGAGAATCGGTCCCTTTCCTGGCTGGAAGGGCCTGCGAGCCCCGAGGACCGGGAGCAGGACCATCCAGGAGAAGGTCTAAAGAACTGCTGCGGTGGGCGCCTGGGTGGCTCAGTGGGTTAAAGCCGCTGCCTTCGGCTCAGGTCATGATCCCAGGGTCCTGGGATCGAGGCCCGCATCGGGCTCTCTGCTCAGCAGGGAGCCTGCTTCCTCCTTTCCCTCTGCCTGCTTCTCTGCCTACTTGTGACCTCTCTCCCTGTCAAATAAATAAATAATAAAAATTAAAATTAAAAAAAAGAGAGAGAGAGAGCTGCTGCGGAACTGTGAAGAACAGGCCAGTCAGGAGGAGAGGGGACGCTGCCACATGAAAATATCCACCTGCAGAATCTGACCACCGCTTCAGAATCCGACAAGTTTCTCCCCTTCCTCCTCTCCCTTTCAGAAAATGTGGAACAGTCGCGTGCCTGACTATGGAGAGATGTGTGTGTGTTCCTTTTCCTCACTCTTTTCCAGACTGTGTTCTTTTTGGACACGTGTGTCCAGCAACTTAACTTAGGAGCACGAGATGAAGCTGCAGCGGCCCCAGGGGGAAAGCCTAGACTTTGGGAGCCAGAAAGATCTTTGCTGCATTGCTGGCTGCACCGCATACTCGCTGGGTGACTGTATCAGTCACTTTATTTGAGCTCCAACGCCCTTATTCCTTCCGCCGTGACACAAGCACCTTCTTCACACAATTGTAGTGAGCACTGAGCTACTGTACCTAAATGTGTCTAACGTAGGGTTGTACCACCTTCCCCTCTCTTCCTTCTCTCTGATTAAAAAAAACAATAAAGCCAAAATCAACAGAAAATACAGGATTAAAAGATACTTGTAGATCCTACATATTTTTAAAAATCTTTATTTTAAGCAGATAAGTGCAGTGTTGACTATTTCCTCCCTGCATTTTCTCCAACTTTCTGGGACTACAATTCCAAAGGTAAGAAGCACAAATTAAATAAATACACAATCATAGCAGGTGTGACAAGTTTGAAGTCATAGGGGGTGGCTTCCTTTGCATTTTTCAATCTGGGGCATTTTAACTCTCTATTAGTTACTATTTCTTTTCCTTCCTTTTCAAACTGCTGCTCCTGAATTCACCTCCCCTCCAGAGAAGCCTGCGGTCCATGCTAGCTCAGAGGAAAATGCTTCTTCTGCACTTAGGGTTCAACGACCTCTCTACTTCAGGTCTCTGCTGCTGCCGAGAGCAGACTAAGACATTTACTGACCAAAATTCAATGCACAGAAGCTAAGCTCATGGAATCTGACAAGCTGTGTGACCTTGGGCAAGTTCTCTTGGCACCTCTGTTTCTTTCTCTGGAAAAAGAAGTGATTGTAATCATACCTACTTCACAGCGTTGTTCAGATTAGTATGAACTGAGTTAAAACACGTGAAGTGGTCAGACTCAGTCCAGCATACGGTACGTACTCAGTAAGGTTTAGCTGTGGTCGTGATAATGCATGTCCCTTAGTTCACCAGTGAGGAGTTTTCAGATCTCACAGCCGGCTATGGGCTGAATTGGGTCCCCCTCAAATTCATATGTGGAAGTCCTCACCCCTAGTGTCTCAAAATGTGACTATATTTGCAGAAAGAGACTTTATTTTTATTTTTTTTTTTT
>LNAC01000061.1:52497-105094 GCA_002007465.1 Ailurus styani | reverse complement strand
CCCGATGTGGGCCTCGATCCCAGGACCCTGGGATCATGACCTGAGCCGAAGGCAGAGGCTTTAACCCACTGAGCCACCCAGGCGCCCCAGAAAGAGACTTTAAAGAGGTAATTAAGGTGAGATCAGGTGGACAGTCCCTAATTCAGTGTGACGGGTGTCCTGAAGGGAAGAGGAGATCAGGACACACACACACACACACACACACACACACACACACACAGAGAGAGAGGAAAGGCCACTTGAAGAAGACATCTACAAGCCAAGGAGAAAGGCCTTCAGAAGAAACCAATGCTGCCAATACCACGATCTGGGACTTCAAGATTTCAGAAAATAATTTTCCTTTTTTTTTTTTAAGAGTTTTTATTTACTTACTTGAGAGAGCACAGAGGGAGAGGGAGAGGGAGAAGCAGACTCTCTGCTGAGCAGGGAGCCCGATGTGGGGCTCAGACTCAGGACCCTGAGATCATGACCCGAGCCGAAGGCAGCCGCTTAACCGACTGAGCCATCTGGGCTCCCAGAAAATAAATTTCTGTCATTTAAACCATGCGGTCTGTGGGACTAACGTTCTGCTACTTGTTATGCCATCCCTACCAAATGAAAACACACCGCTGTCTCAAGTTCTAGCCTTGAAACTGCTTCCCGCTCCAGATCCCCCGCCCTTGAACCTGCTGATTGTCCTGTTTCTGGGTGCTCAGGTCCTCCGCCTGGTTCCTCGGCCGCTACTTCTGCCCCAGAACGGAAATGCTTTCCAGATTCTTTCTCAGCACTCCTCTTCATTCTGTATGTTTTCTTCATATTTCCTTTCTGTTAGCCAAGTACGTGGCCCCATCTGTGGCTTTTGTGCTGAAGAATTCTAAATCTAGAACCCTCGTTTCACCCCCCACCCCCTGAGGTCTACACAGACTTTCCAAATGACCCGTAAACATCTTCACAGCTGTATCTTTTTTTAAAAAAAAGATTTTATTTATTTATTTGAGAGAGAGATTACAAATAGGCAGAGAGGCAGGCAGAGAGACAGGGAGAGGAGGAAGCAGGCTCCCTGCTGAGCAGAGAGCCCGATGCGGGCCTCGATCCCAGGATCCTGAGATCATGACCTGAGCCGGAAGCAGAGGCTTTAACCCACTGAGCCACCCAGGCGCCCTTCATAGCTGTGTCTTGCTAGCAACTCCGTCAACCAGTCCATTGTCTTTTCATCCATACTTTTCCCTCCTGTTTTCCCTCCCTTAATGGCTTTATTACCTTGAACTATGACATCACTCAACCATCGTGAATTTGCTCCCTTTTTTATGCCTTGTCCCCAAACCCGTCGCCCACAGAGTCTCACTCACTCTTCGCCTTCTCCTCATTCCCAGTCACTCTTGCAAAGTCAGGACTCATCATCACCTGTCCAATATTTCGCATCACTTCCAAACTATTTTCCCCACCTTCGGCTTCGGATATTCATCCTCCAAGGAATTCTTTTCCTAAAACACAAATGATACGTTTTTTCTGTCAAAATATCTTCGTGGTTTTCTGTTGCCTAATTTAACAGATAGAGCCAAAATTACTTCCAATGGCATTCACGATTTCCTATGATCTACGAATTTCAAACTTAAATTTTAACCTTTTTTAACCATAAAGGATATGTTATTTTATTTTATTTTTTTAAAGATTTTTATTTTATTTATTTGACACAGAGAAAGAGATTACAAGTAGGCAGAGAGGCAGGCAGGCAGAGAGACAGGGAGAAAGACAGGGAGAGGAGGAAGCAGGCTCCCTGCTGAGCAGAGAGCCCGATGCGGGCCTCGATCCCAGGACGCTGAGATCATGACCTGAGCCGAAGGCAGAGGCTTTAACCCACTGAACCACCCAGGCGCCCTTTAAAGGATATTTTAAAAAATGTTCACAAAATGACCCTATACGCTTTACACCACCGCTATGTCAGACTATTTAGGAAAGGGTATAGATTGTCGATCTTGCAAATAGCCGTCATTTAAATTCTGCAGATATATTGCCCTTATTGTCTGCATATTATATAACTTCCCTTCAAAGTAGGTTCCATATAGTAAATAAAACAGAGGGGAATTCTGATATTTTTTATAAATCGGCTGTTTTTAGCTTCATGGATGCTCATCCCACCTTTGTTTATTTTTTCCCCAGTTTTATGAAGATGTAATTGACATACAGCCCTGCGTAAGTTTTAGGTGTAACATCATGGTGTGACTTGTAGATATTGTGATGGGATTGGCACAGGAAGTTTGGTTGGCGTCCATCATCTCATAGATACAAAAAAAAAAAGGAAAAGAAAAAAATGTTTCTGCTTGTGATGAGAACTCTTAGGATTTACTGTAGCTTAACGGTCTTCCTATATATCACAGAGCATGTAGCTACAATCATCATTTGTACATTCATCCCTAGCATTTACTTGTCTTAAATCCGGAAGTTTGTATCTTTTTCTTTTTTTAAAGAGTTTATTTATTTGAGAGAGAGCGGGAGTGAGAACAAGAGTGAGCGAAGAGGGCACCGTGCACAAGCAGGGGGGAGGGGCAGAAGGAGAGGGAGACACAGGCTCCCCATGGAGCAGGGACCCCATGTGGGGCTCGATCCTGGGACCTGATATCATGACCTGAGCCGAAGGCAGACGCTTTAACCGACTGAGCCACCCAGGCACCCCGGTTTGTACCTTTTTATCCACTTTGCCAGTACCCCCTCCCTCTCACCCCTGGTAACCACAGATCTGATCTCCTCGATTCTTTTTCGTTTGTTTGTTTGGATTCCACATACAAAGTGAGATCATATACATACATCCGCTTCTTTATCCATTTATTCTTTGATGACTACTCAGGTGGTTCTCATGTTTTGGCCCTTGGAAATGTTCATTGCTGCTGTTATGAGCATGAGGGTGCGGATATCTCTCTGACAGAGTGTTTTCGTTTCTTTCGGTTATATCCCCAGAATTGGGATTGTTGGATCATATAGTTCTATTTTTAATTTTTTGAAGACCCTCAATACTGTTTTCCACAGTGGCCGCACCAATTTACATTCCTACCAATGAGGCCACAAGAGCTCTCTTCTCTCCACACCCTCGCCTACACTTGTCATCTCTTGTCTTTTTGGTGAGGGCCATTCTCACAGGAGTGAGGTCATATTTCACTGTGGTTTTGACCCCATATTATCCACATTAATTTCTAGAATTGAAGATATTAATAGGGGTGCTTGCATCCCTCATTCATCTTAGGCATATTCACGAAACTTCAAGAATACCATGGCCCAGACCTCACTATCATAATGGTCAATACCTAGTGTCATGCCTTCGAAAGTGTCAGGAGTTCAAGACTCAAGTCCATGGCAACCAAATGCATTTCTGGTGAGGCTAATGACTCGTGCATAAATATTAGAGTGATTATGGGAAATCCCATGCAGCAACGAAAAGGAAATGGCGCCTCACTTCTATCTTGTTCTTGGGCACTCCAAGATCCATGGGTTTCCCATGGCAGATGTCCAGGAGAGACCTATTTCCTGGTGGAGAAGGATGGGTTTGCGTGAAGAGGGAAATTGTGGAGTTTCCCCTCATCCGGAGATAAACAGGTGCTCTGACTGACGCACTGTCAGCCACGGAGGCAGGAGAGGAAGGGTCTAGATCTTCACTGCACAGACAGCCCAAGGAGAGTGGCCCGAGGGGTCCCAACCTGGCAAGCAGCACTTAGATAAACAAGAGATTAAAGACAAAAAATGCCTATCTCTCAGTCGTCGCCTGTCCTCTTCAGGATTTATTCAAATCTTTATTAACACATTCTAAGACCACTTTGTTTTACTTTCTAACTTTACTTTTTACTTGCTTTAAACTTTCAAACTATCCTGCTATCATTCCCTGGCATGGGCAGAGAATTTTTTTTTTAAGGCTTTCTTTGGGGAGCATTAAATATAGTTTTTAATCTGTTTCACTTGATTTTTATTTTAGTCATACCCACCGGAATATTCATGTATGAATCAGCCTGAAATAATGAAGCTTGAATAATTGTATTTTTTGGAAATAGGTCAGTTCACAGCTACCATTAGAAAGGTAACGTCTTGCATCAATCTTTCTTTCTGCATGTTGGTTATCAAAACTGTTGCTATATTACCCATTCCGTGTGTGTGTGTGTGTGTGTGTGTGTGTGTGTGTGTGTGTGTGTGTTTTAAGATTTTATATTTTTTAAGTAGTTTCTATACCCAACGTGGGGCTTGAACTCACAACGCTGAGATCAGGAGTCACACGCTCCACAGACTGAGCCAGCCAGGCGCCCCATTCCATGTGCTTTTAACCTGGCACTAGTTTTTAGAAACGTAGAAGTGTAGTTTTGGGGGGACCATTTTCGAAGAACAATGACTTCAGGTTAAAATATGTGGGAAGTTTGGGACAAAAATTCCATCTATAAGATTATACCCGTTGTACTCCACTTGATTTGAGAGAGTCCATACCAGTTCTTTCCCAATTATGAGCACTTGACTAATGAGCATCCAGGTACAGTAGCTCTGTAGTTGTAGATTGGCTCTTCCAGCCTGTGTGGGGAGGGGGGAGTTTAACCTGGGACACCTGAGGGGTCATGAGATGATGCTGCCACCTGGCGGTCAGTAGGGGTAACTGACATTTACCCCCAACAGTCTAATTTTCACCCTCTGCCCTTCTTTCCTCCCTCAGTTCTCCCATGGTTACCTGAGAAAGGGTTATTTACCTTCTTCTTTTTTAGCTTCCATTTGTTTACCAACAAAACACTAATCATGACTTAAAGCAAAAATGTTACGCTGTTAGACATTGTTGCAGAAAGAAAGGAAATCGCAAATTTTACGATTTTTCTATGAAACTCTCAAGCACTCAAAGGGGCCCAGAGTTCCACAAAAGTCTCTTTTTGTCTTCTCACCTGATTGTGTTTGACTCACTTTTATCCACTATTCCTGAGGTGCCAACATTGAAGAAAAATAATTCTCGTCCATACTCAATTTTCTAGCAATAGTAGATGCTGCTTTTCTCTATTTTTCATCATAAAAATGGGCCGTTTCAGCTTGTTGTGGGTTCAATTCATTTTCTTGAGATCATTTCTAAGCATAGTAATCATTAATAAAACTATTTTTAGGGAAAATTCATTTTGAATTCAAACAAGTAACTAAACCTTTAGAAAGGCAGAACAGTTTAACATGAGAATTCTCTGCAATTAAAAAGCAGAAATCACAGATTATTATGTTTATCACAAAAAATTGTGTTATCTCATAGACTAATGACTCAAGGAATGTCTAAATGACACAATTTCCTAGGTGCATTTAAATTGTGATTCAGTTGTAAAACATTTAGAAATAGAAGTAGTTATAAATTTAGTGAGGGTAAACAAAGTCAGTAAGGATCAAAGAATTTAGTGAGAATTACACAATTTCAGAATTCTGAGAATTTTGTTAGTTCCACTAAGTGTGCATATGTCTGAAATATCTTTATCTGCAGTCAAAACAATCGGGAAGACTAATTATAAGAAATATGTAACCTTCAAATAAATTCCTAGAATTCCTGGTGGAATTGCTTAATCAAAGAGTATGTACATTTGTAATTGTGATAGGTATTGCCAAATTTCCCTCCACAGAGATTATACCAGTTGTGTTTCTATCATTTTGTTTAAAGATTTTATTTATTTACTTATTATCTGAGAGAGCGAGAGCATGAGTAGGGAGTGGGGCACAGGGAGAGGGAGAAACAGGCTTTTCGGGGCTCGATCCCAGGACCCTGAGATCATGACCTGATCCGAAGGCAGAGGCTTAACCGACTGAGCCACCCACGTGCCCCTATTTGTTGCTTTTTAAAAGATTTTATTTATTTGACAGAGAGAGAGAGAGAGAGCACAAGTGGAGGGCAGAGAGAGAGGCAGAGGCAGGTCCATAGGTGATTGGACTGTGATTCCCTACTTGGTTTTTTGTCTGCTTTGGTTTGGGATCATTTGGATGTTAAGTGGGAAAACAATTGAAATAATAGAGGAAGTGATGATGTAGAAAATTCATAGAATTGAGGCTGATAAAAGAACAGGTAATGAATAATCCCTAAGAAAATTTAAATAAGCAAGAATAAGACAACCATCTCAAAATTTTTATTTATTTATTAGAGAGAGAGAGAGAGATTAAGAGAACAAGTGGAGGGACAGAAGGAGAAACGGGATCCCCATAGAGCAAGGAGCCTGATGTGGGACTCGATCCCAGGACCCTGGGGTCATGACCTGAGCTGAAGGCAGACACTTAGACTACTGAGCCACCCAGACGCCCCTTCCTTACTTGTTTTATCCTCTTTTTCTAGACTCTCACTGAATACCTAGTTGACCTTATTCTGCCTGTTTTATTCTTTTTCTGGATTTTTTCTCTTCTGTGCTGCGTTCTAGACAACCTCTTCTGACTAACACCCCGTTCAGTATTTTCTCTTTAGACCTGTCTAGACTGCTATCAAGCTATATTTGAGTCATTTATTTCAGCTATGGAGTTTTTCCGTTTTGGTTCTATTTGGTTTTGTTTTGTTTTTTGTTAATGTGGTATTTATAGTTTCTGGTTCCCTGGAGATATTTTTAAGCACCCCCCCCCTTTTTTTCTTCCTTCTGAATACCTAAAAGTACTTGTTTCATAGTCTGTGCTTGAGAATTCTAATACCTGTGCTGTCCGCGGGGAACACGCGCCTCCGATCTCCGGGTGGGGCCCGGAAGTGGTGGGTGGCGCTTCCGCTCTACTGATATTCCTCGGCCACGTTCACGCAGAGGACCCGACTTCCAAGGTTGCTGCCAGCTCATGACCGAGCACAGCAAGAACCCCGAGGGGAGCCTGTTTCTGGGAGACACGGGACTCCTGGGACAGGTGACTCTGGCTACAAGACCGCCCCCGCCCCCAACAGCCTTGCTGAGCTTCCTCAGACCTTAACTGTGGCTTAAAACTCTCCCACCTGGGGCGCCTGGGTGACTCAGTCGCTGGGTGTCTGCCTTCGGCTCGGGTCATGGTCCTGGGGTCCTGGGATCCAGCCCCGCCTTGGGTTCCCTGCTCAGCAGGAAGCCTGCTTCTCCCTCTCTCACTCCTCCTGCTTGTGTTCCTTCTCTTGCTGTGTCTCTCTCTGTCAAATAAATAGAATCTTAAAAAAAACACCAAAAAACAAAAGCAAAAAACTCTCCCACCTGACCTCCTTTTTACCCCTCTTCCTCCTTCCTGGGGGCCAGAGCTTCATTATAGCGCAACCCCCGACTCCTATTCCTTGTCCTCCACAGACATTTCCCCTAAGATATTCTTGACTTGGTGTTTGCTTTCTGGAGGACCCCGGGCCACCACAAGTGGTACCAGGAATACTCCAAGAGAATAGAGGATGAATGGGGATTTGAGATTGTCCTGCACATGGTCAAGTGGGCCAGGAGGACATGAGGACCCTAACTTATGGGTAGGTGGGGCCCAAGTGGTCCCTGGCACAAAGTGGAGGCTTAGTTGCTACAGATTTCACCAGTGGTGATCTGAAAAACTGTCCCCATGAAGGGGCTGCGGCAGGGATGAGGGCATTTGAGCAATCTGGGGGGAGCTGTGGCCACAAAAACAGTTGGCTGTTTACTGCTAAACTGTACTGACATCCTACAGAGGGATGATGAGAAACTAAGAGCCATTAACAAGCAGTTAAGGCTAAGTGTGAGCACTCGGTGGTAGCTTACAAAGGGGCCCTTCTCCTGCAGTGGGAGAGCAGAGCGTGAAGTATTGGGCTGAAGACAGAGCTGTTAGACAGGTTTGCGAGCGCAGCCAGGGCAGACCTGTTACACAAAGATCAAGGTCCCGTTGGGGAAAAACTGGGACTCTGAAACATGGGATGGGGACATCTGAATGGATGCCTTGCAGATGTTGGTTCTGGAACAGTCTCCAGGCTGGCAGAGGTGGCCCACCCTCCTCTAGGAAGAGGTAGCCCTTCTGTGATATTGGAAGACATTGCAGAGGTCTTTTCCCCACGAGGCAACAGCTGTCCCACCTGGGGAGCGTCCTGCTCCTTTCCTGGTTGCCAGGATAAGAGCTAGGTTTCAACCTCAGGGCAACTCAGGTGAAGACACACTGGGCACGATAAGGGAAGAAAGAGACCATATGCTACAAGAATGACAAGAATTAGCCGGCATGGAGCCTTGGAAGTGAATTTTAAGGATCTTCAATCAAGACTAGTGCAATGGTGGGATACCTGGGTGGCTCAGTCGGTCAAGCATCCAACTCTCAATCTCAGCTCAGGTCTTTATCTCAGGGTTGGGAGTTCAAGCCCTACATCAGGCACCACACTGGGCATGGAGTCTACTTAAAAAAAAAGAGAGAGAGAGACTAGTGCCATGTCACCCTGGATAAACAATTTCTTTGGAGATAAGATTTAATATCCTGGCAAGGACCCCAGGCAGTGGGACAAACACCTTGCTGGGATGGCTCTCGGAAGCCCGGAAAAAGGGATGACAAAGACGCAGCTGAGTACAAATGCCTGAGTTGCCCTGGCAATGGTAGAGTCTGAGACATGTAAGCATGCTGGGATGGCCAGGTTATGTGAGGCCAGAAACCACTAGCGGGTTATGTTCTACAGGAGGGCCTTCACGAGGCTATTCGAGATGAGCTCCAGCGAGGGGCTGGTGGGAAGTTCCACGGTGGCTCTCCTCTGCAGGTGGGGGCTGATGGGAGGAGCTCATTAACAGCCACAGAATGATTAATAGCCCCACAGTAAGCTAGGAGGCGAGGCAACAGCCTTTCCACACCAGACGCCAAGGGGCTGCAATCACAGTGACCACGGAAAGGTTAGAGAGGAAAGCCAGGGAGCAGCCTCCTCCACAAGGACATGGCAAGATGGCTGGTAAACTATGCTGTCCCTGGAACAAAAGATGACAGACAATACACAGGAGGAAGGCAATAATCAGACATTTCTAGGATTATTGGACACAAGGTCTGAGTTGACACTGATAACCCAAAGACCCAAAGGCTCATCATACTCCTCCCCGACTGTTAAAATGTGGGTTGATGGGGGCCAGGTGATAAATGGAGTCCTGGCTAAGGTCAAGTCCACAGTGATGTTGGGTCCATGAACCCTTCCAGTAGTCATTTCCCCAGTCCCTGAGTGTATATTTGGAATCAACGTACTTGGCAGTTGAAGTAACTTCCACTTTGGGTCCCTGGCTTGTGGGGTAGCAGGTATCAGAGTGGGGAAGTCTAAGTGGAAACCTCTGGAACAACCCCTCTCCTTGATCAAGGTAGAGAATAAAAACACCTTATCTGATATCACAATGATGCATTGCACTCATCACATAATTTTAATGGGCTAGGATGAGCAAGAGGTCTCCGTAAGATATGTGTGATCTAGAGGGTGGGAGATGAACCCTATCTGTGCCCATATTTTCTCCTTTTAAAAGGATACCAATCATATTGGATTACAGACCACCCTACATACATCATATTACCTTAATTATCTTTTTAAAGACCTCATTTCCAAAACAGGGTGGTACTGGCATTAAGATAGACATTTAGAACAATGGCATAGAATAGGAAACCCAGAAATAAGTCCTTACATATATAGTCAAATGATTTTTTAGCAAGGGTGCCAAGGTAATTCAACAAGAAAGTGTTCCATTCGATGAAAGTCTTTTGGACAAATGGTGTTGGGAAAACTGGATCTCCACATGCAACAACGTCAAGATGGATCCTTACCTCACACTATACAAAAATTAACTCAGAATGGATCAAAGACCTAAACTTAAGACCTAAAACTGTAAAACTCTTAGAAGAAGACAGAGGAAAACTTCTTGACATTGAATTTGGCAATGACTTCTCAGATATGACAGCAAAAATACAGACCAAAAAAGGAAAAATTAGATACACTAGATTACATCAAAATTAAAAGTTTCTGTGCATCAAAGGACACAGTTAACAGAAAGAAAGGCAACCTACAGAATGAGAGAAGTATTTGCACGTCATATATCTGGTTGAGGAGTTGATATCCAGAATATTTGAAGAACTCCTACAACACCTCAACAAAAACCAGACAAGCCAATTAGGACATAGGGAAGAGCTTGAACAGATATTTCTCCAAAGAAAACATACAAATGGCCAATAAGCACGTAAAAAGATGCTCAACATCACTGATCATTAGGGAAATGCAAATCAAAGCCCAGTGAGATCTTACCTTACACCCATCAAGGTGGCTACTATAAAAAACAACAACAACAACAGATACTAACAAGTCTTAGCAAGGATGTGGAAAGATTGGAATGTTTGTGCAGTGTTGGCGGGAATATCATGTAGAGCAGCCACTGTGGAAAACAATATGGCAGGTCCTCAAACAGTTAGGATCACATATGATCCAGCTTTTGAGTCTGTATCCAAAAGTAGTGAAAGCAGGGACACAAAGAGATACTCACACACCCATGCTCCCCGTGGTATTGTTCACAGTTGCCCAAAGGTGGAGGCCACCCAAGTGTCCACCGGGGGATGAATGGGTAAACAGAATGTGGTCTATCCATACAATGGGATATTATTCCACCTTAAAAGGTAATGACCTTCTGACATCTGCCATCACCCAAGTGAACCCTGTGGACATTACGCTAAGGGAAACGAGCCTGTTGCTGAAGGACAAATACTGTATGATTCCATTTATTTGTGGTCCCTGAAGTGGTCAAATTCACAGAGACAAAAGTCTAATGGTGGTTGTCAGGGACTCGGAGGAGAGGGGAATGTAGAATTATTGTGTAATAGGTACAGAGTTCCTGTTTTGTAAGCCAAAAAGGGGTTCTGTAGGTGACTGGTGGTATGCTGGCATAATAATTGGGCCACACTTGATGCCACTGAACTGTACTCTTAAAAACAGTTAAGATGGTACACTCCATTTTAGGTGTCTTGTTCCACAATTTAAAAAGAAGAAGCAAATTACAAAATGATAACTACAGTAAAATTCCACTCAAATAAAATTAAAAATCACAAAACTATGCTTTTGTAGAGGGTATAACTGCAAAGAAAAGTAAGGAAATGTTTCTTTTTTTTAAGATTTTATTTATTTATTTATTTATTTATTTGAGAGAGAGAGAGTGTGCAAGCGAGCAAGCAGGGAGAAGGGCAGAGGGAGGGAATCTCAAGCCGACTCCACACTGAGCGCAGAGCCCCACGCTGGGCTAGATCCCACCACCCTGAGATCACGACCTGAGCCGAAACTGAAAGTCGGACCCCCAGCCGACTGAGCCACCCAGGCACCCAGGAAATCATTCTTTAAAAAGTCAAGATAGGGACGCCTGGGTGGCTCAGTAGGTTAAGCAACTGCCTTCGGCTCAGGTCATGATCCCAGGGTCCTGGGATCGAGCCACGCATCGGGCTCCCTGCTCAGTGGGGAACCTGCTTCTCCCTCTCCCTCTCCCTCTGCCTGCTACGCTGCCTGCTTGTGCTCTCTCTCTCTCTCTATCAAATAAGTAAATAAAAATTCTAAAAAAAAAATGTTTTTTTTAAATAAAGAAAAAGTCAAGATAAATGGTTGTTGTTTCTACGGGGGCTAGGAAGTGATGAGAGAGGGACTTTTGGGGGTGCTGCCTGTGTTTATTTCTTGGTTCAGGTTGTTAACGTGGGTATTTGTTTTAGTACTGTCTTAAACGACAGATGAAGCACTTGACTGCTATAGATTATTCAGTCAGGCAGTAGTATCGAAAAAACAACTGATGGTTTGCTGGAAACCTCACAGTCTTCTACCAAAACAGCTCTAGGATTTCTTCTTTCCATTCTCCCTTGTGGGTTTCAGCCTACATCACACAAGCTTGGCCAACCAGGCCCTGTGGGAGGAGGTGGGAGAAGCCACCAGACCTCCAACACGCTCATCTTTGAACTGATCTGGGGCTTGATTTCTATCTCATACCTCTTCAGGACACGACTACATTTACAATGTTTCAGTTTTGTTAAAAACATCGGGTGAGTTTTGGAACCTTCATTCATTTCAGTGTGGAAAAGAAAGATGTGCTTTAAAAATATCCAACTCACAACTCTGCTCTCAAAAGTTTCTGGCGACCCACCAGGCATCATCCATGTAACCATTCCCTAAATTTTATGACCACTCATTATGTGCCTTATCTAAGATGATCATGGTGACTGTAGGTGAAAAGGCATGACTTGATTCATTAGCAACAAAGCAATTCTTGCACCCAAGAACTTCAAGTAGAAATAACTTCAGATTCTCTTGAGAGTGAAAGGCAAAAGTAATATACAGTGTGTCCAAAGTATTTCAGAGCTGGATGTTCACCCCTGCGTGAGGAGTTGGGAGGCACTCAAGAGAATCAAGGTAAGTGTTGAAGATTTGGAGGAAGTTATTGTCATAAAATATGGTGGAACAACAAGAGAATAAGCAAATAAATCACGCTATTCTTGCTGGATGATTCCTAGTGAATGAATTACAGCTACACAGGTTTTTAACACATCACTCTCTGTAATTGAGATCAAGGAAATAAAGTTAGGAAAAGAGATATAAGGTTTTAATAACACAACAGCCGTGATCTAGTGGCTGTATAAAAACCCATCAAAATCCTAGAGGACATAGGCAGTTACCTCTTCGACATCAGCGGTGGCAACTTCCTTCTGGATATGTCTCTTTTGGCAAGGGAAACCAAAGCAAAAATAAACTATTGGGACTTCATCAAGACAAAAAGCTTCTNCTGGATATGTCTCTTGAGGCAAGGGAAACCAAAGCAAAAATAAACTATTGGGACTTCATCAAGACAAAAAGCTTCTGCACAGCAAAGGAAAAAATCAACAAAACTAAAAGACAACTCTGGAGTGGGAGAAGATATTTGCAAATAGCATATCCGATAAAGGGTTAGTATCCAAAATATATAAAGAACTTATAAAACTTAACACCCCAAAACAATTCAGTTAAATAACAGGCAGGAAAGATGAATAGGCATTTTTCCAAAGAAGACATACAGATGGTCAACAGACACATGAAAAGATGTTCAGTATCACTCATTATCAGGAAAATGCAAATCTATTTTTTAAAAAAAATTTTATTTAGTTGGCAGAGAGGGAGAGATNACATGAAAAGATGTTCAGTATCACTCATTATCAGGAAAATGCAAATCTATTTTTTAAAAAAATTTTTTATTTAGTTGGCAGAGAGGGAGAGACGGAGAGAGAGCACAAGCAGTGGGGAGCAGTAAGCAGAGGGAGAAGCAGGCTCCCCACCAGCAGGGAGCCCAATGTGGGGCTCCATCCCAGGACCCGGGAATCATGACCTGAGCCAAAGGCAGATGCTTAACAGACTGAGCCACCCAGGTGCCCCAGGGAAATACAAATCTAAACTATAATGAGGTATTACCTCACACCTGTCAGAATGGATAAAATTAACAACACAGGAAACAACAGATGTTGGTGAGGATGTGGAGAAAGGGGAACCTTCTCGCACAGTTAGTGGGAATGCAAACTGATGCAGCCACTGTGGAAAACAGTGTGGAGGTTCCTCAAAAGTTAAAAATAGAGCTACCCTATGATCCAGCAACTGAGCTACTAGGTATTTACCCAAAGGACACAAAAATACAGATTTGAAGGGACACCTGCATGCCAATGTTGATAACAGCATTATCAACAATAGCCAAATTACAGAGACAGCCCAAATGCCCATTGACTAATGAATAGATAAAAAGATGTGAGATATCACATACATGTATATATATGTTGATTAAAAGACACACACAGTGGAATATTAGTCTGCCATCAAAAGGAATGAAATCTTGCCATTTGCAACAATGTAAACTAGAGGGTATTATGCTAAACGAAATAAGTCAGAGAAAGACAAATACCATATGATTTCCCTCATATATGGAGTTTAAGGCACAAAACAGATGAACATATGGGAATTAAAAAGAGGGCAGTCCGGAAAACAGACTCTTAGCTCTAGAAAACAAACTGAGGGTTGCTGGAAGGAGGCGGGTGGGGGATGGGCTAATTGGGGGATGGGCATCAAGGAGGACACGGCCTGTGATGAGCACCAGGTGTGCTATGTAAGTGATGAATCGCTAATCGAAAGCGTAAACTGAGGAAATAGAAAACAACCGAGAAGACTATAAAACCCAAAGCTGATTCAGTGCAAAAATGAACGAAACAGTAAAGCGTGCGAGCGAGATTGAGCTGAACAAAATGAGAGAAGGCACCCACACAGCCCACAGGGGCTAAAACGGAGACGCTGCTTCAGAGGCAGAAGAGATTCTGAAAGCCAGAAGAGAATGCTTGTCCCCATTGGATGCCAATAAATAGGAAAAGAGATAAAACAATTTCCCAAAGTAAGTATAACTTATCAACAGGGTCTCAAAAAGCAACAGAAAATCTGAATGTATCAAGAATCCTGGAAGAATTTTATCAGTGGTTAAAAAAAAAGCAACCAGTCAACCCCGTCCAGAAATGCTAAGTGTATAACAAATGATTGCCTGAATGGTATGAAAACTCTTTTATTTTCTAATTTTATTTTATTTTTAGAATTTATTTATTTGAGAGAGAGAGTGAACGAGAGAGAGCACAAGTGGGGGGAGGGGCAAAGGAAGAGGGAGAAGCAGACTCCCTGCAGTGAGCAGGACACAGGGTGGGAGGGGGGCACGGGGGTGGCGTCTCGGGGTCT
Organism: Ailurus styani; assembly: GCA_002007465.1. Classification (NCBI taxonomy): domain Eukaryota; kingdom Metazoa; phylum Chordata; class Mammalia; order Carnivora; family Ailuridae; genus Ailurus; species Ailurus styani. The sequence continues at coordinate 90,498 of LNAC01000061.1, read as the reverse complement.
TGTTCCCAGGACCCCAGGATCATGACCCGAGCTGAAGGCAGACGCTTAACTGATTGAGCCACCCAGGTGCCCCTAAAAAACTCTTTTAAATAGAAAAAGAAGAAATTCTCCCAATGAATACAATCTTGACCAGAACAGCACAAGAAAGGAAAATTACAAAGAACCTCATTTGCGAACACAGTCACAAAAACCCTAAATAAATTTTGGCAAACTGAGCATCAGCAATATATAAATAAAAGAATTTATCACGAACAAATTGAATTTATTGCAGAGTGCAAAGATAGCTTAAAATTAGAAAATTGTGTTTCTGTTCTTTGTCACCTTGACGGACTAAAAGGGAAAAGAATGAGAGCGTCTTGGAACACACCGAAATAGTGTTTGATAAAATTCATGATGACATCTTGTTTTTACTAAAATAAGAATAGAAAAGAACTTCCTGAAGCTAGTTTTCATTTTCCAAGGAAATAAAAGATTTAAAGTAAATTTGGCAAAATGTCAAGGGAATCAGAGCAGTGGGCCCATAGGTGATTGCACTGTAATTCCCTCAACTTGGGTTTTTTGTCCGGTTTGGTTTGGGGTCATTTGGATGTTAAGTGGAAAAACAACTGAAATAATAGAGGAAGTGATGATGTAGAAAATTCATAGACTTGAGGTTGATAAAAGAACAGGTAATGAATAATCCCTAAAAAAATTTAAATAAGAGGGTGCCTGGGTGGCTCAGTGGGTTAAAACCTCTGCCTTCGGCTCAGGACATGATCTCAGGGTCCTGGGATTGAGCCCCGCATCGGGCTCTCTGCTCAGCAGAGAGCCTGCTTTCCCCTCTCTCTGCCTACTTGTAATCTCTCTCTCTCTCTCTGTCAAGTAAATAAACAAAATCTTAAAAAAAAAAAAGAAAATTTAAATAAGCAAGAATAAGACAACCATTTTTATAAATTTTATTTATTTATTTATAAATAAATAAAAGAGAGAGAGAGATTGAGTGGAGGGGTAGAAAGAGAAGCAGACTCCCCATAGAGCAGGGATCCCAATGCAAGACTTGATCCCAGGACCCTGGGATCATGACCTGAGCTAAAGGCAGACACTTAACCAACTGAGCCGCCCAGGCACTCCCCAAGACAACCAATTTTGTTACCACACTTTCAATGGTGTCTTGGTCTGTTCAGGCCCCTGTAACAACGTACCATAGACTGGGTGGCTTATAGACAACAGAAATGTATTGCTCAGAGTTCTGGAGGCTGGAACCCGAGGTCCACACACTGACCGATTTGGTGTTGGATAAAAACCTCCTTTCTGATTCATAGTCCGCCATCTTTTCACTGGGCCCTCACAGGGTAGAATGGGGCAAGGGGTATTTGTGAAGTCTCCTTAATTTTCTTTTAATTTTTTAATTTTTAAAAAGATTTTACTTATTTATTTGAGAGAGAGGGAGACAGCAACAGAGAAAGAGAAAGAGAAGCAGACTTCCTGCTGAACAGGGAGCCCGATATGGGACTCAATCCCAGGACCCTGAGGTCATGACCTGAGCTGAAGGCAGAGGCTTAACCCACTGAGCCACCCAGACACCCCTGGGAGGGGGGCGCTCTCTTTTATAAAGGCATTAGTCCCACTCATGAGGGCTTCAGCACCTCCCACAAGCCCCACCTTCTGATACCATTCCATCAGACATGGGTTTACCCTTACACAGAGCATTAGGCTTGAATATGCATTTCGGGGACATATGAGTGGTCAGTCCGTTGCAAATGCTAGACAATAAAAGGGTTCAAAGAACTGGCAGACAGAAAAGAAAAGGTGAAAACCTAGAAAAAACAGAAAAAAAAATAAGGAATAGAACAAAATAAGGCAATCTGGAGAAAAAGTAGAATAGAACAGAAGAGCAATTTGAATCCAGTCAAATAGATTTGTGGGAACAAGGAGTGTTACTTTTAAAAAGGGTAAGAATGGGGGAAAACCCATCAAGCCTGATAATATTTTGAGCCAGACACTCCCCTTTTCTCTTCAGCTGCAGGGGAGAATCAACTGCTGTGCTCACACCACGGGTCCCTGGCTGTGACCTTGTGGTGGAGCCCAGAGCTATTAGCTATTAGCCAGGCGACATGGTCAAGGGCGGGTGGTGGCATGCAGGCAGCCACCTGCTGGTTGTAATTTGGGGGCAAAAGAACAGATGCGCCGACCCCCACAATATCACATGCATGGCACAGCATCGGAAAGTAATGGTTTAAGAAAACGGTTCACCAAAAAACTCTTATTGCAAGGATTTGTAAATTTTAACAGGCTATCTCAGTGGCACTACCATTATCGAAGGGAAGGTAACAACGTACCCTAAGCACAAGCCAAACGTCTGTTTTGCAATTACACTTTAGCAGGAGTTAGTGCACACTAATGCCTGTATTTATTTCTTCATCCCCAAATCTTTCCCGGGTGCCTGCAGGAGATGAAGGAGACGCAGTCTCTGCTCTCCTGGGGCTTGCCACGTTTTAGGGGAGACGGGGCGCTTATCTACACTACCAGGCAGACAGGGTTGAGCACCGTGAGAAGCAAGTGCGTTCTGTGGGGTGGAGCTCGGACAGCTGCAGGCACCCAGGAAGGCTCTGAGGACGAGGTGACATCCCTCAGGACCTTGAAGGACAGGGAACACTTGAACATGAAAAGATGGAGAGAGGGTTCAAACCAAAATAAAAAAAAGAAAAAATTATCAGAATGTTTCTTTCACATCACGTTGGATAATTTGCTTGTCATCCATCCCGAGGAAAATGGACATGGGTCAGGTGCATTGGATTTGGAAAGAGGAGGCAAAAGTCTGACTGGAGAACCCCTTGGGGATCCTGGGACACTTAGGGTGGCTGGAGAATCAAGGAGTTTCCAGTGAAATGCCTGAGCCGGCCAGGGGTGGTCCTGGGGTTCCAGGTCCCAGACGCCCACAACCCTCCCTTCTCCTCTGCCCGCTGGCATTGTGTAAGCAGTAGACAAGAAGGGGCCAGCCCAGCCCCTGGGCTCCAGGCACAGGGGAAAGGAGCACGCTGTCTCCCCTGTTCCAAGGATCAGATCTAATCAGACAGAATATCTCCATTGTCAAAAGCCACTTCTCTTACTTACGAGTAATTTGAAAGAGCCAGTAGAAATCTTTTCCCGGACAACTTCAGAATCTTCCACAATACAGAGCCTCCTTCACTGAAATCACCAGTGTTCCTAACAGCCTTCCTTGCTCACACTCACCGATGACCATTTTGAACAGTCCTGTTCCCTAGTGAGCTGGGAGAGTGAGCTCTCCCCATCGGGACTATGTGGTCAATGATAGGCAGGAGTGCGCCCTGCTCCTGGGCTTCTAGAGAGTTCCATCAAGAAGTTTGCCCTCGAGAACAAATGTCCCTAAAGCAATCAGGGCCCAAAGACTCATAAATTATGAACATGTCTTTAAAGAAGCTCGTGAAATTTTTGACAAGTCAGGCTATATGAAGATGTTGATCCTTAGAAGACATTTTCAAGGTCTTTGGAGGCCGATAATCGATGATCCAGAACTCGTTGCTCAAAATCCTTGGGCTGGCAGCATAACATCTCTCTGCAGAAAAAGCGAACTCGGGCCCCACCTTAGACCCAGACCCCCAGGAGATTTGTAAGCTCTTTAAAGTCTAAGGAGCCCTGGTTTAGATCATCTTACAAGGGAGTCATAAATCACTCTCCAAACCCCCAGTAAGGTTCCCTAGTAGAAGGAAAGCCAAACATTACTCTTTTGTTGACTCTGATCTTAATGTTGATACCAAACAGGTCAAGCAATATCCTAATTATTTTCCAACAATATACAAGATTCTCCCAGTTCCACAGTTTTCCTTCAGTCCTCGGAAAAAATATTGAGGAAATTGAGTCTGCATAGATTCAAATTACGCTCCGGTTTGCAACATCCGCGCTAGGAAAGTGTATCAAAAATCAACACAATACTTCTGATTGCACGATCATTAAAAGTAAATTAGTACCCCAAAAAGGCCTTAGCTTACCACATCTTGTTTTCCTCATTAAAATGACTGGATGTTTGTGAATAAGTACCTTTCTTATTTTTATGATCCAAAGACAGATAATTAATGAACTAGACTGATAATTATGGAATTTTAATATTTATAGACATCTGTCACTTTACATTTTAAGATGGTCTTACCATATGTGCTGCTTTCTTTTAATTCCAGTAATTAAAGTTTATGAACATATACTGTGAAAATGTAGCTGTGACATTGTCAAGTTGATTATCAGGAAGCTTTCTTACTGATAAACTGTCTATTTTTTAACAGGGGCATTTTTACAAAGATAAAACTTGTCCTAGAATCTCGTTCCTTTTTTGTTAAAAATTTTGGTGTGCACTTTTCAAGTCCTTTCAGCCTAAAAATATGCCCTATGGGCCTGGGCAGGTGGCTGCACTTAAGTTTTACCTGTGCTTGGTGTGTCACTTACTATGTGAAATGTATCAATCTCCAGAACTTTTGCCTAATAAGGAAAGCTCATCATTCCCAATCTTCAGTAACTGTTTAGCTTCTGCTGAAGCCATTCCAAAGACCCCTACACAGGTTGAGAAATGCCTTTCCAGCTGATTTTTTTGACCACTAGACCAGAATCCAATTCATTACTGTCTGGCTTATGGGGGTAGAGTTGTTTTTCTCTTTCCGAGCTTGTCTTAAATATCACCGCAGATTGAATGTGATTCTCCAAATCTACATTGGATTTGAATCAACTCTTAAGCATTGAAAATAGTAGATGCATTTCTATTTCAGTTTTAGCAATACAGACAATTTCCAACTATTCTTTCTTTTTTTTTTTTTTAACGATTTCCAACTATTCTTGAAAAGTATGTCCTGGGTGCCTGGGTGGCTCAGTGGGTTAAGGCCTCTGCCTTCGGCTCAGGTCATGATCTCAGGGTCCTGGGATCGAGGCTCACATCGGGCTCTCTGCTCAGCAGAGAGCCTGCTTCCTCCTCTCTCTCTGCCTGCCTCTCTGCCTACTTGTGATCTCTCCCTCTGTCAAATAAATAAATAAATCTAAAAAAAAAATTAAAAAAAAAAAGAAAAGTACGTCCTTTGATGTAGGTGAGAGGAAGGATTCCATTGATGGGTTAAATGTACAAATGGACAATGCCAGACCACATGTGAAAATAAAACCGACTCACAGCCTGCAGACATTGGCCTGGGAAACCAGCCCCACTGTAAATCAGACTCGTAGGAAGTCAGACTACTATCTCTGGTAGCAGTGCAGGAACTCTGTACCAATTGGTCCCAAATGGCCAAACTTCCTAACTGATGGCTTCCCCAATTCCTGTTCCCCCATTAATAATCTAGTTCATTAATTATCTTCTAACTTGAGACCAATCAGAGAAAGACAAATCAAATACAACCCCTAACCAATCACACCAAATGCCCTGCTTCTGGTCAGCCATAACATATAAGGTATTATTGGTTTCAGAGGTACAGGCCTGTGATTCATCAGTCTTATATAACAACACCCAGGGCTCATTACATCACTTGCCCCCCCAGTGTCCATCACCCGGTTACCCCATCCCCCCACCCCTCTCCCCTCCAGCAACCCTCAGTGTGTTTCCTATGATTAAGAGTCTCTTATGGTTTGTCTCCCTCTCTGGTTTCATCTTGTTTCATTTTTTCCTCTCTTCCCCTTTGATCCTCTGTTTTGTTTCTTAAATTCCACATACGAGTGAGATCATATGATAATTGTCTTTTTCTGATTAACTTATTTCACTTAGCATAATACCCCCTAGTTCCATCCATGCCCTTGCAAATGGCAGGATTTCATTTTTTTTGATGGCTAACATTCCATTGTGTATATATACCAGATCTTTATCCATTCATTTGTTGATGGACATCTGGGCTCGTTCCATAGTTTGGCTATTGTGGACATTGGTGCTATAAACACTGGGGTGCAGGCGCCCCTTCGGATCACTACATTTGTATCTTTAGGGTAAATACCCAGTAGTGCAACTGCTGGGTTGTACAGTAGCTCTATTTTCAACTTTTTGTGGAACTTCCATACTGTTTTCCAGAGTGGCTGCACCAGCTTGCATTCCCACCAACCGTGTAGGAGGGTTCCCCTTTCTCCGCATCCTCACCAACATCTGTCGTTTCCTGACTTGTTAATTTTAGCCATTCTGACCGTGTGAAGTGGTACAAAACTGTGGTGGTACAAAACTGAGCAGTTTTTGAGATAATAGTATAAAATCATGAGCCTGATTATCATAAACCGTGAGTGACTTTTTGCTACATGATGAACTTCGTTAGGGAGGACATCACGAGTGTATCATTGAACAAAATTCCCAGAATGGTTTAAGCAGAAATGAGAAGTTAGTATTTTGCACAGCTGAGATGCCCAGTAGGATATGCCTTCCAACTGGCCTGACTGACAGAAGGAATGGTGTGGCAGGCTTCTCCTCTACCCATTTCTCCCCCTAGGCTGGCTCCTTTCTCAGGTGTTTATAGGGTCAACTCCTGATCCTAGTTCCCAAAAGCTCTGGTTTCCTCACCCCAAGCTTGCAAGATGCTGCAAGCCTCCCATCTTTGGGCCCCAAATTCAATAAAGAGTGCAAGCCTCTCTTTCCAGAAGCTTCAGCCAAGTATCTTCCTGTCCTCTTGGATCCTCTAGGGTTAAATCCCAACCCTGAAGCAATCATGGGGCACATGGGGCAGGCGAGTGGAAAATGGCAATTGGCTTCAGCCTATGTGAACTCACTCTTGCTGTCAGAGGTGGGATCAGCCTCATGCAAAACTCATAAAAGACTGCAGCAGAAGTGGTTTTCCAAAGGATGCTGAAGTTGTGTTTCCAGAATCAGAGAACACGGAGACAGGAAAATAAAGACTTGCATTCACGTACTCGCCAAAAAATTCTGAATTGTACATACTTGTGCTGTTCAGACGGGGTGCTATGCTTTGGGGATTCAGAGATACGCTGTTCCCACCACTGAGGAACCCGTAATAATAGGGTGGAGGCAGAAAGAGAAGTATACAGATACAGGAGTGCTGTGAGCTCGGAAAAGAGGCATGCAGGGAGCTCTCTGGGAGCACAGGGAAGTCAACCCTTCTAGGGCAGGCATGAGAAGGAAGAGAAAGAGAAAGATGGAGGTGGGAAAAGCTCTCAAAAAGAGGCAATGAGTTGAGTGTTGTCCACCTGGAGTTGTTAGCCCAGCCTGTGTGGGGCAAAGGCATTCTAAGTGGAGAGAGCGTCCTCCAATGCGTGGAAATCTGAGGAATGCATGGCCCTTTTGGGGAACGTCAGTAGGTCAACGTGACTGTGGAGTGTGGTGAAAGAAAGGGGATTTTGAAACTTTTGAAACTTGAATGAGTGAGCAGGACCCTAGGCGTGAAAAGCCGTACATACCCGGGGAGGAAGACTGGATTTTATTCTATTATAAGTAATATCCCAATTTTAGATGCTGTTCTGGAAATGTTATCTTTATGAAAGCAGATTCACTCAAACTCAGGCTGGGAATGTGGTGTGCACCTCCTGATCCACAAAGTATATTCTTTTGCCTCCTATAGAAAAAACTATCTTTTGCCAGTTCTCATTCCATGGGAACTGGGGTATGCTTTCCCTGTCTTGCCCCAGAACTATGCTATGCTCCTGCTCTAATTCATTCTGATTAGATTTCAGGTCTTCAGGAATGGCAGCAAGTATTTGAAGGTTGCTCAGCTAGTTCCACATATTAAGATAGAGTCAAGACCTAAAAAATATGATAAGCTTTTTAGCTGGTCTATGTTCTGTCTTCTATGGGATGCAAACTCAAGAGTCTGTCACGGTCGAAGCCCTCAGACCGATATTTCCAACTTGGGAGGTGGGGGTAAATATATTTCTATGAGGAGGGGGAAAGCCCTCCCCCCGGAAATCACGTCTCTTTCTGGAGTCTGCTCCCAGAAGTACTGCTGCTTGTAGCAGGCATGATGGCTTCAAGGTTACTTTGGGGAGTTGGAGCGCTGGCCATGCAGGTCTCTCAGGACCCACGGTCCCAGTGGAGTCGCTGTGGTGCGCGCCATGATATCTGGAGGTGGTTTTCCTACTGGTGAAGACCAGGCACCTGGGCTGGAGAGGGAGGTCATGATGGCTGCCGGGAAGGACTGGACCCATACAATATACTAACCCCAAAGGCAGCTGCAGGCACAAAGGAAGACCCTAATTTGGTCCCATCCATCACCAACAAGCGCGTAGTAGGCTGCATCTGTGAAGAGGACTTTTCTTCCAGAAAACCTTGTATGGATGCTTAAAAGGTCACTGGTTTCTTTGAAAATAATACAGAAAATCTGATGGCTTCGTGTCATCGTGGGACAAAATTTCAATGTAGACAGCACGCTCTAGAGACAAAGAGTGAACAGATTACTAGTGGAACGAAAATTCAATTTTCAGATCTCATCATCCTAAGTTTTATTCACCCTTTTCTTTTCTCAAAGTTTGTGTGAAACCATGACCTTCACAGATCCACCTGTCCCACCATGCACAAATCCACATTCTACGCTCGCCCTGGAATCTTATGCTCTCCCTATGGGGACAAAGTTGTTCTGAGTTGTCCTTTGTATGTTATTATTTCATTATGGTGTTTCTACTTCAATAAACCATTCTGAGTCACTAATCCACTTTTGTGCAATGGAGCTAAAATGCAACATGTGGGTAAAAAAAAAAAACAAAGACGTGGTTAATTAAGCAGGCGGTACCATGTCAATGATTTGGAAGCCCGTAAGCCAGAAGGTGGTAGTTCCTATTGACAGGGTGGTGTTCCCTCCGAAATGACCAACGCAGTTTGTAGCTCATGGGCAGCCTCCAAACCCATAATATTTTTAGTACCTTATTGGCATTTCTGTGCAAATCCTAGTTTAGCTTACATTTAAAATTTATGGCATGTATATGAACAAAATTGGTTTATAGCTTTTCTTCTGTGGGCTGCTTGATAGACCCCTAAGGATGACCTGTGGTCTGCGAGCCCGATGGCTCTGTGGTTTCTGCCTTTTCCATCCCAGGGATTATATCAGGATCTGCCTGTATTTTTTTTTAAAGATTTTATTTATTTATTTGACACAGAGAGAGAGATCACAGGTAGACAGAGAGGTAGGCAGAGAGAGGAGGAAGCAGGCTCCCCGCTCGGCGGGGATCCCAAAGTGGGGCTCAATCCCAGGACCCTGAGATCATGGCCTGAGCCGAAGGCAGAGGTTTAACCCACTAAGCCACCCAGGCGCCCTGATCTGCCTATATTTTTAAAAGATTTTTTTTCCTAGTTTCATTCTTTACATTTAATTCTTAATTCTTGGACTTTATTTAATTCTTGGGGAGGATACCTCCACCCCCAAAATGTTACCTTATTATCTTAGTGTTATTGATTAAATACTTTTAATTTTCTCCACTTATTTAAAATGCCACACCTATCATATAGACGTTTTTAAATATCTTAGGCACAATTTCATGGGCTCCATTCATAACAGCCCTGCATGTGGATCTTTCTTTCCTTTCTGCTGTGTTCATTGAGCATTCTTTTCTCATTCCTGTACCACACAGCCTTATGGAAGCTTAATATGTTTTGATATTTGGTAGTGCAGGATTCACCTGACTTCTCTCCTATTTTAAAAATTGTATTGGCAAATTTTATTCTTTCCTAAGGGAATGTATGCATGACTTAGTGATTTTTTGTTTACTTGTTTGTTTTTTTTAAAGATTTTATTTATTTGACACAGTGAGAGAGAGAGATTACAAGTAGGCAGAGAGGCAGGCAGAGAGAGAGGAGGAAGCAGGCTCCCTGCCGAGCAGAGAGCCCGATGCGGGCCTCGATCCCAGGACCCTGAGATCATGACCTGAGCCGAAGGCAGAGGCTTTAACCCACTGAGCCACCCAGGCGCCCTTGGTTTTGGTTTTTATTCACAAGGCTTTGGAATATGTGGGGAACACTCTGAAGATATGGGATACTTTTATTCCTTTGGTTCTTGGTTTTTTTTTTTAAGATTTTATTTATTTATTTATTTAACAGAGAGAAAGTGAGAGAGCACAAGCAAGGGGAGCAGAGAGGGAGAAGCAGGCTCCCCACTGAGCAGAGAGCCTGATGCGGGGCTCCATCCCAGGACCCCGAGATCATGACCTGAGCCGAAGGCAGACACTTAACCGAATGAGCCACCCGGGTGTCCCTCTTGTAGTCTTATCGTTACTACTCACAGGCATTCTATTCAATGAAATAAAAAGCATTATCTCATTTTGACATCTCAGGTGCTGCATGATAGTGCAATAGGAGACACTTTATAAGAACCCCTTCATAATGAGACTCTGTATTTTCCTAGTCTGGGATGCTGAACAGAAGGGACTCATGCGGATGTCACCAATCATTGTAATAGGCCAATATTTTTTTCCCCAGTTGACTGCGGAAATACTGCCACAATATGCAAATTAAAGCAATTATGATTCAGACTACATTCCTGGGATGCTAAAACTGCCAGTCGGAAGGTAAACATTCAGTCAGCCAATCGGCTTCTTTGTCTCCATGACTCTGAGCAATTTTTCACATCCCCCCCAATCCCCAGCTGATCAGCAAGTTCAGTTTGGGCCCAACTTCCAAGTAGCACCTTATTAAAATCACACATCTAAAATAACCTGTGGGCCTTCCCAAGCATTCGCACACTCAATGCTAGAGTGTCAGAGCAAATGTCTCCCGGATCCAGATGGTTCACGATGCATCTCGTGATAAGTGATCTGGAGCAAAGGACCCATTGGTGGCTTTGTATTGTTAGTAGTTCAATATGATTTGGTTTCTGTAATCGGAATTCGTAAAACGAAAACAGAGCCGGTACTGGGGTTCATACTTGTTGTGCCAAGTTAGGTTTCTCTATGGACTTCAAGGGTTTTTTTAATGTTGTTTTATTATATTTGTAATTAGCCCTTGTGAAGAAAGACTCTTTTAGATTCTGCAGTGATGCACTGCAGATTTCATTATAACAAATATCCATGACCCCTGGTGTCTAACTGTAAACAATGATAGTTACTAGCCTCATTAGGAGACTAGCAGATGGCTTATAAAGTCCTCACTGGAGTTTAAATCCATTGGTGGCTTGCAGTGCACAAATGTTTATCTTTAAACAGTATAAAATATGTCAGAAGGGGTCTGAGTTCTGTTTTCATTAGTATTAATGTATTCTGATCCTAGCAAGAAAAATTTCTTTGATTACATTTTTGTTTGTTTGTTTGCTTGCCTACTCTATGTGAAGGGATTCTCAGAATTCTTTTTTTTCTGGTTTCTTACCTTTTAGAAGAATAAAAGTTTTGTCACCTTCTCACTTTTGTCTTTTACTCATTTTACAAATCTTTATCACATTCCTACCATGAGCCGAGCTAAAACATCAGTGACACAATAATGAATACAACATAGTAGGTGCTCAATAAATGAGTTTTTACTTTTTACTGAAAGAAACTGAAGTTAGAAGCTAGTTTTATCCTGGGGCACCTGGGTGGCTCAGTTGGTTAGGCATCTGCCTACAGCTCTGGTCATGATTCCAGGGGCCTGGGATCGAGCCCTGCATCGGGCTCTTTGCTCAGCGGGGAGTCTGCTTCTTCCTCTGCCTCTCCCACCTGGCTTGTGCTCTCTTGCTTTCTCTCTCTGTGTCAAATAAATAAAATCTTTTTAAAAAAAGAAGTTAGTTTTATTTTACATAATAATGCTTTCCATCTAAATAGAACTTCAGCACTATTTTCTAAGACATGGAGCATATTATTTTTGTCTACAAAGATCTCTTTTAAACTACAAAACATTAGAAATCGGAGAAGGTACTCCATGCTGAAGACTGTTCTTAGTCCAACATATATGAACTTCTCAGTGATAATAGCTACCCAGATAAAATAATAATAACAATGGTGAACATTAATTAAGCATTTACTGTGTGTCAGCACTTATCCGTGATAAGAACTTTAGTACCTTAATTCTGTAGAGTATAATCAATCCATGGGGACAATACTACATTCCCATTTTACAGATAAGACTAAAGCTTAAAGATATTAATCAAGTTGCCCGAGTTCTCCCAGTGGCACAGCCCAGATTCAAATGGAGGCAATCTGACTCTAGACCCCCATACAAACTTTAATCATTATGCCTTAATTGCAACAACTTTCATATCTAGACATCTGCCAGCCTACAACAGTCCATTCCTTGCCACCCTCTTCTGGGAGACTACGTTTATTAGGACTTAACTGTTCAGACTTTGGAGCCTGTTTGGTTCAAATCTTGTCTCTGCCTTTTAAAGCTGTGTGACTGTGGGCAAGTTACTTGACTTCACTGTGCCTTGTTTTCCTCATTTAGAAACTGGAGATAGTTATAGTACCCACTCCTAGTGTTGATGGATTCAATGACAATATATGCAAAGCACTTAAGATAACATGTGGCCCATAATACATGCTGTTAGGATACAATTAGCCATCACTACTATTATCATTACCAGTGTTATTGAAGGGTCAGTCACTCCTATTTGAGCTCACTGTGACCATAGAGTGTCGCCCTGTGTTGCAACTTGATTTTTAAAGGAAAGATGGAAATCCAGATTTTTTAAAAACGTGAGGTCTCCCTGTTCTAAAAATGTCAGCACCTAATGCAAATTTTCAATACTGTTGAGTGAGTCAAAGAAATTACGTCTGTGGGCCATAGTCAGTCCACCATAGCCGGGCTGTGATCTCTGATGGAGGAACAGTGGCAGAGACCCACAGAATGAGGCCAGAGAATGCAGACACGAGGGTGGGGAGGGTAAGAGCCGCTTGGAATAGCCCCAGCTGGTAGGCTCATCTCTGGGAGACTCGGTCACTCAGCATGTAGTTGTACGGGCTTAGCCTTGTCCCACTGGCTTCATCCACTCCACTGCGCTTCTAGTCGGTAGGACTTCTATTAGGTACCATATTCCTTACTTATCCTTCTTCTCTTAAAGGTGATCTGTTTGAGTCAATTACTTAAAGACAAAGAAAAATGAGTTGAATGATGAAAGAAAGTTATAAGATTTCCATTTCCAGAAACGAAACTCCTTAAATTGTCCACAGAGAAGGTTTTGCTTGGAGTGACTCTACCAGGGATCGAAATTTCCTCGGAAATCCAGGGACCACATGCCGACGTCCATTTCTCGGATGGTTGTCCTCGAGTGCCTAGGCTCAGTCACAATCAATATATCATGGTCCATGGGACCCCACTTAACTCTTTTAAAAAATATTCCCTGAATTGAATTTCATTTATCTGTCAGGTGTACCAGCCTTCATCCCCTGGCTGTCAGCAGTCACAGCAGAAGTCACTCTGGCCTGAACTCTGGCCCCCAGAGCAGCTCCCAACATCTGCTCCAGCTGTTCTAGCGGCTTCCCGGGGATGCGTTCCAGCCGATACCACCGTCCTGAGATAGGTGTGTGGTTTGAAAAACTCAGTCATGCCTGATGACGATTCATGTTGACCTAAAGAATGCATAAATAGGGGCGCCTGGGTGGCTCAGTGGTTTAAGCCTCTGCCTTTGGCTCAGGTCATGATCTCAGGGTGCTGGGATCGAGCCCTGCATTGGGCTCTCTGCTCAGCGGAGAACCTGCTTCCCCCTCCCCCTCTGCCTGCCTCTCTGCCTGCTTGTGATCTCTCTCTCTGTCAAAAAAAAAAAAAAATCTAAAAAAAAAAAAGAATGCATAAATAAAGGGATTCGTAGGATTAAATAAAGAACTCTGTGTGGTCAGAGATGTCATGAGAGGAAACAGAATGACGTGTCTGTGCCAACCCCACCTTTCCTCCACGGTTTTGTGTCCAGGAGGGCTGCAAGCATTTACCACTCGACAGGGACAAACCAGGCACAGTGGACGCCAGTCTCTCTCTCTTCTCTGTTAAGAACATCAAGCCCAGGGCGCCTGGGTGGCTCAGTGGGTTAAAGCCTCTGCCTTCGGCTCAGGTCATGATCTCAGCGTCCTGGGATCGAGGCCCGCATTGGGCTCCCTGCTCGGCAGGGAGCCTGCTTCCTCCTCTCCCTGTCTCTCTGCCCACTTGTAATCTCTCTGTCAAACAAATAAATAAAATCTTAAAAAAAAAAAACAAAAACATGGAGCCCAACATTACGTTTTGTTGCGAAATAGCTTGTTCTTTTCATTTGTTAATTTCCTACGCTGTTTCTTGTACCGTGGGATGGGGGGTTGACACTTANGCGGGGGGGGGGGGGGGAGTCAGACAAGTGAAAACACAATGCTGTGGGGTGAGGGCTAAGAGAGGGGAAATCAGGGGAGGCTTCACAGAGGAAGAGGCATCCGTCTCCTTTATCTTGCTGTGAAATCAGGATCTTCAAACGCAACTGGCTCGGTTGGTCGAATGAGAAGGCAGATCGGCCAGCCCTGAGGTCTCCTGACGTTGGGAGTCAGAACCCAAAGGCGGGATTCCCCGGGAGGCATTACAGTGGCGCAGCCTCCTCCGTGCCCTCCACCTCCCCAGGACAGGTGCTACCTCGCCAGCGCGGTGGCGATGCGGCCCCGTGGGTCCCGCGTGCACCGGGGAGGGCACCTCACTTGCTTTCTCCCGACCCCGCTCCGCTTGCACGAGTCTCACTTGGCTTTGTTGCACGGCTGGCTCTCGCCCTGGACTCCCCTCTCTTTCCCCTTTTGCTGCCCTCTCCGCACACTTTACTTCCTCGGGTGGGGCGTTTCCTTCTGTTTCAGGGTCTGGGGATGGGGACGGGGTGGCGGGACCCCGGGTCCCGCGGCGGCTGCTCTTAGCTGCTCCCGCTCTGCCGTCTTCCGGAGAGGGGCGGCCTTGCAAGGGGATGGGGTTCTCGCCCGCAGGAGGAGGAAGAAACAAGCAAGCCTCCCAAGCGCTGCGGGGCAAAGGACTCCCTTGGAAAAAGAGAGAGCTGTCTCTTTGGTATCTGCCCCGGCTTGTCTCCGTTCTGGATGCGGAAGTGAAGAGTCAGAAATTACCAGCGCGTCCAGGCAGCCAAACGTCAAGCAGTTAACTGTTCAGAGTAGAGAGGCTCCGTGTGTGTGCCAGGCTCGGAATGCGATGGAGCTGACTTGCACTTGGGGAAATGAGCGGCTATTTTGGATTAAGCCTCTTCTTAAAATAGGGAGGCCCACTGGCTGGGATTTGGAGGCCGAGCGCGGGTTCACTTGAAGGTATAGCCTTGTGGCTTGCCAGCAAATTGCTGTGCGTGGCTGAGGATGGGGGGGATGTAGGGACCAGTGCCCGGGAACTAAAGACTTGAGTTGGAGGGAAAACAAGAATAAAAGACTTGATATTCAATTTCCATTCCCTTGAAACCCACTGCCCTGTGGGAGCCTTCCATAATTAATGATATTACCATGCAACAGTGGGACTATTGAGATACGCTAATATTGATGAGCGCTCTTTCATTTTTATTGCACTTTTTCAAGTATGCCAAAAAAACATTAAAAGTTCATAAAAGAAGATAACTTGGCTTAATCATGACTGATCTCATACCTGAAAACGGTCCATGGTACCACAGGCTTACCAGCCATCTGCGCTCATTGGGACAGTCCCATTTTTCACTATCTGACTTCCCAGATGTCTGGACATTTCAGATAAACCCTTGGGTTTGGGTATCGGCTTTTACCCGAAGCAACACAGTCTTGGGAGACTAAATCCGATTTGCTTCCAGAAATACTCTGAGGAAGGAAATGGACAGTGGTAAATAAGATGCTGAATTTGTCAGCTGATGAGTATTTATTATATCAAGCAATACGGACTGACCTCTTGAGTTTAAAATTTCTCAAATTGTGGCTTACACAGAGTGGACTACACAACAGCTGAAGTCATAGCTCCTGCGGCTCAAGCCAACTGTGTGGAAGTTTTGCTGCTGAAAAGCAGGCAGAATGCAAATCTCTCCATGCATACACATTTGAGAGGGAAAGGTTTCTAGTCCTCTATATTTATTTTTTTAAATATTTTTTTAATTTATTTGAGAAAGAGAGAGAGCACAAGCAGGGAGAGCAGCAGGCAGAGGGAGAAGCAGGTTCCCCGCTGAGCAGGGAACCCAATGTGGGACTCGATCCCAGGACCCCAGGATCATGACCTGAGCCGAGGGCAGGCACTTAACCGACTGAGCCACTCAGGTGCCCCTGTTTCTAGTCCTTTAATAAATAATTCTAGTTAGCCTCCCTCCTTGCAAAAAAGTCAATAGGAAGCATAATGAGGAGGAAGCCATCACCTGCCAAGCTTGAAAGGTAGATTGGATGAAGTCTACCTGTGTGTGTAGGTAGCATTTTCTCCTGAAACACCCCCTGTGATCCCCTGCACACTCAGCCCTTGTGTACTTATGGGGTGACCAGTTCCAGGCAGAAGTGAAGTCGATGAGTGTCCCTTCTAGGTGAGGGCTTTAGGGATGAATGGGAGTTTTCTACTCTTTACCTCAGTGTTCCTGGAAGCCCCAGGTGGACTGAGGGAGGCCAGCAATTTCTAGGGGCGTGACTCTAGAGCACACCATTCTAGACAGTCCCCAGGCCCATAGTGGACTTCATGTGAGCTGGAAATGAACCTTAATGAAACCCCAAGTCACCGAGATTTCAGGATTTCTTTGTTATCTCAGCATATCCTCACCTATACACGCTGTAGATTAAAACAAAAACAAAAGGACAAACCAGTAAGCATTGGTTGTGTCCATATTACAGACAAGGGGACATAATGGTGAATTCTCTCCCTGGGAAGTGTTTTCTCCTTGGGAAACTCTGACTCACCAGTCACTGTTCCCACGGATGCCCAAACTCCGACGGCTGATGATAATCCAATTCAGGAAGAGTTGTCACTCACCACCCACTCTCGTGCAGGAAGCATCGGCTCCAGTACCAGAAACTCAAATTAGCTTTTGATATCTCACACCATTTAATTTTTATCTATTTCCTTATTTAAAACAACTGTGACTTTCTTAGTTCTAAGCACGCATTAAAGTACATTTTGACTTGCTGGCAGATTAGTACCTCTTGAAACACATCATTTGAAGTCATTCTAGATGCCTCATTGTCTTCCCAAACTAGGCCGCCATTAAGCCCTGCCGCTGCCATCATGAAAACCCAAAGTACCCCCATGCTTGCTGTATCCCCCCCAACGGGCTCACATTAAAAACTCTGACTTTTGGGTGGATAGTCCGAGGTAAGTGGGGCAGACCAGAGAAAGCCCGCCATCTTTGAAATTTTCATTTTCAGAGAGGCTTGCTTGTTAGTAAAATTCGTGAGTCCTGTCCCCGATGGAGGCTAGCCTCAGAAAGAAGGAACTCTATTTTGTTGGCCTCCTCACCGAGAAACCTCAAGTACAGACTAGTGAACCTTGACGGGGGAAGGGAGAGTAGGGAGGAGCGAGAGATTAATGTACTCCATTTCTCAAGTGCAAAGAAATTTCAGGGAGCTGTAAAGTGTGAGTATGTGTATAACTTTTTATCTTCCCTTGATGTGTGATTAGGTTTACTAGCTCCAAGTAGTTAACATTTCCACACGAGCTGTGGCAGCAACACATTGTATGTTCATTTGCAGATTAGTTTTCAATCTAGCGTATCTCCAGAAAAGAGACTAAAATCTTGTGAAAGAACACCAAATAGCACCCATAAACCAGAATATGATATTTTTGACAGATTATGATATTTTTGACAGAAACTGAAGACAAGAGAACACTCATTGCTATAACGCACATCTCGCCATTTAATTCTTCCTACAAACCCTGAAGGTGGAAATTATCCCTGATTAATAGATGAGGATACTGAGCCTTGAGAGAATATGGGGATTTCCTGAATTCCGTCAGCTGGTCCCGCTGGGAAAGGGGGCAGCTGGGGGACAGGTCCGTGGAGGGCCACGGCGGGATGCCCCGAGCACATTCTGTCTTCAGGCCGCACCTAGGACAACTGGCTCTCTAAAGGAGCGAGGGCGTGCATTTTCAGCACAGGTGATCTTACCCCCGAGGGGGCAAAAACTGGTTCTTGGGAAGAGGCAGAAACCTTATTCTCCTGATAAAGCACACATGTACACATAGTATGGACACAGAGATAGCCAGTATACTTGTGCCCTTAAAATTTCACGGAGGGGGGTGATTAGGAAAAAAGTGTCTAAAAAGGCACCTTCTGGGGAGCGATAATGATAACAACAACAACAACAAAAAGTCAAGAACCTGAGCAAAGGCGGGAGGTCTGAGAGGCATAGGTGGGTATGGAAGCCGCCGTTGTTGTGCTTGGTGACCTGGGGCCATGATGCGGGGATGACCTGGAGCCCCGGCTCCTCCTGCTCTTTCTCACCCTTTCTGAGCATGAAATCCAAAGGAGGCCCAGGCCAAAGCCAGTAAGAAGAGTCTGGGGCGAGATCCCAACCTCAACCTTTCCCTCCTCAGCTCCTCCCCGGGAACTTCACTGGTGGATTTATCTCCGGATGGCAAGGGCAAAGGGCTTCAAAGAGATGAAATCCCTCCTTTCCTTAAGCAGTCTGGGGAAACCTGAAGTGGGAACAGTCCCCACAGCAGAGATTCAAACCCTCCCATGGATCCAATTCACGGAGCCTCCAGGTCAGGGCCCCATGTGGAACCCTCCAGCAGCTCTATGGAATTGGCGCCAGGGGTGGGGTAGGTGGAAGGCTTCTCACAAAATGAAACTCACCTTCCGGTCTACCTAAAGATCCCTCCACCAAAGTGGGATTTGAAGCTTTACTTCTGGGAGCTTGGGGTCTACCCTCTCACTCCTCCAGAAGACTGTGGAAGTGGTTTTAATGACTGAAGTCTTTTGTGTCACTTCCTTGACAGAGCAGAACTTAAGGCAGGCCCGCTCTGGACCGTGGTCCTGCTCAGCTGTCATTTAAAAAAATGGTATCAGCTATAGTCCTCGGAACAGTTTAAAAAAAAAAGGCAAAAAAAAAAAAAAGCACAGGATCTCAAGATCAGGGCTTCACTCTCTATGCCTTCTCTGCCTTGTGACGGGGCACAATTGTTTTCTACCAACTTTTGTCTTTATCTTGAAGAAGGGAAAGGACTATTTAAGATGTTTAAATGTGAGATAAAGGAAGAGCTCTGTTAACGGTAGGAGGAAAACTATACATTTAGGTCACTCACTAACACGCTTAAGAGAAAATGTCTCCAGTGACCATAAATAATTGGATTTCTTACAGGGGGCACACAATGCTTCAGATAACTTCTTTCCCCTTTATCTGGGTTTTTGATACCTGGTAGGAGGGAGTGGGGGAGAGATACTTCACAGCGGATGGAGGTAGATGAAAGGGAAAGATCTAGCAGTTGCTTTTATTACCGTGCTGTATCATTTACCTCAGCCAGGAGTCACTAACATGCCAGGTCACCCCCGAGGTCGAGGGCAAGACGAGAAGTTTACACAGCCACGCGGGGAGTTTGCTGGCTGGGGGCACACATCAAAGTGTGACAACAAACATGAGAAGAAGATTTGTTCAGGTACGGAGATCAAGATAACAGTGCCTTCCTCACAATATTCCACCACTTTGGTGGAAGGGACGCTTTACGCTCCAACATCAATTCTTTCCAAGCTTTTGAGGTTTAGTGAGATATCCTGTTTCTTTAGAAGTGAGCTCTTCCTCATAATTTATTGTTTCACTAATGTCTTCCTCTGCACCAACTTCAAATTTGAAGCAGAAATCTCCCCCTTTTTCACTGCAATAAAATATACATAACACAATGTTTATCATTTTGACCATTTTTAAAGATACAGTTAAGTCCTTTCACGTTCTTGGGCAACCATCACCACCCATCCATCTCCAGAACTTTCTCATCGTCCTTCACTGACACCCGTACCCCTTAATCAGAGCTCCCTCTTCTTTTCACAATCCCATCACCCCCCAGCGCCTGGTAACAACCTCTGTTCTGCTTTCTGTCTATAAATTTGATGAACCTAGGTGCCGTCCAGGGCCTCTGATCTTGTGATGGGCTCATTTGTTCAAAATGGTAGACATGGATATTTGCGTTTTGTTTCTGATGTTGCTTCACTTTATATGATGAGTGGTAGTATGACTTCGAGCAATCTCAAATTTCTGCAATGATTAAGAAACCAGCAAATTAATGTATTGCAGCATTAAGGAGGTAATGGTATGATCGATAATAAAACTCTTGCACAACCACTATTAAGGAAGTGTTTAATCGTGTTGCATTAAAATGCAAAATACAAAAAAGTATGTAAGACACATATGTATGATTTAAAGACTAATGTTCTAAAGAATCCGTGACCCAAATGAAAAAAATAGAACATTTCTTGTGTGCCCTTCAAGCAGTCCAAGCTACTCACCCCAGGGGTAGTGGTTTGTAACCCTGGCTACACATTAGAAGCACCTGATAACATTACACATTAGAATGGGGAGATATAGTAAATATAATATAATATAATATATAACAATCAGGTTTGCTTCTAATATATATATAGCAGGCAGCTAAGGGTAAAACCCACTCTACTAAAGAGTTCTTAAACTTTAAATCTTAACCTTAAAGATCTTTTAAATTGTAGCCTCTAAGGGTTTGCACATCCTTTGTTAGATTTCTCTCTAGGTACTTTATATTTTTGTTACTATTGTGAATGGAATCTTAACTGATTGTCACCAGTATATATTGGCTTTTGTAGATCAATATTATCTAACAGACATGCTATATACTCTTATTAATTATGATGATTTATCTTCAGATCGCTTGGAGTTTTCTGTGTGGATAGTTTTTCATCTCGCAAGTAATGACAATTTTATTTCTTTCTGACCAGTTCTTCCATATTTTCCTGTTTTTTTGTTTGTTTGTTTGTTTTGCTTTTTTTTACTGCATGGCTAGGACTTTAAAAGAATCTTAAAGAGAAAGAATGACGTTTCTGATTTGCCAGAGAATATTTTCAGCATTTCATGATTACATATGATGTTTTCTTAGGATTTTTTTTTTTTGGAGGATGTCTTTCATAGAGGTTGAGAAAGTTGTTCTTTATTTACAACTTCCTGAATTTTTATTATGAATGGACACTGAATGTCATCAAATGATTTTTCTGCATTATTTTCATTTTCTCCTTTGAAGTTTTGTTTTTATGGTTAAATTATATCAATTGGCCTTGAATTCTTAGGATCCGCCCAACAAGGATTTAATACATGGCTACAAATGGTTTGCTTATATTTTGTTCAAAATTTTTATATCTCTGCAGGCTAGACTCACAACCTCTTTTTCTATTGTCTGGAAGAAATGGAAATTATTTATTCCTTGACTATTTTGGTAGAACTGGAACTAGTCATTTGAGCCTACTGTTTATTTGTGGTGAAACTTTCAAACTGGAGGTTTACTAATGGTTGAGACTTTTTTAAGGGATATTTATTAGTTTATTAGAACCGCCATAGCGAAGTACTACAGACTGAGTGGCTTAAATTAGAAATTTATGTTACCAAAGTCCTGGAAGCTTGAGGGCCAAGAACCAGGGGTCAGCACAGCGGGTTCCTTCTGAGGCCTCTCTCCTTGGCTTGCAGACAGCCTTCTCCTTCCTGCGCGCTCACATTGTCTGTCTTGTGTCTCTGCGTCCTAATCTCTTCTTTTTTTAGAATTATATTTTTGTCCCCAGTTCCCATTTTAGGCATATATGTATGCATTTATTTATTTAAATAGATTTTTTAAAGTTTATTTTCCATAATCCCATATTAAAGGAAATTTAGGCAGTTTCTCATTTTTAGTATAATACATTTCACAGTAATGAACATATTTGGGGGCACATGTGTGTATATATCTTACATATACAATTTTAAGTTTTTATTATTGAAGTATAGTTGACTAAGTTCCTCTTCTAATAAAAAGACCTGTCGTGGGGCGCCTGGGTAGCTCAGTCAGTTAAGTGTCTGACTTTTTTGTTTCGGCTCAGGTCCTGATCTCTGGGATGTGGGCTGGCTCGCACACGCACGCGCACACACACACACACAAACCCCGTTCTGTACTCAGGCATGTACTGGAAGATTCTCTCCCCTGCCCCTCCCCCACAACTAGCACATGTTCCCTCTCTCTCAAATAAATAAATAAATAAATCCTTTAAAAAAACCCACCAGTCATATTGAAATATGACCTACCCTAATGATCTCATTTATACTTCATTATTTCTTTAAAGATCTTATCTCCAAATACAGTCCTAATTGGAAGTATTGAGGATGAAGTCTTCAGCACATGAATTTGGTTGGGGGTGGAATACGATTCAGCTCATAACAGGAATTTTTGTGTGTGGTATGAGTAAAGGTTGAGTTTATTTTGTTTTCCATATAGATAATTAGTTGTCCCAACACCATTTGTTGCAAAGATAATCTTTTCCCTCGTTGAATTACTTTGACACCTTTGTCAAAAATTTGTTGATCATAAATACACGTGGCTCTAATTTTGGACTCTATGTCTGTGACACTGACCTCAATGTTTATCCTTGTACTGAAACCACACTGCCTAAATTACAGTAGCTTTACAGGAAACCTTGTGAGCAGGTAGGTAAATCTTCCAAATTTGTTCTTTTTCAAAATAATTTTAGCTTTTCTAGGTCTTTTCATTTCCATATACGTCTTAGGGTCAGTTTTTCAGTTTCTACAAAAGAAGATTCTGCTGGGATTTTTATTAGCATTGTATTTGAGCTACCGATCAATTTGGGGAGAATTAACACCTTAACATTATCCAATTCAGTAACCAAGTTTATCATTCCACTTATTAAGGTCTTTAATTTTTATCAGTAGTGTTTTATAGGTTTTTAATACATGTAAGGTATGCCTTGGATATATCTTGTTAAATTTATCCCTAAGTCTTTTGTGTCTCTATGCCGTTATGAATAGTATTATCGTAACATTTCATCTCCAGTTTTTTATTGTGGTATAGACATATAATTGCTTTTGATGTATGGCGATACCTTGTGACTCTGATACATTAACCACTCAGTTGCAGTAGCATTTTTGCAGATTTCTTAGTATGTGATTATGTTACCTGCAAATACAGACAGTTTTACCTTCCTTTTCCTTTTTTTTTTTTTTAAAGATTTTATTTATTCTTTTGACACAGAGAGAGAGATTACAAGTCGGCAGAGAGAGAGAGAGGAGAGAGAAGGAAGCAGGCTCCCTGCTGAGCAGAGAGCCCGACGTGGGCCTCGATCCCAGGACCCTGGGATCATGACCTGAGCCGAAGGCAGCGGCTTTAACCCACTGAGCCACCCAGGCGCCCTTACCTTCCTTTTTCAATCTACATGTGTTTCTTTTTAAATTCTCACCTCATCGCACTGGTTAGCACATCCAGAAGACTGTTGAATAGAAATGGTGAGAAAGGGCATCTGAGGGCATCTTTGCCTGGTTCCCGATAAGCGGGAAGGCCTTCAATCTTTCACCGTTAAGTATATTAGTGAAAATGCTTTTGTAGATCCTGGGCCAAATAAATAGAATGGTCCATTCCACCATTTCCACTGTGGAGGATTTTACTGAGACTTCGCGGTTGTACGTAATGATGCGCAAATTAATAATAAGTGTACAAAATTCTCATTCCAGAGTGAGGTTATGACATTCTTTTTTTTTAAGATCTTATTTTATTTTTTAAAATAAGCTCTACATCCAACATGGGGCTCAAATTCACAACCCCAAGATCAAGAGTCCCGTGTTCCACCGACTGAGCCAGCCAGATGCCCCGAGGTTATGACATTCTTATGGGATATTTTCATAAACCTCATTGGGGTCTTAGGTTATAGAACTGCTCTGATATCCTGTTATGTCAAGATATCTGGGCTGAGAAGATCCCAACTGAACATCACGGGAAAGATTCTGATGTTTAGAGTGGGCCAAGCTGGAGAAGGGCTCTAGTACAAAAGTACTCAGCCACGGTCTGTCATACTTCAGTCTACGCATTTACTCAGTTTTCAGTTTTCTCTTCTCAGGGTTAATTATTAATTTAATAATGGGTTTCTGGTGTGGGTAACTACCAGTTAAAGAGAACGATCTTTGCAGTTCATGAATTTTCATGGACCTGCCTTTCACATTTTTCCATTCCAGACCAGATCCAGGTTTTAAAAGACAATTTTTAGTGTTGATTAAACCTTATAAAAATGGTTTCTTATACAAATTTCCCTTTAATCCTTGGAAGAAAAAGACCAATAAGGCTTTAAGATGCATGACTTTTCCAATTATTCTTCGTTTATCATGGAAATTAGATTGAGTTTGGTCTTTAGCCAGAATATATATAAAATATGTCCAGCAGATGCAGTATCTTTTACCTTTAAGGTACTTATAGATCTTGGTTAGAGAAAATAACTGGACTTACTGAGTGTTACACAGAAGAGAAAACTATTAAATTATTGCTTGCCAGGGTCCTTCTTTCATACCTTTTCCGGAGGAAAATTGTCAATTCAGAATTCCTCTTATGGGTCTCACAGGCTAGTAACTTATTGAATGCAGAAAATGTCTTGTTTTAAACTTATATGCAAGTGAAAAATCACCTCTTAAAAAGCCTCTAGTGTGATATAATGTGTAGCTTATGCGATCGCTGTAGGTAGATTTAACTATATTTATAGGGATGCCCAGACATACATTCTTGGGCTTCTCCACACATCTTCAAGAATTTTCTTCTGAGGCCTGTTCCTGGGGCTTCCTGTTTAGATGAAAGGAAGCATGAGGATGTGCCCTTCACCGACAGCCCGAATTATTTGAGTTTCAGTCTAAAACTTAGTCTAAAAAGCAAAATGTGCCTTCTTCTCTCGAGCATTAGAAAAGACTTGAAGGCACAGAATAGGTAGCGGTTTTGGGGAATGGAGGAACTGTATGTGTAGATCGTTGCTTGAGACAGCGAAACTGAGAATTTGGTTTTACCTTGATAATTTTGACATTGTTGGTACTACAGATATTTGGTGGAATTCCACTATCTCTGATAGTGCAATCATGATTCGAGGTTATCGTTAGTTTATTTTTCAAATTATTTTTATTTTATATTCTTTTTTTTTAGGATTTTATTTTTAAGTAATCTCTGCACACACCGTGGGGCTGGAACCACAACCCAGAGACCGAGAGTCGTATGGTCTACGACTGAGCCAACCAGGCGCCCCAAGGTTACTGTTTGTTCAGAGCATACAGGAAAAGGAGGCAAGATGAATTTTTGCTGTGTTTTTGATTTGCAACCGTAGAGCTCTGCGGTGAAACCATACAACCAGGCATTCATTTATGGAAAAACGTGCATCTAGCAGAAACTAATCCCTCTGTAATGTCACCTTCCCCCCCCATAGAATATTAATACTAGGAAATATGGTTGCATGTGGCTTTATATTGGATTCTATCTAAGCCTTTTCTGGTCCATAAACAAATAAAAAGGATTTTTGGAGTGTAATGCAATTTTAGCAGTCCTGGAAACTTTCTAGTAAGAAGAACACACATTTGAAAGTACCCCGCCTTCTTGTCTGTGCTCAGATATTTTTGAAACAGTCCTCCCTGAAAGTCTCAGATGGTTTCAAAATGCCTCTGGCCCTATGCCAAATGCTAGTGGGAAAACAGGAGGTTCCTTCACTTTTATATGATAGGGGAAAAAAAAAGAAAAACCCAAACATTAGGACTTCTTGTTAAGGGAAACTTGCCAAGTGTGCAGGTGTCATAGGAATTAGCCCTGGCAGCTTTGCACACATATAGACCAAACCTGCCCGTGGACACGCAGAATGAAATAAAACAGTAAAAGAAGAAATATTGAGAACTAGAATCAATATTTACTTAACAAAGCAGACATGCTCGGAAAAATTAACTTTGGTCTTGTTGTCACAGTAAGAGTGACAGCCGCTAGCTTTCGGTTCTGTGGGAGATCAGATCAAAGGGTTGCAAAAATGAAGGAAATGTTCTTCCCTGAGATGCATATGCACGCTAGGGCAGAAGACCGAAAGGGAACAGAGGGTGTCTGGGGCCAGCCAGCCAGGAACTTTGTCTCCTGGAGCAGCTGCTTCCAATCCTCCCGGCTTCCGAGGTGAATTTTCCTGCTGATTCATGAATATCGGAAGCCGAGGCTTCAGGTGAGGGGTTTGTCTCTTCAAGCTACACATTAGACGAGAGAACGTCAGAAGAAGGCAGAAGAATAGCTTTCATCCCCTCGTGATTCTAGAAACTTCTACCTCTGTCAGGGTCCTATTACCGGTGGCAGCAAAGGACACAGAACAACACACGGTGGCTCAAACAAGATAGCGATTCAAGTTGCAGTTCGGGGCCTGTGTTCTGGGGTAGCAGGGGGACTCCCTTCCGCATTCACGTCGCTCAAGAACTGATGCTGACAGCTGTTCTACCATCTTCACTAAATGACGTCCAAGGTCAGTATGGTCACCACCATCTTGGCTGGCGGAACGGTGGAATGACAAGTCCACAGTTAGAGAACTTTCTTAGGCAAGTGAGAAGAAAATTGTACTCATTAATTCTTTTTCTTTTAAAGATTTTATTTATTTATTTGACAGAGAGAGAGATCACAAGTAGGCAGAGAGGCAGACAGAGAGAGAGGAGGAAGCAGGCTCCCCGCTGAGCAGGGAGCTCGATCCGAGGACCCTGAGATCATGACCTGAGCCCAAAGCAGAGGCTTAACCCACTGAGCCACCCAGGTGCCCCTGTACTCGTTAATTCTGATCTTGTTTCTTCACCAAGAGCTGAGTCACTTAAACACCGAATTCGGAAGGCTAGAAAAGGCCAACCCTAGCTAACATGGTCTCTTGAAAGTCTCTACGCTACATCTTAGGTCTGTGTGTGGAAGGTTTTTAATGGAATGCTGCCTCTAAAACCGTGGGTGTCTCACCCTACTTCTGCAGTTACACACACACACACACACACACACACACACACACACACACACACACACTAGTGGAAACACTAGATCTCTGGATCACAGAAGAACGCTGTTTGTATACTTACAGAACATCTCAGTTCCAGTTCTTAGGAGATGAATTCTAAAGTATTTAAGGGAAAAAAGGTCATTACGTCTGCTATAATTTTTTTGGTAACAGTATTATGAGATACAATTCACCCATTTAAAATGGTTAGCTGGCTCAGTCAGTAGAGCACGCGACTCTTAATCTCAGGGTCACGAGTTCAAAGCACACACTGGGCATGGAGCCTACTTAAAATAAAAAAAATAAAATTCACAATTCAGTGTTTTTTGTATATTCGCCGAGTTGTGCGACCATCAAGACAACCCATTTTAGGAGATTTCCATCACCTTCAAAAGAAAGTGTTTAGCTGTCACACCCCAATCTCCATACCCCCTCTAGCTCTAGGCAACCACTAATCTACTTTTTGTCAGGTCTACTTTGATAGATGTCAGATAGATACATAGCCAGATAGATAGATACAACCACTGTAGCAAAATGTTAATAACTGGTGAATCTAAGCGAAAGATATATAGGTGTTCATTGAACTGTTCTTTTAAATATTTTCTAAGTTTGAAATTTTTCAAAATAAAAATTGAAGAGTTATAATTCATCAGATTCAAAGAATAAAAAAGAACATTCATAAAATCAATTGAGAAATCAGAAAAGAATTGGATAAAAGTCAAGATCCATTTTAGGACTTAAAAATTTGGTAGTAAGTCATAAGGTTGATAAATCAGACAATGAATAATAACAATTTCTCTTCATCAAAATATCTTATTAGAAGAGTTTAAAAGGCTAGAGCTATCCAGAAAAGCTACAGAATATATATACAATCATATATATACATATACATATATATGCAATATATACAATGCCATTTGAAACCACGGTGGAACACAATTATAATCCACCAAAATGGTCAAATTAAAAAGGCTGACACAAGCATGGGATGGTGAGGGATGTCTGGTGGTGGTGTGAGTTTTGGTCCAACCACTTTGGAAGATAACCATTCAACATACAGTTGAATATATCTATTCGTACTGTATGATGATACAGTTTCACTCTGACGTATGTTCAATAACAAAAATTCAACCGAGGAAATTTAAAATGTCTAACTGGCTTTACGAACTGATTCGTGGATCAGGCAGCATCCTGTCTAGCAAGTAAAAGTCTACAGAAAAGGAAAGGTTTTTAAAGGTAGCAAGGGAGTGGAAAAAAAGAAATTATTAGCCAAGAATCTGTTGTTTCAGGCAAGGTTGTCTTCCCAAGGGGAACAGAAGCGGTCTATTAGTAAATTTCTGAGTGCTGACCAAGCAGGTTCCATGGCGACTGGTTAAAGGTTGCATTTTGGGTGGGGGTAGTGGTGTAGGGGGACTAAAACCGCAGTTTGGTTAAGTGGTAAGCCTTGGTTTACTGACTTGGGGCTTTAACGAATGCCGTTTGGGGCCATGGTTCTCTTTTCAACAGGTATAGTCCCAACAGAAAAAGATGACCCCTATGTATCAAAATACATTAACAATAATATCATAGCATTTGTCAGCCAAAACTAGAAACAACGAAAAAGCCCATCAGCAATAGCACGGGTAAATAAATTGTGGCCCTATCTATATGATGGAATGCTAACAGGGATGAAAATGAACACACTGATGTCCTAATAGCATGTGGATTCAGCTCAGACATACTGCTAAGTGAAAGAAGCCAGACTCAAAAGAATCTATCTGTCTACTTATGCATCTATTGTCTGCGAATATACAGACGAGTGCATTTAGAAGTTCAAATGTAGACAAAACAAATTTAAGGTGATAGAGATCAGCGTGGTTGGTAAGTCTGGGGTAGAGGGAAGGGGTAGTGATGGAGTGAAGGCAGGCTAAGGGGGTTCTGGGGAACGACTTTATTGGATGGAAGTTCCATAGTTGTCTTCACTTGGTTTTCATTCGTCAAGATAAACGCATGGGATTTGTACCCTTTTCTATTTAACGCACGTTGCTGAACGCCTGTGGACTTTCTATGCTCTACCACAAAGAAAGTGCGGTATTTTAAAGCTGGGAGTGAGGAACTGAGTAGGGTTTCGGCCAAAAGATGCAAATCACTGTCCCTGCCAGTGACCAAAGCCTCTACTGATTTCCCATCACAGCTGCTTAACATTTTTAGAGGTGTTTTTAAAATTTTTTTATTTTTTTATTTCCTCGGGAGTGAATAACTTTTAAAAGGTTGAATCTGCCTACCTGAAGCTTTAAGACAATGACAAGTGTCACAGGCCCTCACTTCTGCTCTCACACACACAGAGAGCCATCATCGAGAAATATCTCAGAGGACATTTATCTTCCTCACTTTTTTTTTTTGAACTCGGGGTTACTTTTCAAATTTGCAAATGGCTGCTAAGCACATACGAGCATGAAGTACATTAACATTCCTCAGAACAAATGTCAGAGTGAATACAAAACCTGTCCCCTTACCTAGAACATATGGTTTTAACAACAACAGTGGTAATTTTTCATGTTCCAGAGATGAACAGTTTGGCTTGTGCCTTTTTTTTTTTATGAATTCAATCTGTTCCTGGTCCCAAGCCTGTAGTATGTCTCTTTCTTTCTGAATGGCTCTCAAAAACGAGATGACAATCTGTGGGTATTTCCTTTTACCACCGAGGGTATTAATCTTTTGGAATACTTGGGAACAGATGAAAGTATGTATTTCTTGGAATGGAAATTACCAATGGGTAGGATCCCATTACAACGAGCTTCTCTGGCATTTTCTGTTGAGCAATTAGCTCTTGTCCGAGTGGAAAGGCTTCCCACCACCTCCTGAAGGGAATAAGGCAATGTGGGTTTTTATGTACTTCAGAAAAACAAATATTTTGTATTCCCAGCTTTGTAAAATATCAGGTAAATGCGTTCTTTTGCCAAAGAGGATGGTTTTCTACATCAAAGGCTCAGGCCGTGTGTGTGTGTGTGTGTGTGTGTGCGTGTGTGTGTGTCCCCTATCCCGTGACTATACAGAAATCCAACCATCAATAAAAGGTGTATTTGTTTCATTAATTTGTTTTACAAACTATTTTAAAATCTAATTAATTTAATCTAATTTTTAATCTAACAGACGCTACATGCCATAAGGCGGCATGACAAAATGCTATAAATGGTGTAATAACTAATTTAAAGCAACATTTTGTAAAAGTATCACATGCAGGATAAAACCACCAGGTGTCTCTTATTTCGGTAGCTGCTGTCATTAGTCAAAGTCAGCACTTATGCAAAGAAAGGTCCCAACAAAGACTTACGTTCTATAAAACTGACCAAAATATTGATGGCACACCTCCTTTTTGTGGAAGCTTGGACCTTTCAGAACAAAGCATATTGGAGGAGCCTGGGGAGATGGCTGAGAAGGCGGTCTGGAGATCACCCCACCCCACACACACCGTTAGACATCATCCACATCCCAGTGAATACACCAGAGAGCTAGCCAAACGCGGGCCGAATGAAGCATATCAAAATACCACCACTTACTCCACGTACTTCTAACGCTGGTTTCACTCAGTCTTTGGAAAGCTATATACTAGGGCGCCTGGGTGGCTCAGTGGGTTAAAGCCTCTGCCTTGGGCTCAGGTCATGATCTCAGGGTCCTGGGATCGAGCCCCCCATCAGGCTCCCTGCTTCAGCGGGAAGCCTGCTTCTTCCTCTCCTACCCGCCCCCCCCCCATGCTTATGTTCCCTCTCTAACTCTCTCTCTGTCAAATAAATAAATAAAATCTAAAAAAAAAAAAAAGGTATATACTACTACCGAGACACATGAAGAACACATGGTTTCTTTCCATAACTGATACCATTTTGTTCTCAAACCTTCCGTGTAGGTGTGTAGTAGGCTCGTGGGAGCAGGAAGGACTTGCCAAGTCGAGCTTTCTCTTCCGGTTTAAACATTTTCTTCTGGGGCACCTGGGCGGCGCCGTTGGTTGAGCGCCTGCCTTCGGTTGGGATCCCGGGGTCCTGGGATTGAGCCCCGAATCAGGCTCCTTGCTCAGGGGGTGAGGGGAGCCTACTTCTCACTCTCCTCCCTTCTGGTGCTCTCACTATCTCTGTCTCTCTCTCAAATAAATAAAAAATAAATTAAAAAAATAAAAACAAATACTTTCTTCCAGGTAGATGCTTGGGTGTTCAGAGTCTCCCCCCTTCCCTTTTCCTCCCCGAGGGAGTGAATGGCTTCAGGGACCTCGTGGTGGCCAGGGGAGGAGGCTTCAGGTCCTCGGTCTCAGCTTCCTGGGCTGCCTTCTGAGGCTCTGCTGGTCACACTGTCGATGGCCTCAGCTCCCGCTCCCTGTGCACTGCTCCGATCACATGAGGCCGATGAACTTGGGGTCCGATCTCCTGGTGTGGGTGGGGCCCCCTCCATGTCCCTTGCTGCCTCAGTCCTGCAGGTGCTCTGGCTGTCCCTATGGACTGTGGTGACTCTCAACTGTTTCTGCCCTCTGCCCTTCCTTCCTGCCTCCTCTCCCATTACCCGTTTCTCTCTCCTTCCCTTCTGCCTTCTCCTCTACCACTGAGTAACTACTATATGCCAGGCACTGTATTAGGCACATGAAATCTGTGAATAATGCTGAGATCCCTGACTCCATACCATCTGCATTTTAATGAGGGGAGCCAGACAATAAGCAAAAGCAGAAGTAATTTACACAAAGTATGTTTGGAGGGGATGAGAGCTGTGGGAAAAAGAAAAGGAAAAGAAAAATTAAAGCAGGGCTGGTGAGATGAGGAGTGCCAAGATGGGGAAAAGGGTAGGTGTGGCGCTAAGCAGAGTCATTGGGAAAGGTGGGGGCGGCCAGGTGTAGTGGGACCCAAAGGTTGTACAAGATGGGGGAGCCTTCCTCCTCAAGAAACACACACAGAATTGTGACTAAAACCTTGGTCCTCTGGGGGAATATTTATGTAGAATAAGAAAAGATGACAGGAGGGCGCGTGGGCGGCTCAGTTGGTTAAGTGCCTGCCTTCAGCTCAGGTCATGATCTGCATGGGGCTCCTTGCTCAGTGCGGAGTCTGCTTCTCCCTCTGACCCTCTCCCCTCTTATGCTCTCTCTCTCTCTCACTCTCTCTCTCTCAAATAAATAGATAAAAATTTTTAAAAAGATCTTAAAAAAAAAAGAAAAAATATTACAGGGCATTATTCTAGTTCCTATCTTCTGACTCAGAGATTTACTAGAAGTGTTTACATAGAAATGCTTCCTCATCATGAACCGCTGTCCCTCCTCCACACTCTAGGACTTCCAGCCACTCCCAGCACCCCCAGGGGCTGGTGTGAGGCAGGGGTCCCGTGACATAAGCTCACGAGCTTCATACGTACATCTGCCTCTGCAGGTGTGCCTCCCGAGGAAGGAGAGGTTGTCCAGGACTAGAAAGAGGGGAGAGAGGTAGCTTACCTCGAATCACTTCTCGCTCCGTGTAAAGGGATCACGAGGTACAGTGCCCAAGGGAGGATTTTTTTCTCATCACTGTCTCTCAGGGGCACCTCTGACGGGATCTGTAGAGCCGCTTGTAGCTCACTTCAATGTAGCACACTGACTCATCCTTGAACTAGGCCTTTTTTTCTTCTTGAACAACTGGCTGTAGGTATTAGGTGAGGGAAGGGCGAAGGTCCTTGCATGAGTTTTGTAGGGCTGCTGGAACATAATATAGCAAACTGACGGGCTTAAAACAACAGAAATTGTGCACTGTATGAGCCGGTCTGGCCAGTGGTCAGAATGGAGCCTGAAATGCAGACAGTGATGTCGGGGCTGCATCTGTACAAAGGAAGGACCTCTTTCTATTTGCACAAAGGCCAGCAGAGGTTATCTAGGAGAAATGTAAGGTACACTGTTGTCATGTATTTTAAGACCTACTTTATTGTGGGTATAGCCTACATTAAGGTGATTTGAAGGTCACCCAAAGATTTTATAGATTTTATTTATTTATTTATTGGGGGGGTGGAGCACAAGCAGGGGGAGAGGCAGAGGGAGAAGCAAGCTTCCCGCTGAGCAGGGAGCCGATGCAGGACTCGATCCCAGAACCCTGGGATCATGACCTGAGCCAAAGACAGATGCTTAACCAACTGAGCCACCCAGGCCTCCCCATCCAAAGATTTTATATCTTCAACATTCAAATTACGTTGTATCTTTGGAGTCACAGGGAGATCCAGGAAGCAACATATTCAAGTTAAAAATCAGAAAGAAATTTGGAAAAAATAAAAAGAAAAGAGAAGAAAAGAAAAGAAATAAATTGGAAGGATAAGACTCAACAGCAACAAAACAATTTCAGCATTATGTCATTTTACCATCAAAAAATAAAAATAAACTTCAAAGCACATCTTGTAAACAGGAGAGGAAGGACCTGAAAAATTCCTGGTGTATTATAGCTGGGAGGTGGAAATTAATATATCAAAATCATTATTACCAACTATACATGTGTATACTTTATTGATAGCTCCTTAAGTGGTTGCTGTTTTTTAATCTAATATTTATTACTTATTTTGTGGATATAATACTACTAGGTCACCTGGGTGGCTCAGTCAGTTAAGCATCTAATTCTTGATTTCGGTTTGCTCAAGTCATGATCTCAGGGTTGTGAGATCGAGCCGCGCCTCGGGCTCCACACTGAGCATGGAGCCTGCTTAAGATTCTCTCTCTCCCTCTCCCTGGGCCCCTCTCCGGCTCTTAAAAAAAGGACTTAGAGAGGCCCTGAGTGTTAATTGTTTTATTTTTTTGAACATAAAAATTCACAAGGCTTTCACAAGTTTGAGTGCAATCCTTGCTCCACAGTCTCATTTTTTCCTGTAAGGTTTTGTTTTATTCAACTATATGTCTTCTACTACAGGGATTTCCAGAAAAAAATACTGCAGACTCTTCATTTATGTAGGTCATTTTGTCAGTGGCAATAACGGTGTGCTTTGAGTCCCATAACTGATTCCCCTTGTTTTTTTTCCCCAGCCAGCCTAGCTGGAAATTTCCACATATTCTTTGTCATTTTTTTTCACTTCTAACATTTAAGATTGTTCTTTCACAACATCTTTTGCAATGGCTTCCTGTTTCCCCAACACCGTCAGCCTAGCTGATATTTAGATTCTTACAAGATCCTCCTAACTAGTTTTCCTAAGTTCAACATCTACTTTTTCTAATATCTGAACTTTACAATTGCTCTTGGGTGGTTTTTCCTAAAATCCCCCTTTTATTATGCCTTTACTATGGCCAAAATTTTCAGTGATGCTCCATCATCTCTAGAAGCAATCTCAAAACTCATTTGACGATGTACATATCAGTAAAAGTATTTTGAGCGTGCATTCTTAATATATATGTGTTTACTTTTAAAAAGTTACACATGTGTTCTCCTGTCTATCCATATACTTAGGATTTTTTTAAAAAGATTTTATTTATTTGAAAGAGAGAGAGAGGGAGGGAACACAAATCGGGGGAGAGACAGAGGGAGAGAGAATGGAGAGAGGGAGCCTGACGCAGGGCTTGATCCCAGGACCCTGGGATTATGACCCGTGGCGAAGGCAGACCTTAACTGACTGAACCACCCGGGTGCTCCTCCATCCATATATTTAATACACAACACTAACGAAACTTAACTTTTAATTTTTTTAGAAAATAATAATTACAAATAAGAGTTCCAATATTTTTCTTCCGGCATCCCAAAAGATCATTTAATGTGATTCTTTTTGGGCGATGGTGGGTAGGGAGAATTGAAAAAAATCAGAGATGGGGCAGTGGAGTGCTGTCCCACTATCAGTGGTGCTGAACTGTCATTGCACACTACCACATAATTGTGTCTCCTGACCTTTGGATAGTGGAAATTCCTGTCTAACCTTTCCTCACGTTTATGAAACAAAAGGGAGGGCACTGGTGTCATATGTAAATGATGAATCACTAAATTCTACACCTGAAACCCATTTTACCATATGTATTAACTAACTAGAATTTAAAGAAACCCTTCAGATTAAAAAAAAATGGGGGTGGGTTTGGGGAATGTTATGAGACTATAATTTTCTCAACAGGATTCTAGCTCCTAAAATGGAGTTCTAAAGGAATTATGATTCTCTGTCCTTCATGCTGAAGGAACAAAGTATCTCTTTCCCTCGGAAAGAAACAGACTGACAATGAAAAAAAATGGAGGATTTAAGTAAGTCTCCATGTTAGCTGAATGATTTCATTTTTCCATTAAAGAACACAGTCAAGGAAAATGTTAAAAGAAGATTCTAATCCTCATGTTTTCATAATATTATAACTTCATAACCAAAAATAATTGGGAACAAGAGAAAGAATTGCTGTTGAAGGTTGTTCAGTGCAATGAAGTTGTACAGTGAGGTTCAGGAATATGAATGTTAGCAGGTACATGAAGACTTTTGCGACTGTTGGCTATTAGAAGCAAGACTAAATTTCCGCCTTGAGGAAGATTCTGATGATCTATAAAATGTCAACTGATCTTGTCACAAATTAGTGGTTCATATGAACCTCATAAAGATTATAGAAGCTGCAGCACTTGTTGTATAAATGATGAAAGAGTATTTCCTCTCAAAATCTCCAGCTAGCTACACCTCAGCTGGATGCAAATTAGAAATCGTAAGTGAGACCTAGAGAGTCAGAAAATAGTTAGGTTTCTCATGTTAGTAAAAATGCATTGAGAATTCAGAACAACATCTGTTATTAGTGGTTCTACCATAATGCCATTAGAGAATTTACAATCATTAGGGAAACTTTTTGTAGGCCATTTGAAAATTTACTTTTTCCTTTCCATGGCAACAGATTTCGGGTCACTTGATCCTGAGAAAAATGGATGTTTCACTGTGAGTATCACCACCCATGTTCGATTTCAATGTCAACCATAATACTTGAATGACCCAAAGCCCTGAAACTCTTTGATATAAGTTGTTAACACAGATTTCCACTAAATAAATGTTTGTTTGCAAGTATTACTTGCTGGGCCATGTGGATATAGAGATTAAAAAGACAGAGCTTGACACTTAGGAATTTCACAATCCAGTGAAGGACACAGATAAGAAGATAGATGAGTATCGCTGTATTATATTGCCTGCTCACTGTAGGAACAGAATAGTGTGTCAGCACACAGGGAGGTACCTAATCAGACCAGGACTGTCTTCTTGGATGAGATGTGGCTTGAGCTCACTCTCTCAGGGACAGGAGGAGTCAGCGAGGCAAGCAAATGAAAGAAAGTCACTCCGGGGAAAGACAGCAAACAGTGTGTGCAAAGGCAAAGAGGTGGGAGGCAGCAGAGCAAGATTTGGAAGTTAAATGCAGTTTATGATTGTGGTGCAATGGGTATGAATGGGCGAATGGTAAGATCAGAAAACACCTTGTAGATTACTCTAAGGAGTATGAGTGTTCTCCTGAGAGTAAAAGGGAGGTATTCATATGATTCACCTATACATGGAATTTAAGAAACAAAACAAGTGAACAAAGAAAAAAGAGACAAACCAATAAACAGACTCTTAATTATAGGGAACTGAGGGTTACCAGAGAGGAGGTGGGTGGGGGGATGGTGGAAGTAAGTGATGGGTCTTAAGGAGGGCACTTGTCAGGACGAACACTGGGTGTTGTATGGAAGTGCTGAATTACTATGCTGCACACCTGAAACTAATACAGAACACTGTATGTTAACTGGGATTAAAATAAAAACCTTAAAAAAAAACAAACGAAGAAGAGGTATTAAAAGATTTTGAGCAATGAAGGGACACGATATNTCAGGACGAACACTGGGTGTTGTATGGAAGTGCTGAATTACTATGCTGCACACCTGAAACTAATACAGAACACTGTATGTTAACTGGGATTAAAATAAAAACCTTAAAAAAAAAACAAACGAAGAAGAGGTATTAAAAGATTTTGAGCAATGAAGGGACATGATACTATGTGCATATTAAGAAAATCCTTCTGACAATAATGTAAGGAGTAGATTCACAAATGGTCCCTAAAAGAGGGAGAAATTTTTGGAATATTACAGAAATATTGAGTCATCAATCAAGTCATCAAAAGTAAAGATGGAGGGGCTCCTGAGTCAGTTAAGCATCTGCCTCCAGCTCCGGGCATGATCCCAGCGTCCTGGGATTGAGCCCCGCATCAGGCTCCCTGCTCAGGGCAGAGCCTGCTTCTCCCTCTCCCTGCTTGTGCTCTCTGGCTCTCTCTCTCTCTCCATCAAATAAATGAACAAAGTCTTTTAATGAATGTGAAGATGAAGACTACAGAGAAACACATAAATGATACTTAGGCTANGCTCCGGGCATGATCCCAGCGTCCTGGGATTGAGCCCCGCATCAGGCTCCCTGCTCAGGGCAGAGCCTGCTTCTCCCTCTCCCTGCTTGTGCTCTCTGGCTCTCTCTCTCTCTCCATCAAATAAATGAACAAAGTCTTTTAACGAATGTGAAGATGAAGACTACAGAGAAACACATAAATGATACTTAGGCTATAGTTTCAATAGGAGATATTAAACACTTAATTTTAAGGCAGGGAGAGAAAGAAGTCTCAGAAAACCCCCAACATTTCATGTTGGGAAAAGGATAGCATCTGCTGAGCAAGGGAATGTAGAAGGAGCAAGGTATCTGGGAGAAGGGCTGTAAGAGTTTTGGACGTGTGCTTGAGGTGCCCATGAATCACACACCAGCAGGCAAATAGATGCTGCATTCTGAAGATCTGAAGAGCAATGTGGAATCAAGGAAGATACATGGAAGCCATCCGCAGTGGGCGAAAAGGCACCAGTGGGATCCGCAGAGAGAGTGTAGAGTGAGGAGACAACTCGGGTTAAGTCTCCGAGGAAAGGCAGTGTTTAAGCAGGGACTGGAAGAACAGGAACCATCGAAGGAAAATACACTCGAGTAGACAGAGTGGTCAGAAGAAAAGAAAGAGGTGGGTATCATGGAAGCCAGTGGAGGAGGCGTCTTCAAAAGGGGAGACAATCAAGAGTGAAGAAGAAGACTGAAGAAATCTGTACCATACTTTCATTGTCAGTTTTGGACAATTTTATTTTATTTTATTTTATTTTATTTTATTTTATTTTATTTTATTTTTTAAAGATTTTATTTACTTATTTGACACACAGAGAGAGATTACAAGTAGGCAGAGAGGCAGGCAGAGAGACAGGGAGAGGAGGAAGCAGGCTCCCTGCTGAGCAGAGAGCCCGATGCGGGCCTCGATCCCAGGACGCTGAGATCATGACCTGAGCCGAAAGCAGAGGCTTTAACCCACTGAGCCACCCAGGCGCCC
>LNAC01000061.1:27187-52433 GCA_002007465.1 Ailurus styani | reverse complement strand
GCCCAGTTTTGGACAATTTTAAATTTGCTTATTTATATGGATATGAACATAAATATTTGTTTATTTAGATTTCATTTATATTAGCTACTAAATATAAAAATACTTAAGTTTAAATAAATTCCACAAAATATACATAGTCATATTTTGTAGCTATTGCAGCTAACGATTATGGCCAGTGGTATTAAGACACATGTTCCCTCTTGTATTCTTCTGGAAATGCCAGAGGCATTTTTTCCTGTTGTGCTTGAAGCAAAGCCTAGAACCATATAAAGCAACTTCTCCTGAGATCCCCTAGTGTGAAATTTTGTTATAGAAATGAGCTCTTATATATGACTGAATGGATTCTTTTGAGAGCTACTTTATAATTCTGTAATATAACTACTTGCACTCACAGGTTCAGCCATTCAGGTTTTTATATTTGTCATAATGTCAGAAATTACCCTGAGGTGTCCAGAGAGTAGACATACTTTGAATATGATGGAAACATATTCAGAGTTCTCAACACTGTGACATAAACGTTGAACCTAAATAATTGAATGAGAAAAATACATTTAAAAAGGTTTATTCCATAAGGTAAGGACACCCCAGTTTATAATAACCTCAAAAAGAATGCTGAATCTAAATCTGGGATACAGGGTCTTTCAGGGCAAAAAGACAAGTTAATTGAAACTCAGAAAATTACTTGTCAGGTGTTGTGTTCACCTGTGTGTGTGTGTGTGTGTGTGTGTGTGTGTGTGTGTGTGTGCACGTGCGCGCACGCGTTGGTTTTTTAGGATGTTTGCCCAATGACTGACTATAGAGTCCTAACTTTTGGCCTTGCCTAGCATAGGCTGAAATGATAAAAGCTGGAAGATTCTGTTCTGTGTTATTATGACATAGGAAATGAGGTAAGGAAAAATTGTTATTGTGGAAGAAAGAAGGGATTACTAAGGAGCAAATTCTTTGAGAAAGGAAGGGGAGAAAACCCATGGGAGGGTTAGCCTTTGATAAGAAAGGAAGCATTTCTTCAGTTGCTGAAGGAAGGGAAAGGAAAGATAGCAACACAGATGCAGGTAAGTTTGTAAATCTGATGGTGGGAGGATAAGAAAGTAATCATCCCATAGCTCCTACTTTCTCAACCAAGTGTAAGGCGAGGGGTGAAAGATTTGAGCGGGCAACAGGAAAGTGTGGGAGGTTTAAGAGGGCAGAGAAAATGGTTCTCCTGGAAACAGAGACAGTAACCTTATTAGCAAAAAAACCATTGGTGTGGTAGGTTACAATGAGAGCCATCTGCAGTGCGGGATCAGGAATTCTAAAGTAAAGCCAATTTTCCCAGTAGTGTGTATGAGCAAAGTTCAACTGCCGGGGGCAGTCTTGGGGCTGGTGACGGGCATGGTGTGTAATCAGGAGAAGAAATACGAAGAAAGGAAAGGGCGAATGTAGATGGAGAAGTCAATGGATTTTATGTCATGATAAATGTGAAATATGGTGGAAGTTCTTGGTCAAGTGTCACCGAAGATGAGAGGCTGGGGTTAGTGTATGTGATGTTTTGAAGGTGAGTCAAGTTTTGATGATGTGTATACAATCATGCAATAGGATGCATGTTCTGGAGTGGAGGAGGCCATTCTTTGGCCATAGGAAGCCAAGGAGGTGATGGGCCAGGGTGTTCGGTGGGTAGATATTGAGGCTGTCAAGAAAGATGGTGAGGGTTGGGGGAGAGGGACATTCAAAGGAGAGAGACCAGCTTTGCTAACGACAGTATTCAGTGGAGGAGAGGGTGGTGTCAACAGCTGCTATGCGTCTCAAGGGAGGAGGGAGTGATGGGCTGCAGTTTGTGCATACAAGCTCAAGGTCAGCTCACGGTTTCAGTAACAGGCAGGAAACAGGGTGTGCCTGCAAGAAGAGACTTAAGATGGGGAGAGAGTTTTTTTTTTTTAAAGGTTTTATTTATTTATTTGACAGAGAGAGAGAGAGATCACAAGCAGGCAGAGGCAGGCAGAGAGAGGGGGGGAAGCAGGCTCCCCGCTGAGCAGAGAGCCCGATGCGGGCCTGGATCCCAGGACCCTGAGATCATGACCTGAGCCAAAGGCAGAGGCTTTAACCCACTGAGCCACCCAGGCGCCCTGATGGGGAGAGAGTTTTGCTTATCACAGAATGAGGGTTCCAGAGAGCTGAATGCATCATACACAAGTAATACATTTGTTTTATATTATTAATAATGTTTTTGCTAATTAAAAAGAAATAAATTCCCGTTAAAGAAAAAATTTAAAATATACAAAAGTTTAAAAAAGTCAGTAAGAATTGTCAAAAATCTGACTCTCAGTGATAATACTTTTAAATATTTTGTGTATATCCTTCCAATCTTCTTTTCTTCCTACATGTGTGCACACATGTATGTGCGTGTGTGCATTCATTACCCAAACTGACGTCACAGAGTGTGTATTATATTATATATTATATTGTGTCTCAAAATCAATAAAGCAGAGTGCTTAAATACGTGGGCTCTGGAGTCAATCAACCTAAGTTCAAATACAGGCTCTGCTATTTATTAGCTGTGTGATCTTAGCCAGGATTTTTAAACCTATGACTCAGTCGCCACATTCTTAAGTGGAGATAATAGTAAATTAAATTTACCACCAGTTCATATGAGGATTAAATGAGATCATGTATATATAGCAACTTACCACAATGTCAGACATAGTGTGAGTACCCAAGAAATGTTCTCTTTTCTTTAGATATGAAAATTTCTCATTCTATTAAATGTTCTTCAAATATAGGATTCTTTCCCATTTGTATCCCATTAAATTTATATACTCTTATGTCCATCCACTATGTTGATTACAGTATAATATAGAAACTAAGGCATAATAGCATAATGGCAGGTTCCAAAGTCAAAATGCTTGGGTTTAACTTCTGACTCTGCTACTGACTATCCCTATGACTTTGGGTAAGTTACGTAACTTCTATAATCACAATTTTCTAACCTGTGTAATGGATATATTTCTCCTGAGTTGTTATGATATTTAACTGATACAGTACATGTGAAGTACTCAGTAGATCTTAGCGATGATGTTGGTGGTGGGTGGGTTTTCCAAATATTTAAGATGTTTCCAATGTATGCCAATCGCATTACTGATTTTATAATTTCTAGAGAGGAAGGTTAATTGAAAGTGTAGAGCTTACAGTTGGCCAAGGAGGGGAGGAAAGGGGGAGCTCTGGTTGGCCAATGGACAAAATATATTTCAAGATTCCAAATGGTGCAAATAAAGTAAAACTTGTATGGTAATAACTAATATGCCATTTTTTTAGTAAGACTATTTAACCAAAGAAAAAGTTCAACCACTTCAAGAGAACTCGTAACTTGATTTTAAAGTAATGAGATAGACTCCACAACAATCGATCTTATTATTTTTGAGTCACACCTACAGTGTTCAGTCTCTTCTAGAAACAGGAAGCTTTGGTGAGCCCAAAGATTATGTCACTTTATGATGAATAAAAGTAC
The DNA here is from genome assembly GCA_002007465.1 of Ailurus styani. Taxonomy (NCBI): domain Eukaryota; kingdom Metazoa; phylum Chordata; class Mammalia; order Carnivora; family Ailuridae; genus Ailurus; species Ailurus styani. Next base: position 48,952 of record LNAC01000061.1, on the reverse strand, counting down.
ACACATATCTACTAATATTCTCTTTGCTTTCGAGCTTTGATGCTAAAAATATGTCCTAGCATATGTCACACTGGTGTTCATGTGATCACTGAACTCATTATTTTCACCGACATAATCTTCTATTTGATGACTCGAGTGCTAATGAATTCCATACAATATCTGTTACTGTCAGAGAAAAATCCTGGTAGAATCTTCATTATTATCTCAGTTGATGATGCGGGTCTGAATTCAAAAATGGAATTCAAATTCTTTTGAAGCCGTGTGAGATCTGTTTGCTTCACCTTCTGTTCAATGCACGAAGCAATGAGCTTTGGCTATATTAATATAATACTTTCCCACAACAGCATATGAAAATTTGAGAAGAAAAGTTATTCCAACTTTTTCAAGCAAACTTTCAAAAATACTAAAATCATCGACCCAGGAGTATCAAAAATGGTGGAAGGCAGAATCTGGCCAAGAACATTGCAACAGAGGTACGTGAAATTGCTGTCAGCCAACTGTTGGTGCTAAATTGGGGGGCGGGGGAGTACATTATGGTCTATCTCTTGATGGAAAGGATTGGTGCCTAATAATGAAAGCTGTGGCTACAGGAGGTGAGGGATTGGAATGGATTTTTCACATTATGTGGACCACGGTGTGTAATAATCTCGAGTAGTAAAGACATCATTGGTAATGCTACATTACAAAATGACCCTACAATCGCTAAATTGAGATCCATTGCATTGACTGAAATAAAGGTATGTTTCCAGGTGGTGGAGTAGCAAACACAGAGACAGAAGAGTAGCATGAACACACAATGGTTGGCCACAGGATGGAGCCCCAGGGGACCAGGGCCCCCAGACCGGATTCCTTGGTGGGGGAGGAAGGGGGGGGCGGAGGGGGGCAGGGAGTGCCTGCTGGCAGAGCTCTTCTCTGCAGAGCCCCCTTTGGAGGGTTTAAATGCCCTCACAATAGTAGTCACTGTACATTTTGTTGATCCTCAGATCTATGGTTTTTATCTGTGAGGTTTTTTCCCTTTTTCTCCCTTTAAAGAATCAATCGTTCTGTATTTTTTGGTTTCACCTATCTCTTCTACTGTCACAATAGAAGAGGCAGGCTTTACACCCCTTGTACGCAGAGTACGGATAATGGCTTGTATTTGTATAAATATCTGACAACTGTTTGCCCACAGAACCCACATCAGGGGTTCAATAAACGTATGTGGTGCTTATGCTTTTCAAAGCATATGTGCCTTCCACATCTTGTGTGAGCCTCAGAGCAGCCCTGTGAAGAAAGCAGGGCAAATATTTATGCCATTTTTCAAGAGAAGAAATTGGAACAGAAATGGAGAAATGGGAACAGGTTCCCAGAGTTGTTAGGAGTGGGACTAGAATTTGACCCTTGCTGACTTCTCTTTTGCCAGCTTCTCCTCATTCTGAGGCATCCAAAACACATCAGCAAGAATTGGGGGCACATCGCCCTCTCCCAGACACCGCCAGGTCTTACTTGCTTCCGGAATAAGATTCACACAAGTTTGGGCTTTGAGTCTCTACAGCAGAAGTTCTTAACCACGAGTCCATGATTGCGATGAGCCTTACAGATGGGCTTCTCAGAATGCTCCAACTGTAGGCAAACTGTCTGTTTCTGTGCGTATTTTCAGAGCTACCAGCAGATTCTCAAAGGGCTCATCAAATCACCCATCCTCTGGGTCAATCTTACACCTGAATCTGTTGAGGGTTTCCAGACTTCTAGTCTTTTCTTCAGCAGAAGATACAGGTTACTCGTGAAGTCCCATTATTTCAAATATATGAGTTGTTTCTCTATGCCACAAGCTTATTCAAAGAAATACATGAGAACCTCCCAGTGAGCAGGAATTTGAAGATAAATACAGCCAGTGCTTGGCTTCCTAGAGGTTTAGCAGAAGTTGCTGTGTGTGATAGATGAATCTGGTCTCCAGGAAGAGGCTCCGGTCAGTCAGTATTAGTGCTTCTCAAATGTTCACAAGATGCTTCTAGAGAGCCCTGTAGAGCTCTGGTTTCTGAGTCGGCATCCAGACCTACTGACTGAGGACCTCAGGTGACGTATCACACGGGAGCACACTGGTGTAAGCACCATCCAGGTCAGCCGACACAACAAGGCCAGCTTGTCCCCTCCCAGGGACCATTCCCTCCTGTCTCTCCGAAGGTTTTGATAGTTTGCCTGTTTGTGAACTTTATACAACTTGAACAAGAGACTATTATTTTGTGTTTGGTAGCGTCAGATGATAGAAGCCACACCGGTTATTCTAACAGAGCTAATCTCATTTACTCTAAGAACTGCTGGCATGGGGACCTGGGAGGGCAAAAAGGGAAACCAAGGCGGCGCGTGGGCAGCAACCAACCTCAGGGTGTGATGACCGCCTCTAGGACTCGGGGAGCCAAGAAAGCAAGTGGAGGTGATCACCATTTAGAGGACCGCGGGCCGCGGTGCTGTGGAGGGAAGCTCACGCCTCTGAGACCATGCAGCGCTGCTCTCCTGCGAGTTAAAACCAAAATGTGGGAACCCTTGACGATGCCCTGGGGAGCAGGTCCTTGTTCTCTTCCGGCCTGGAGGGATCCCTCGAGTGCCCCCTGGTGGCAGAGCGTGGCGGGGAGCGCGCTCTCGGAGTCCCAGCCCCAGCCCTGGGGGCAGAGAATGGAAGGATGGGCTAGAAGCTGGAAGCCAACAGCCGAATAACCTGCAAGGATCCTTCAGCTCAAGATCATGTTTGTGAGATGCATCCGTGTTACGGGCGTCGATGGCACGTGGCTGTGCAATAGAACTCGTTCATTGTCTAAAACAGAAACTCTGTATCCATTAAACAGTAACCCGTTCTCCTTACCACCCAGCTCTGGGCAACCACCTGTCCACCGTTTCTATGGTTTTGACAACTTTAGATACTTCATATGAGTGGAATCATCCATTAGTTGTCCTTTTGCGACCGATTTCACGTAGCATAATGTCCCAGAAGTTCTTAATTTTAATTAAGTACGATGTGTCACTTTCTCTTTATGGTTAGTACTCTTCACGACTTATTTCAGACATTTTCCCCTAACACAGGGCTAAGAAGGTATTATCTTAAATTATCTTCTAGATCTGTGCTAATATAATAGCCATTGACCATATAGGGCTATTTAATTAAATTACATTTAAAAGAGTTTCTCTCTCACTAACTACATTTCAAGAGCTCAACAGCCACATGTGACTAGTGCCTAATGTATTGGACAGTGTGGAAAGTTTTATCGGACAGCACTGATTGAGAAGTTTCATGATTTACTTTTCACATTTGGTTCTGCCATCCACCTGGAATTAATCTTTGCCTATGTGTTTGGTAGCAGTAAGTTTTAATTTTTTCCACATGCATCCCCAGTTAACCTAGCACTATTTATTTTCCTCCCCACTGCTCTGTAGTGGCCAACTTAGTAATTTATGAAGTCTCTGTTTATCATTGAACCTCTTTATGGATTCTCTATTCTGTTCCATTAACCCATTTATCTCCCCTTGTGCTGATAAGTACCACATGATCTTAATTACCATGCTTAAATATGTGTTGACATCTGGTAAGACAACTCCCTTCAACTTGGTCTTCTTCAGCAATGTCTTGGCTATTCCTGAACTGTTACATTTCCGTGCAAACTTTTATTTTATTTTTCTTAATTTAAAATAATGTCAAACTCACAGAAAAGTTTCAAGCACAGAACACTCATTCTTTTTCTGAACAATTTGAGAGCAGTTGCCCCATCACCCTGAGCACTTCGGTGTATTTCTACAAAGAGATCTCCCTGTAAAATCAACCTTCAAAATCAGGAAATTGACACTGACAGAGTTTTACCATTAAAAACTTAGACCTCATTCAAGCTGTCCCAAGGATTTAGTCTAGAGCCATACATTGCATTTGGTGTCCGTCTCTTTAGTTCTTATCAATCTAGAGCATTTCTCAGTCTTTTTTTTTTTTAAGATTTTATTTATTCATTTGACGCAGAGAGAGAGATCACAAGTAGGCAGAGAGGCAGGCAGAGAGAGAGGAGAGAGGAGGAAGCAGGCTCCCTACTGAGCAGAAAGCCCGATGCGGGCCTCGATCCCAGGACCCTGGGATCATGACCTGAGCCGAAGGCAGCAGCTTTAACCCACTGAGCCACCCAGGCGCCTGAACATTTCTCAGTCTTGCCTTGACTGTTGTGCCCTTGACACTTTCTGAAGATGAGAGGCCATTGACTTTGTAGAATGTTCCCCCATCTGGGTTTGTTCGTGTTCGATCTTTATTAGATCCAGGTCATATGTCTTTGGCAAAACGATCCCAGTGGCGATGCTGTGCTCTCCTTGAATCTTCTCAAGCGGTACATGAATTTGGTTTGTGCCATTGTCCATCATATTAACCTTGAACACTTGAGTAAGGTGGTGTCTACCAGGCTTCCTCACTGTAAAGTTCCTTTTATCTCCTTTGGATCAAATATTCTTGGAGAAGGTACTTTGAAGTTATGCGAGTACCTTCTATCTCTATAAGCTTTCAAAGAAAGAATGAATGATCAATGAATTTATATCAGTGTGAGCTGATAGTTTCCTGTTGTACTTAATGGGCTGGACTATGTTACTATCACTACTTATTTTGGTGTTCAAATTATCGCTGATTTGATTGGATAGGGAAATTACTATGATGTAAATATGAGTGTTATGTGTCTGTGTGTGTATGTAGTCTCAAGTTTTGTCATCTAGGAGGTTCTGGGAGCAGGGACAGGACCCAATTATAATAAGCACCAAACTCTAGGCTCCACTTGCGATAATTTTTTTTTTAAGATTTTATGTATTTATTTGTCAGACAGAGAAGGAAAGGGAGAGAGAGCACACAAGCAGGGGGAGTGAAAAGCAGAGGGAGAAGCAGGCTCCCTGCTGAGCAAGGAGCCTGACATGGGTCTCGATCCCAAGATCCTAGGATCATGATCGAAGTCAAAGGCAGATGCTTAACCCACTGAGTCACCCAGGCACCTTCCAGTTGTGATAATTTCTATGTCTGTTTACATATTTAAAATAATGAGTTCGCAGTGATATCTTTAATTGCTATTCATGGTCCATCTAGTTTCCCCTTTGCATATTTGTCATTTCTGTCCCAACAGTGAGATACTGGGCTCCTGGTATTTTTTTTTAAAGATTTTATTTATTTATTTGAGAGAGACAGAGAGAACATGAGCAGAGAGAGGGAGAAGCAGACTCTCCACTGAGCAGAGAGCCTAATGTGGGGCTCGATCCCAGGACGCTGAGATCATGACTTGAGGTGAAGGCAGACGCTTAACCAACTGAGCCACACAGGTGCCCCTGTATTTTTGATATAGCTACTTATTTGATCAATCATTCAGTAAATAACAAATCTGTTGTCACTGTCAGCCCCCTGTCCTCTTCTCACGGGCACATTCCTTACCCCACGTGGGTTTCAACACCTGTGCTGGGCCACCCGCATACCTCCCTTCCCCTCAGCTGACACTCAATGCCAAGTGCCCCACTTCTCCACCAGAGCTGGCTCTCTGGAGATCTGGAACCCTGCCCTGAAGTCACCCTTCCTTCCAGCATGGCCACGCTCCTCATCCTGCTTGGACTTTGGCACCCCATACGGGGCCCATCCCTCAGTGCGGACACCCTCCTCAGCCCATGCTTGTCAGAAATGCTCTTGGTCATATGTCCCATTATTTGTAAATTCTTCCCATGCTTATTTGCATATCTATCATGCAATTCCCCAAACAACCATCATCCCATAGGCAAAGCACATTAGTGGAGCCATCCCTTTCCACTTGGCATTTCCCTCCCTTTGTGGCTACCTGGTTCACCTGTCATCTTTTGGTTTGTTCAAAGTGTACTCCTGCTTGCTCAGTGCCCAGAGGTTTCTGCCACCCCTGCTCTGGCAGGGGGAAGGTAGAGGTGCTGGGAGGTATGGAGCAAGGGACGAGTGCTGACTTGCCGTCTCCTTACATGGCTTAGTGGCCTCTCAAATGCAATAGTCCCCAAACCTTCTATTGACCGCCCCCCCACAAGCCTCGTCTTCATCCCACTCAATTGCCCAAGACACAAATCTGGGGAGTCATTCTCAATTCCTCACCCCCCCTAACTTCTCTACCCAGTTCTTCAGTTTTCCCTACAAAGTCTACCTAAGATCTGTTCCTTTCCCTCCACATCTTGTTGGACTCCAGTGACAGCCACCTGACTGGTCTCTTTCCACTCTGTTCTCTGAATAGCAGCTAAGTTCTCTTTCAGAAATGTACAGCAGACCATGCTATTCTCAGGTTTCACTTCCTTTCTTTGGGCTCCTACCGCATTCAGAATAATCGAATCTCATCACCGTGGTCTGAGTACTGCTCCTTCTATCCGATGTCATTGCCTTCACTGTATTTTTCCCCGTGTCACCCAGGGTTCAGCCACTCCAGATACCATTTTGTTTCATTCCAGATTTAGAGCAAGTTCTCTCCAGCCTCTGGGTTTTTAGAAGGTGTTCCCCCAATGGATGGGGACACTCTTCCCCCACACTGCACAGCTCATCTCGTGGGTCATAATGATACGTGAACTTATTTTCCTGTCCATCCTATCTCATCACACTCGTACCTGGATGGATCTCCACGTGGGCAGAGAGCTGTCCATTTTCCTCACCAGTGTTTTCCAGATGCTGAGTACATAATAGATGTTTAATACATATTTTTAGAAGGTGTGGTGAAACGGTACTGTGGAATATTGATTTGTACATTTTCTTGTAATTTCCTCTCCTCCCCCCAACAAACACACGTCTTTTACTTTATTTAATTTTTAAATTTAAATTCCATTAATTAACGTATAATGTGTTATTAGTTTCAGAGGTAGAGGTCAGTGTTCATCAGTTGCATATAAAACCTGGGGCTCATTCCATCACGTGCCCTCCTTAATGCCCATCACCCAGTTACCCCATTCCCCACCTCCCTCCGATCCAGCAGCTCTCAGTTCATTTGCTTAAGAGTTTCTTATGGTTTGTCTCCCTTTCTGATTTTATCTTGCTTTATTTTTTCCTCTCTTCCCCTACGATCCCCTGTTTTGCTTCCTAAATTCCACATATGAATGAGATCATATGATAATTTTTCTCTGATTGACTTACTTTGCTTAGCATAACACCCTCCAGTTCCATCCACGACATTGCCAATGACAAGATTTTGGGCTTTTGATGGCTGCATAATATTCCATTGTATACCTATACCACATCTTTTTTTTTTTAAGATTTTTTTTTGTTTCTTTGACAGAATTGAGATCAAAAGTAGGCAGAGAGGCAGAGAGAGAGGAGGAAGCAGGCTCCCTGCTGAGCAGAGAGCCCGATGCGGGCCTCCATCCCAGGACCCTGAGATCATGACCTGAGCTGAAGGCAGAGGCTTTAACCCACTGAGCCACCCAGGTGCCCTATACCACATCTGTTTTTATCCATTCATCTGTTGATGGACATCTGGGCTCTTTCCATAGTTTGTCTATTGTGGACATTGCTGCTATAAACATTGGGGTGCAGGTGCCCCCTCGGATCACTACATTAGTATCTTTGGGGTAAATACCTAGTGGTGAAATTTCTGAGTTGTAAGATAGCTCTATTTTCAATTTCTTGAGGAGCCTCCATACTGTTTTCCAGAGTGGCTGCACCAGCTTGCATTCCCACCAACAGTGTAAGAGGGTTCCCCATCCCCGCATCCTTGCCAACATCTGTCATTTCCTCCTTGTTAATTATAGTCATTCTGACCGGTAGGAGGTGGTATCTCATTGTGGTTTTGATTTGTAGTTCTCTGATGCTGAGTGAAATAGAGCATTTTTTCACCTGTCTGTTGGTCATTTGTATATCTTCTGCCCATTTTTTAAAAGATTTTATTTATTTATTTAATTACTTAACTATTTATTTATTTACATTTATTTATGAGCATGCACACTGGGGGGGGGGCTGGAGAGGGAGAAGAAGGCTCCCCACTGAGCAGAGAACTCAACTCAGGGCTTGATCCCAGGACCCAGGGGTCATGACCTGAGCCAAAGGCAGACACTCAACCAACTGAGCCACTCAGTTGCCCCTCTTCTGCCCATTTCTTGACTGGATTATATCTTCTTTGGGTGTTGAGTTTGACAAGTTCTTTATAGATTTTGGATACTAGCCCTTTATCTGATATGTCATTTGCAAGTATCTTCTATTCTGTCTGTTGTCTTTTGGTTTTGTTGACTCTTTCTTTTACTGTGCAAAAGCATTTGATCTTGATGAAGTCCCAATAGTTCATTTTTGCCTTTGTTTCCCTTGCCTCTGGAGATGTGTCTAGCAAGAAGTTGCTGAGGCCAAGGTCACAGAAATTGCTGCCTGTGTTCTCCTCTAGGATTTTGATGGTGCTCTGTCTTACACTTAGGTCTTTCATCCATTTTGAGTCTATTTTTGTGTATGGTATAAGGGAATGGTCCAGTTTTATTCTTTTGCATGTGGCTGTCCAATTTTCCCAGCACCATTTGTTGAAGAGACTGTCTTTTTTCTACTGGCTATTCTGTCCTGCTTTGTTAAAGATTAGTTGACCATAGAGTTGAAGGGTCCATTTCTGGGTCCTCTATTCTGTTCTGTTGATATATGTGTCTGTTTTTGTACCGGTATCATACTGTCTTGATGACTACAGCTTTGTAATAGGGCTTAAAGTCCAGATTGGATGCCACCAGCTTTGGTTTTCTTTTTCAACATTCCTTTGGCGATTCAGGGTCTTTCCTCATTCCATACAAATCTTAGGATTATATGTTCCCATGCTATGAAGAAAGTTGATGGTATTTTGATAGGGATTGGATTGAATGTATAGATTGCTCTAGGTAGCATAGATATTTTAACGATAATTGTTTTTCCAATCCAAGGACATGGAATGTTTTTCCATTTCTTTGTGTCTTCCTCAATTCCTTTCATGAGTGTTCTATAGTTTTCTGAGTATAGATCCTTTGCCTCTTTGCTTAGGTTTATTACTAGGTATCTTATGGTTTTTGATGCAATTGTAAATGGATCAGCTCCTTAATTTCTCTTTCTTCTGTCTCATTGTTAGTGTATAGAAATGCAACTGATTTCTGTGCATTGATTTTATATCCTGTCACTTTGCTAAATTCCTTTATGAGTTATAGCAATTTGGGGTGGAGTCTTTTGGGTTTTCCACATAGAGTATCATGCCATCTACAAAGAATGAGAGTTTGACTTCTTCTTTGCTGATTCAAATACCTTTTATTTCTTTTTGTTGTCTGATTGCTGAGGCTAGGACTTCTAGTACTATGTTGAACAACAGTAGTGATAGTGGACATCCCTGCCATGTTCCTGACCTTAGGGGAAAAGCTCTCAGTTTTCCCCACTGATAATGATATTCCCTGTGGGCTTTTCATAGATGGCTTTTATGATATTGAGGCATGTTCCCTCTTTCCCTACACTGTGAAAAGTTTTGATCAAGAAGGGATGCTGTACTTCATCAATGCTTTTTCTGCATCTATTGAGAGGATCATACGGTTCTTGTACTTTCTTTTATTAATGTATTGTATCACATTGATTGATTTGCAGATGTTGAACCAACTTGCAGCCCCAGAACCAACTTGCAGCCCAGGAATAAATGCCACTTGGTCATGGTGAATAATCCTTTTAATGTACTGTTGGATCCTATTGACTAGTATCTTGGTAAGAATTTTAGTATCCATGTTCATCAGGGGTATTGGTCTGTAATTCTCCTTTTTGATGGGGTCTTTGTCTGGCTTTGGGATCAAGGTAGTGCTGGTCTCATAGAAAGAGTTTGGAAGTTTTCCTTCCATTTCTATTTTTTGAAACAATTTCAGAAGAATAGGTATTAATTCTTCTTTAAATGTTTGGTAGAATTCCCCTGGGAAGCCATCCAGCCCTAGACTCTTGTTTGTTGGGAGATTTTTGATTACTGGTTATGGGTCTGTTCAGGTTTTCTATTTCTTCCTGGTTCAGTTTTGGTAGTTTATACATCTCTAGGAATGTATGCATTTCTTCCACATTGTCTAATTTGTTGGCATATAGTTGTTCATAATACATTCTTATAATTGTTTGTATTTCTTAGTTGTTGGTAGTGATCTCTCCTCTTTCATTCATGATTTTATTTATTTAGGTCCTTTCTCTTTTCTTTTCGATGAGTCTGGTGGGGGGGTTATTGATCTTATTAACTCTCTCAGAGAACCAGCTCCTAGTTTCGTTGATCAGTTCTACCATTCTTTTGGTTTCTATTTCATTGATTTCTGCTCTAATCTTTATTAATTCTCTTCTCCTGCTGGGGTTAGGCTTTCTTTGCTTTTTGTTCTCCAGCTTCTTTAGGTATCAGGTTAGGTTGTGTATTTGAGACTGTTCTTGTTTCTTGAGAAATGCTTGTATAGCTATATGCTTCCCTCTTAGGACTGCCATTGCTGCATCCCAAAGGTTTTGAACAGTTGTGTTTTCATTTTCATTTGTTTCCATGAATTCTTAAAATTCTTGTTTTTTAAAAATTTTTTTAAAGATTTTATATATTTATTTGACAGAGAGAGATTACAAGTAGGCAGAGAGGCAGGCAGAGAGAGGACGAAGCAGGCTCCCTGCTGAGCAGAGAGCCCGATGTGGGGCTTGATCCCAGGACCCTGAGATCATGACCTGGGCTGAGGGCAGAGGCTTTAACCCACTGAGCCACCCAGGTGCCCCTAAAATTCTTTTTAATTTCCTGGTTGAGCTCTTTAGTAGAATGCTCTTTAACCTCCATGTATTTGAGTTCTTTCCAAATTTCCTCTTGTGATTGAGTTCAAGTTTCAAAGCACTATAGTTTGAAAATGTGCAGAATAATCCCAGTCTTTTGGTACCAGCTGAGACCTGATTTGTGACCTAGGATGTGATGTAATCTGGAGAACGTTCCACGTGCACTCAAGCAGAATGTGTATTCTGTTGCTTTAGGATGGAATGCTCTGTATATATCTGTGATGTTCATCTGGTCCAGTGAAACACATGTCTTTTAAAAAGTCACATTCTCCTTCTCCAGTTACACCTAGACCTGGGCCCTTCAGATTGTCAGGGCAAGGCTGCTGGGGAGGCAGACAGGGGAGATGTGAAGCTTCCAGAGCCAAGATCTTGAGCTTGACAATAGATATGGAAGACTTCTTATGAGAGAATTTACGTTTTCCTATAGGGGAAAGAAGAAAGGGTGTGAGGTGTGGGAGAAGTTCATGTGGAGGGAATGTCGAGTGCTGGAGGGGAAGGGAGTGAGCTAGATGCTGTGAGTTAGTGTTCTGCACTTGCCACTCGCTGTGTGCTTATGCATCCATAAGTTTGGGGTCTTGGGGATGGTGGGTTCTGTGTCTGCTTTCTTGTGTGGCACAGGGACAAGAGCAGGGTCCTGAGTTGTCCAGCACAGGGCCAGCATGATGAGTTTGTGCAGCAGGGAGGACACAGGACTGCCCAGTGTGGTTGAGCAAGGAGGCTTGAGCAGTGCTCGGTGGGGCGAGGAAGTGGGAGCCACACAGGGAGGCCCTCTGCACTGGCATGAGGAAGACCCAGGGCTCCTGGAGGCAGAGGAGACTTGTATCTCTGCTGAGGCCGGCAGGGATCTCTGCCCACAACTGGAGACAAGAGGGGGCCACGCACCTACGTAGGCTGATGCCTACCGAGGAACAAACACCTTTTCTCTGATGCTGCAGAGTTACCTTCCACAGAACATTTAGAAGGGGGGTTTGCTTCCTAGGCAGAAGGAGAGGAAAGGAAATGCTGATCTGACTAATTTTAAGCCCTCAGTGACCAAGTCTACACTTCTTTCACTAGACGACATGAGAGGTCAAGGTAGAATGTAATCAAAATTCTAGAAATATCAGAAATCGTACATTTTGTTTTGTTCATCCAGGTTTTGTGGCTTGAAATTGTTGTTCAGACAATGAATGAGTTAATGCTTGACACCTTTGCAGGCAGGAGACCTGTGCTCCCTGGGGGTCTCTCTCCTAGAAGCAACTCTTGCTTGCATATTGCTATGCGTATTTGATGGCTAAAGGTGATTGGATGGAGGGTAGGGATAGGGTGGATGGGTTATGGACATTGGGGAGGGTTTGTGCTTTGGTGAATGCTGTGAAAGATGTAAGCCTGATGATTCACAGACCTGTACCCCTAGGGCAAATAATAAAAATAAAATAAAAAAAAAGGTGATTGGATATACATTTGAGTTTTTTATATTTGTGTGAATTTTGAATGTGTTCCCTATATGATAAGACATCTTTTGAATTCAGGAGCTGTGCCTTCTATATGATTCGGCAATGTCCATAAAGTCTTATGTAGAGGTCTTCCAAGAAGGCACGGGATGCATTTCTTCATGACTACTTAGCTTCCCTCGATGCTTTTATTCTTCCTTTCTCTAGCTTTGTCTTGGAATTTCTTGGAGTTTCCTTTTGATTCTTCTTTTTCTAAGCAAGCAAGCAAGCAAACAAACAAACAAAAAAACCCAAACCAATAAATTTTACTCTGGCGTTGACGGCAAGAGTAGGACTAAGGTAGTAGAATTGGGGCACAGTTCAGCACGGATTGCAGACAGACTGGTTTGACTGCTGATGCCACCACTCCCACGCTAGTGGATTGAGACTCAGTTTCCTGATCACAGGGCTCAGCAAACTCTGGCCAGTGCACAACCCCGCTCACCGTCTTCAGATGCTACCTGTTTTCTTATGGCCCGTGAGCTAAGAAGGGTTTTTACATTTTTAAATGACTGAAATGAAACAAAAAGAAAACACAGTATTTTGAGACTTGTGAGAACTACATGAAATTCACATTTCCGTGCCCGTAAGTACGGTTCTATTGGAATACAACCTCTCTCATTTGTCTGCACACTGCCGGGGACCGCTTCTGCACTCGAACAGCGGAATTGTGGGCTTTACTCTCTGGCCCTTTATAAAAACATTTCTCAACCTCTGCCTCATCTGGGGGAAAAAAATGGATAATGACTCCTACATCAGAGGGGTGTTTTTGTGTGTGTGAGGATTAAATGAATACTAGAAATAAAATAGGGACTGCACCTGGAATCCGCAGGTGCTTGAGAAATGATTCCCTTCCCCCAAGCCTGATACTTGAACCTTATCACATTCGGTAAAAGGGTGACTTTTGCATTCAGGATGGCTTTGAAGCACAGCACGGAGCATTCGCTTAACCAGATTCATGGACAAACGAAATGTGCTTTGTATTCTGTGTAGAGATACCTTTTTTAATGAACCTCCCAGAAGTGCACAAGGATTAATTTCAACCTAAACGCTTCCCCATTAATTTGATAAGCCTCTAATACACAGTATACAGATCACACAGCGGAGTTTAATAATTTATAAGTGTTGTATGGGTTGCAACACAATAGTTGGAAAAGGCAAGTTTGCTTGTAAAACGTTCCCGTGGGTCCGGGAGATGCCAATTGCCCTGGAAAGGGTTTCTACCCTGCCTTTCCAAGACAGCTGTAGATTTCTGAATCCTCTCCCCAAGCACCTCCTGTGCGTCGGAAGTTTTATGTTCATCCGGCCGCTAGAGAGCACTTTGAGACTAACAAAGCTGGGGCCGGGCACCCGGGCCTTCCTTTGCACCCCGGTCCCGGTCGCCGCAGCCGGGCGAGGGGCTGTGGGCTCGCTCGCGGCGCCCCCTAGCTGCCCCGATGCCTTACAAAGGGCCATCAAGGCTGATGGATGCGTTTTGTGAAGCTTAGTGACCCGTGGTAGCGATAATGAAGTATTCTGCAGCCCAGAGAACATTTTATTCTGTCACTTTGGTTTTCTGCCTCTCGTGACATCACCTCCTTTGGACGGCTTTACGGCGCATTTCTAAGGCGAGCGTTTTAGCCAGGGTCCCAGTTCCCTTCTTGCTCGGCCTCTTTTCTGTCAGATTGAATTTCTCTCCAAGAGAAAATATTGCTTGATATTGATTCCAGTGCACGAGATAATTTCAGGTTCTCACTCTGCAGCTCATCCGAAGCCCTGTTTAAAATCTCGAAGAGGTTTTCCAAGGCTAAGAGGCGCAGTTCAAAAGAACAGTTCTTAAATGTGTTTAAAAGACCCTTGGCTACATTTTCTGACGTCTCATCAGCAGTTTGCACTGATACACTTTCCATTGTTATTACAACTGAACCATATCATAGGGAGTTGTACCAGCAAGACCATCAAGTTTTCTAAAAAGCTATAAAGCTTTGATGTTTTCTGGCCTATTTCTTACTGTGCTCTTAAAAATGTTTAGCTGCTGCTGAGCCAAATGTGTACCTCTAAAGGCGTATGCAGTGAAAAACTCTTCAAGCATCTCAGTGACGGCGGTAATATCTGTCTCTACAACCGGAGGAGGAGATTCTATTTGGCAGAGCAAGGGGGGAGGTCTTTGTGGCGTGCAGCGTGAATGAATACCACCGACCTTCAGCTGTGCTCTGGCCCATCAGCGCTGGGGTCTGGCTGCGGAGATAGAAAAATAATGTACTGTCCTGGCCACTGCTTATGAGCATTCCGCAAAGCCATTCCATTCTGCTGTTATTGTTTGCATCAAAGAGCAATGGAAAGCATTAGTTCTAGCCCCGTTTCCTAAACCCATTGAGGTGTTTATAAGGATCGGTTTGCTTCTTTGATGTTTGCAAAATTCTAAATAATATCTCCCTCTTTTGAATGACGCTCGACGTTCAAGCAAAGCATATTTCTGCATGTGAAATGTTGGTTCTAATAATAACCTGCTTAATGCGCCACTGAAATCACTAATAGAATTTGCCACCGTTTTTTTACAAAAGGAAGTTTCTTTGCTCTATCCGGGTGCCTGGCTTCAGGACCCCAGCTAGCACAGCGGCAGACCGTTGCAAACAAACGGACGGCTTCATAAGGAAATTACCCTCTAAAATGTAAACTTGCTATCTCCCCTTTTGCCAACACACACCATTTGCGAGAAGAGCAAGGGAGTGAATAGGCTATTAACGAAGACTTTCAAGAGATAGATTCCTCTGGGTTTCACAGGAGCCACGAATATGACAACATAAAGGAGTGGAAGGCAAAGATAAGGAGTTTACACGGGGGTGTAAGTATTATTGTGTAGATACTGTTGGCTCTCAGCAGCCAAACTTCATTGTGAGCGATCGGGGTTTCCACTGGATCCAGGCACCTGGCCCGCAATCCCAGAGGGTCTTCCTCCGGCTCCTGCTGATCTGTTTCATGTGATGTTTTTGTGGGGGTGAAAGATAGTAGAACTCTATCGAAGAGGGAATCTTTTTTTTTTTAAAGATTTTATTTATTTATTTGACAGAGAGAGATCACAAGTAGGCAGAGGCAGGCAGAGAAAGAGGAGGAAGCAGGCTCCCCGCTGAGCAGGGAGCCCGATGCGGGGCTCGATCCCAGGACCCTGAGATCATGACCTGAGCCGAAGGCAGAGGCTTTAACCCACTGAGCCACCCAGGCGCCCTCAAAGAGGGAATCTTATCCCTGGGATTTCAGCAAGGATTGAATTAAAATAGTACAAAGCAGAAAGATTATATACTTGTGTGTACATATTTGTTTTCATTTGCCTGAAACTCCTTGGTTCTCGGGACTACGATTCTGTGGGGGACATATACCCACTGACTATTTCGTGAGTGCAAAGAGGTGACACTCACTCTTCCCCATCTGGGCTTCCCCACAGCTCTAGGAGGAAATCCGGATTCCTTCAGTTGGGACATTTACCCTCCGTTGTATGGGACTACAGTTAGGGCAAGCTCTTCTACTCAAGGGTGAGAAAAACACGCTTCTCTATGTCTGTGAAGACTCTTTTTTTTTTTTTTTTGCATCTTGTGGATCTTGCACTTCCTCCAAAAAAGAAAAAACAAAAAACAAAAAACCCAAACTGGGTTAGACACAGAATATTGCACCAAATGGAAGTAATACCGAAGGGAGCAGGGGTACCGCTGTGTCCATAAACCACTTCTTGAGTGGGCAGAAAGGGTTTTTCTTGAGGTAGAAGCCACGCATGACAATTCGTGTCCTCCTTGGGGACAGCTCTTTTATTGTCCTACACGCTGCTTCACCAGCGAACATTGGTTAACCTGTTAGGCACTTTTATCTCCTCTCTGGCAAAGACTCAGAGAAAACTGGTTCAGCTTTTTATTTTTTTAGCAGAGCTTCTTCTACGAGGCTCTCAACAAACACGTGTGGTTTCATTCATTGACTCCGAGACCGGGGACCAACAGTGTGGTGCGGAGGAAATCACAGCAGATCAGCTGTGTGAATGGGGACATGCCAAGTCATCTTTCTGGGCCACTATTTCCTTATCCGTAAAAAGAAGGGGCTGGACTCCGTGATGGCCAAGGTCACTCCCAGCTCTGTCAATCCTATGTTTTTTAAAAACCCTCGGATCCTGAAAGAAGAACATCTTCTCGGGTTTCTGAGCCCAGGCTGCGCTCCTGCTTGACCTCCTACCACCTCCTGATTTTCTACTTGAATGAATCTGGGTTTATTCTTCAGTGAAAAGGCTCTGCTCTAGGAGCTCTCGGTGTGATTCCAACACCGTGTCCGTATTGATTTTTCTTGCCGGCTAGTGGTTACTGTAACCACCAAACTATGAAATCTCTCTCCTTCTCATGAGGATGACTTCGCGAGTGTCGTTCTCTTCCCTTTGTTTGATATTTAACTCAGTCCAGGGTTAAGTTGAAGACAGCATTACTATCAAACTCTCTCCAAATGCTTCGTGGCTGACAGCCCTCTACCTTTCCTCACCTCTGGGCTGTCGATCGAACCTTCGAGCTGACAGAAGTTGATAAAAAAATGGGACGTCTGGAGGACTCTGACCTTGTTCCTGCCATGTTGTTCTCCATCGTCTCCTGCATCAAAGCTTAGAATTTCTCACTGTGAACAGTGTCAATACTTATTCAGATAAGATAGGCTTCCTTCCTTATTTCGCTTGTTCGCAGGTGCAGGAGATAAAGTTTCACCTCCTGGCATTGGTCGTCGTCATGGCTGGACCCCGCATGTTCCCTTCCGTGTACATGTACATAGGACGCTGCGGGACTGAAATATTAATTTAACTCTTGCCTTCTCATTTTAGAAGTTTACCCTCCATGAGCTCTCCGGTTAGCTGGGGGAAGACACAACATGCCAAGCAGGTTATGATATGGCCATTAACTTGCAAAAACAATTTAATGGTGGCTTTCATTTACAATGGTTCTTGGACACTCACCTTGTTACATTAGTTACAACATCCACGACACATTGAGCTGTGACTTTGATGTCAATAAAGAATTCTACAGCCAGGACCATAATACCTTGCTGATTACCTTTCAGTAGATTCCATGGTGACCCCTGAGCAGAGGGACAATTTAATGAGGTCGTTAATATTTCCATAAAACCAGCAATCTGATAAATTCTCTTTTGGTAGGCACTTCTGCAGAACTAGCTTAAGTGACTGTTCCACACGAAGCATTATCTTTTCTTGTACAACATTGAAAGCTTACATGCTGCTTGACAAATTTGAATTTTAAAAAGTAAGAATGATTGGCACTTGGTAACTTACACAGAAATATAAAGTGGTACAAGAAAATTGCCCATTTCTGTTAGATTTACATTTTATGTATTTTTTTTTCTTTTAAGAAGTGATAAGACATGTAATTTCCATCAACTTCAACCAGTTATGTATGAAAGAGGCTACAAGTTCAGCTCCGCAGAGGAAAAGCAAGTCATGGGGAGAGCTGACATAAAACCACACACACACACACAAAAAAACCAGAGAGCCTTCCCAGCTGCCGTTCATTCTGGTTCTAGAGATGGTTATTTGCAGGCTAAGTCCAAAATCCTAAGACTGAGATACTAC
Source organism: Ailurus styani (assembly GCA_002007465.1). Lineage (NCBI taxonomy): Eukaryota > Metazoa > Chordata > Mammalia > Carnivora > Ailuridae > Ailurus > Ailurus styani. The sequence continues at coordinate 31,185 of LNAC01000061.1, read as the reverse complement.
ATGTCTTGAAAACAATTCTGGTTGCCCTTGCTTCCTGATCCACCAGCCCCAAGACATCATTTATCAAATGCCTTTCCAGATCCATTAAATGCAAGGAGAAAAAAAGGAAGCAGATACAGAAGTATAATGAGAGTTTACAGATAAGGCTTCTCTTTATATCCGGGTGCTCCAAAATTTTTGGCATAAGGCAATGATTGTCTATTCCTTAATTTGGTCAACTAACATTCACTGACATACAACAGCAAGGCACCCAGCTCTGTGCATTTGCCAAGTTATTGTTTCCTCCTTGAGCTTCATTATAATTTTGATGATGTGTGGCAATAAAGATAATTGGGCCATCAACTCAGAACAAAAATCTTATTTAGGAATCTTGAATTTTTAAACATTTTTAAAAAGATTTTATTTATTTATTTGTCAGAGAGAGAGAGAGCACAAGCAGGCCGAGTGGCAGGCAGAGACAGAGGGAGAAGCAGGCTCCCTGCTGAGCAAGGAGCCCGATGCAGGCCTCGATCCCAGGAGCCTGGGATCGTGACCTGAGCCGAAGGCAGCTGTTTAACCTACTGAGCCACCCAGGTGTCCCAGTTTTTCAACATCTAAAAAAAAAAGATTTTATTTATTTATTTGAGAGAGAGAGAGAAAGAGAGCTGGGGGAGGAGCAGAGGGGGAAGAAGGAATGGGAAAGAATCTGAAGCAGGCTCTGTGCTCAGTGTGGAGCCCGATGAAGGACTCGATCCCATGACCCCCGAGATCATGACCTGAGCTGAAACCAAAAGTCAGATGCTCAACCAATGGAGCCACCCAGGCTCCCCAGGAATCTGTAATTTTTTTAATATTAATATTCTGATGTATCACTCTGCAGTCTGTATGTCTTCCATTGTGAACAACTGACCTCATATTCTAACATGTATATATAATAATATATATATTGACAACAACACACATGTCATTTCTTTTCTAGAATTTTCATTGACTTTTTTTCTGGTTTAGCAGATATTCTGGTCATTCCTGTACTTAAGCTTTATATCGTTCTCTCTAGTTGGACTGCTTCATGGAAATATAGACAGTTATTCCTCTGAAAAACAGAAACCTTTGTGCTTTGCCTCTAAGTGCGGTTGTGGAGCTACAAAAAGCAATTTTTGACTCTGGTGACTATTGGATTAAGAACCAAGATATTCCAACAGGAGACTTTGATCATAACGTTACTTGTGTTCACTGGGCCAGCAATGAGGTTCATTGATTCAGCGGTTGTTTGGAGGTGAGTGGGGGGTAAGTCCTGTGAGGGCAAGTACTGGCTTATCTTGTTCAATGTTGGTATTTGCAGAACTGAGCTCATAGAGAATTAACAAAAAAAAATGATTGAATGTTACTGATTTTGCCGATGAGGAGACAAACACCCCAAGAATGTGAGTCCCTTCTGAAGGTCCTTTGGGTATTAAGAAATGGAACTAGAGTTCAAACTCTGGTTTGCGTCCAAGTGTGCCCTTCTCCCATGACAACCCCTGATGCACACATGGCTGCTTTCCAAGCGCCCTGCCTATTTCTGGGCTGCAGGTCACATCCTTTTCCAGGCAAGAGGTGGTAAGGGAAGTGGTAAGCAGTATCTTGGTAGAGCAGACATCCATGAATTGGGAGGAGCCACCAAAGAATCTCATCTTTTTTTTTTTTTAAAGATTTTATTTACTTATTTGATAGAGAGATAGCACAAGTAGGCAGAGCAGCAGGCAGAGAGAGAGGGAGAAGCAGGCTCTCCATGGAGCAGGGAGCCCGATGCAGGACTCGATCCCAGGACGCTGGGATCGTGACCTGAGCTGAAGGCAGTGGCTTAACCGGCTTAACCGACTGAGCCACCCAGGAGCCCAAGAATCTCATCTTGCTTTGATTTTTTTTTTTCATTGGGATTCCCCACCTTCAAGGTCCTGAAATACATTCCAGGTTATGCTACAGATCCGGCATGGATAACCCACAGTCTCATAAGCCGAGGAGCCAGGCCCAGCCTGGGACAATGGTCCTTCCAAACATGTGACTATGTTCACCCCTAGGTGAAGCCCCCCTCCTTGCTCTTGATTGGCTGAAAACAGAGTGAGCCTCTGTGTCTGTGGTAGGTGGACAATTATAAACCCAAATACAAGGTATTAGCAAGAGAGATTTAACACCTACACCCACACTTGGAGTTACAAGGTGTTAATGAGCAAGATAAACCAAGGAATGCATTTTTCTTCCCCCTCGTTCCCTGGGTTGGCTGTGGGTGTTGAGTAATTGAAACCTCAGGTTCTGAGACTATGAATCAGGAGGGTTTCCTGTATTATGAATGATGTCATCTTGTAAGACGAGAGACTTGCCGTGAAACGCAGGAACATTCAGGGTGATGTGTTTGCAGCAAGCAGGATCCTGAATTTATTGCAGAGGGGAGTGTGTGAGCTGACCAAAATGGAGAATGATGAGAAGTAACTAAATTATGTATGACAGTCTATACAGAGCAGAGGAAGGAAGAAAGCTTAATGATGTTGTGGTTGAAGGACCAGCAACAATTGGTGATGTATTGGCTGGAGATTGGTGAGAAGAGAAATGGATCTATGAAGACGCAAAGACTATAGATGAGTGTGACAAAGACCAAGCAGCGGATTTGGGAGGGGGAGGGGAAACCAAGGGCTCAGTATATAGTACGTTTTAGTGGCAACAAGCCAGCCAAGTAAAGTTAACTTGACATTAAAAATCATCATCTTAATCTATGTAGCTCTTTCAAGCCTGATTCTTACCAAAGCAATAAATAAATAAATAAATAAATCTATAGTAAATGATGAAGTATTTTTCTCTTTGCTTTCCCGGCATCCATGAAACGCAGTACATAATTTAATTATTGAATCTACAGGCTGGACCATGGAGACGAAGAATGATGTGTCTGCGGCAGTGAGAAATTAGAACCAACTGTTTATTCTCATCATTCTTCCCCCGTTAGGCTAAATTAATATAGTTAACAGGCTTTTGTTTGGATTAGTGGCTCAGATTTGGGCTGTGCTGCTCAGAATTGCTGATTATTACAGTAGCTATTATTTATGGGGTGCTGACGTTGTCCCCGAGCCCCATGTGTGCCACGGAAACGGTTCTCTCGTCATTCTCTGCGCGGGAACCCACGTTCCATCAGGATGAGGGGCTATCCGTTTGAACAGAACAATGAAGTTCAGGAAAATCTGATTTACTTCTGTGGGGTCTATGGCTTCAGAAATCTCCCTGATCATGGCCTTTCCTATTGACCCCCGCCCCGTTTCTCTCCCTTTCTCTCTCTTTTTTAATCGGTTGTAACCGGGAGAAATTTCATAGCCGGCCAAGCCACGGGGGAAGCCTGAGAGGTGTGCACCCCGCGCTGGGGTGGGGAAGGGGTAGCAGGCTTCAGCGCACAGCTCTGGCCCTTCCACACCGTTTGAGTGGAAACTAAGCGAACCATGCAAAGCACAAATGCAAATGTAACTTCGAGACATTTGTGCCTAAGCGGCCTAGCTTCCCTCCCTACCCCTCCTGCAGGACACTGTGAAGCTCTACCTGTCCCCATTCCCCACGACGCAGTGACACCGCAGGCAGGCCCACTCCAGAGCCCAAACCAGGCCTCCTTACTCCCCTGCCCTTTTCAGTTTCAAGGCACTGGACTCCTTCGGGTCGTCTTTTATTTATAAGATAGAGATTTACAGCGAGAGCTTTCAGTAGACGGTAGATCCCGGGGGGTGGGGGTGAACGGTGGTAAAAACAAACCCACCACCAGCAACGAAAAGCACCCAACCCTCAGATTGCGAGGTCTGAAAGATGCAACGGTTATCAAGCCAGAGCCCCGGGAGCAGCCGCGAGCAGCCCCGTGGGGCCCCGGCTGGGGACCACGAACACGGGCAGAGGCTCGGGGAGCCCGGGGCGCCGGCCGGGGGCGGGGGGGCACCTTCGCGGCGGGGCGATCCCGCGGCTCCCAGCCCGGCGTCCTCGGGGGCGGCCTCAAGGGCATCCAGGAGCCGGCG
>LNAC01000061.1:0-26845 GCA_002007465.1 Ailurus styani | reverse complement strand
GCCTGCGCGCCACGCGGGGGGGCGGGGGCGGGGGCGGGGCAGCCCGAGGATGTCCCCCCACCCCTCCCGGGGCCACCTCCTGCGCGGCCGACGGGGGCGGGCTGGGAGGGCCGGACGACTTGAGACTTGCCGCCTCCGGGAAGCCGGGAGGGGAGGGTGGGACGGCCGGGCACTTCCTGCGCCCACGTGGAGGCCCGGGTTGCGTGGGACCCCGGGGGGGGGTGGTGGGCGGAGGAGCGTGGCTTCTGTCCCGGCAGGTTGGCGGGTGTGTCCCCCTGGAGCGGCGTCCCTCCTGTCGCTGCAGCTGGGTTTCGGGGCTCCCCGGAGCGGCGAAGCAGACGTTGGAGTAACAACTCCCTTCCCTCTCTGCTTCCCCTCCCGCCTCCTGGTTAGTGGGCACGTACTTGGCACCCTCCAGCGACGACGGATGCTAACCCTTGAGCCCGGGGTAAAACCGCGGCAGCCCAGCATCCCAGCATCGCTGGGCGTTCCGAGGGCTTACTGGCTTCCCAGAATTCGCGCAGCAGAATCGGTGGATAATCATGGTTCCCAGGAGCGACTTTTTCACTGCCTCCCGGTCTGAGGTCCTGCCCCGCGTCAACCAGGGGCTAGAGCCTGAAGTCCAAGTGCAGGGAAATTCCCACGTCCCTTCCATCCAGATGCTCTAGAATCCTCAGGGATGATACCCACTCAGTTCTTGTGTTGCTCTCCGCCCGTGTGCTGTTTAGTTTCCCTTGAAAGGACCCCACCCCTTGCTGGAAGTGTCAGGGTCTCCCCCTGTTGTAGATCAACTTGTGCCTTGCCCCCTGAGTACAGCCCCCGGTACTAACAGTCTGCCTCAGTGGTAGCACTTGACACTTTTCATCGTTTCTCCCCATTTGATTCAGTACTCAGAGGTGATGCTCAGAGGTGATAACATCTGTTTTCATCTGGAGAAGCTAAGGGGAAAGAAAAGGGACAGATTATCTGGTTAATATCGGAGCTGGGACAGCTCCACTGAAATTTGGCACAGGTAATAATCCTGTGTGATTTAGGGGAGTCTCTGTAAGATGGGATGTTACTACCTTTGCTAGGAATGAGGCTTGAGTAAGATGATGTGTATAACCCTTCACAGTGTCTGAATGATAGTAGATGATCAATAATCCCTCCCTCCCTCTTGTGCTGGCTCTATTTCCTAAGGGAGGGAGGTGATGGATGAGAACAATTTGTGGCGCAGGCATTTGTAGCAGGTTGGAAAAAATCCTATGAGAAAGCAGTACATAGACGTAATATTTGGGAATGTGAAGCTCTATGTGCCAAATCCGGACTCCTGGAACAGTTACATAACTTAATATTTTTCTTAAGGCCAGACACTATCTGGGGTCCCGTGATCTGTGATTTCTGACCGGATAAATGTCACAGAAATCGCCTGACTTTGCAGATCCAAAGTTGACATGCGGTTGCATTGACCTGGAAAGCAGGTGTACCAAAATGCTTCTCTCCACCGCTGTTTTCTTTCTAGACCCAGCATGAGTGAAGTTCCCTGCAAAAAGCGTGATGACTATTTGGAATGGCCTGAATATTTCATGGCAGTGGCCTTCTTATCGGCACAGAGAAGCAAAGATCCAAATTCACAGGTAAGTGAGTTTTCTGGAATGTTTGGACATGCCGAGGCACAGAAATAGCTGGAACTGAACAAATTACAGCCGGAAGCGGATGCTTGGCGACTTAAAGACAGAGTAGATCTGTCTTTTGTGCTGCATCCCTAGCTGCTTACATTTTTCACATGCCACCATTCCCGGCTTCTTGGACCCCCTCTGGGGTTAGGAGGGTCTGCTTTCTCTGGCTTGTGGGAGCTGCCACCGAAAGCAAGCGAGGAGACAGAGAACTCTTCACACGCCCCCGGAAGCTGCATGCTCGCTTTAGAACTCTGCCAGCTTCTGGTTTCCTGTGCTGCCTGTCCAGGGGCACACCAGCCTCGCCAGGTCACCAAGCCTTCGGGCACATTTCCCTGTAGGTTGGAGCCTGTATCGTGAATGCAGAAAACAAAATCGTCGGCATCGGGTATAATGGAATGCCGAATGGGTGCAGCGATGACCTGTTGCCTTGGAGGAGGACCGCGGAGAGCAAGCTGGACACCAAATACCCTTACGGTAGGGCCTGGTCTGTGTTTCCTCCTGCTTTAGTCGCTTAGCCTTGCTGGTGCTTAGGTATCACCTCTTTTTAGTCGTCGACAGCTGGGCAAAAGAAAAATCCTATTCAACTACTCAGCTTCCTGCCCCTGCCCCTGCCCCTTAATGTTTCAGAGAGGGTCCGTGAGTGGAAAGCATATGCGTGATCACCCAGGCTGGCCCTGAGGTCCAGGGCTCTGCCGCCTGTGGTGGGCCTGCCGGTCTCTACAACCCAGAGCGTGGATGGCGGACTTCTCTGCAGAGGGCCCAGGCCCTGGCCGGGGGAGCGGAGGATGTGCGTGGTGGCTCTGCGGGTTGCTTCTTGGCTACCCGGAAGCAAAGCCAGCTAACCAGGGACTGGCCAGGGCTTAGCTCTGATGAGAAGCAGGGTTCATTCAGCCCCCACCCCCCTCCCAACAGAAGAAATCTCAAGCTCATCTCTGAGAAGGAGGAAACGACTGTGGGCTGTGATGTGGGAAACAAAGGCAGAAGAGAAATTATTAAATTTCCTTACTACTTACAGCCCCCTGATGAGTCCTTGAAACAGGTGGAGTGACCTTCCTCTGGGGACTCAGCTGCCTCTGTGTTAATACTTTGCTAAGGGGCACAGGAAATCTTGGCCCAACCCCCTGGATCCTGTAAGTCTATTTTAACATATAAAAATTCCTTTGGAAATTTCCTTTATCTCTACCCACCTCCCTCCCCAAGGTACATGTTGGCAATCATCCCCCCAGCACATGGCCCTCCGATAAGCATCTGAAGTGTCTCATGACTAGGGTTTTATTAGACGGGAATAAATGACCTTTTCCTAACAAAAGCTGGCCTGCTCAAGCTCCTGGAAACCTTGCTTCCAAAATTCCTTAGAGACTCTGATGCTATCCCTAACCCCTTCCCAACTCGAAAATACATAATGGGCCACTCCTCCTGACCCCAGTGTGGTCTTTCTGCCCATGGGTCCTGTCCCTTCGCTTTAATAAAACCACCTTTTTGCACCGAAGACCTCCCAAGAATTCTTTCTTGGCCTTGGGCTTCGAACCCAGCATCCTTCCTGCATCAAGCTGGACATCAGGGAATGGATGGTTGGGTATCTTCTTCCTGTTCCGGGGGGCCCTGTGTTCCCAGGGCGGCTGGTAGTCAGACCCCAAGCCAGATGCATGGAACCGAAAACCTTTGGCCTGGCCAGCTCTGGTTTCCATCTTTGAATTAGGGAAGGGTGCTTCTTATAATTTGTGGAGTGTCTGAGCCCCAAGAAGAACCACTTCAGAGATTGGGAGGGACAAGTCACAGCCTTGCTTTAACTTTAATTCCCTGGAGAAGATGTAGCCAGTGTTCTAAAAGAGAGAAATGGGGCTTCGTACGCTGGTTGATGATTTTTCATAACGTGAGGACCTGTGTTTCCGTCTGGAAATGAACTGAGCGCCTCCATTGGGAATACAGTAGAGGAAGGCCATTCAAATGGGAAAGATGGGGCCTTTAGGAAACGAGAGTCAAGGAGTGATGTGAGTAAGATCTTAATGCTTTATTGACTCTTCTATAGTAGGCTGGCCTCTGGGGTTTTCTCTAGAAAAATTCCGGGTCTACACTTAGCCACATACGTATATTTTTACTAATGTTCCTGGACCTTAATCATGTTAAATAAGCCCCTTGAGTTTCTTTTTTAAATTGCTCAGGGCAACCTCTCCATTTTCCAGAGAAAAAGAAAGAACGCCCAGAGGTGGGGAAGGAACTGAGGACTGAGGGCGGGGTGGGGTGCGGGCTGCACAGAGCGCTGCGTCTTCCAGGAACAAAACTAGTTCAGTGATGAGGGGGGTTTAATGGAGTCCTTCCTACTCCACCCTCGACAGGGGAAGGTAGAACCGGCTTCTCAACCTTAGCGTTGTAGCCAAGTGGGGCTTCTGAAATGAACGTGCTAACGTATTTTAGAAATTCTTTGTCATCCCGATTGTGACTGTGTAAGTTTTCCATGGTAAGAAGAAGGGACAGGGTCGAAGGTAATTTTGCACAGTACGGTTCGACGTCCCACGTAGAAAGTGCGAGAGTGAACAGGTCCATGTGTTTCCGGTCTACACCGAGATGTAGGACAACCACGATGTCATTCCACCCAGTCCACACGGGGAAGCTGGGGCCTCCTGCTGAATGGAGGAGCTTGTAGGTGTCAGTCTTGTAAGAAGCAGAGGCTTCTTGTAAAAAGGTGTCAGTGGTCGAGCCGGCGTAGATGGGTCCTCCTTGGTTCCTTAGCGGCTCTCCAGGTGGGACCTGTACCTTCTTCTTCGGTCACCGTGAGCCCTGCGCAGATCGGGGCTGTGACCTAGAGGCCAAAGGCTTTGCCACCCGCTGGCAGCCCCTGACTTCGAGATGCTCTCCAGGAGCTGACTGTGTTTGTCCTGAGACCCTGTCTTTGCCCAGCTTGGAGCCAGTACGTTATTTTGTACTCTCCAGATGCCGCCTCTAGGTTTTCAGAGCTCTTTGCCCTTTCTTATCAATTATTCATTTTACATGTGGCTTTGCTAGAACGTAGACAGTTTTCTTTCACAAGGGTAGACTTGTACTTCGATGGACCGTAAAAGTCATTGACAGTATTAAATGCTTTCTAAAAGGCCTTTAGTGTTACTACCATCAAAATACACGTAAAGATGGGCTCTAGGTGTAAATAACGATGACTAGCTATAAACCGTATACTGAGTCTTGTTTTATACAGGGATTTCGGGCCACAGGAAGATACATGTTTGGATCTCCTTGGACTTGACAGAAATGTGTGGTGATGATTGGCCAAGATGCAAGGTTTTTTTTAACGTCCATGTTAAGATTAAATTAATTTGGAAAGTCAGCGATTGGGTGGGCTTAAATTGAACCCTTTCTTTCCTCGCCGGCATTATTGGCGGCCAAGCTGATGAGGAAGGATAGATGATTTGCTAATCCTTATAAATGAGCATTAGGGATTATCCAGAGTTCTAGACCAGCATTTCTTTGCTCTTTTGAATAAATGAGGATCTTCTTTCAAATGTCAGCAACACTTCCAGGACCCCCGTATAACGCTACTTCAGCTCCCCCGAATTGTTACATTGACATGTGACGTTATATTAGATTTCAGGTGTTACAATATAGTGACTTGTTATTTGCATACCTGGCAAAATGATGGCCGTAAGAAGTCCAGTCAACGTGTATCACCTCACATCATTACAAAAAAATTTTGTGTGAATGCGATGAGAACGTTGAAGATCTGCTTTCCTAGCAACCTTCAAATGCACAATACAGTTTTCTTCACTGCAGTCACCATACTATATGTCACACTCCTCAGGACTGATTTTATACCTGGAAGCTTGTACCTTTTGACCCCCTTCACTCATTCCATCCACTCCTACCCCCCACCCCACCTCTTGCAACCACCAGTCTGTTCTCTGCATCAGTGAGCTTTTTTTTTTTAAGATTCCACACGTAAGTGAGATCATTAGCATCTTCCTTTCCTTTCCCTTTCCCTTTCCCTTTCCTTTCTTTGCGAGAGAGAGAGAGAGAGAGAGAGAGAGAGAGAGGGAGAGGGAGAGCCCAAGGGGGGAGAGGGAGAGAGAAAACCTGAAGCGGGCTCCACGCCCAGCACGGAGCCCCATGTGGGGCTCCATCTAATGACCTGAGATCACAACCTGAGCCAAATTCAAGAGTCTGAGGCCTCGCTGACTGAGCCACCCAGGCGCCCCCATTAGCGTCTTTTGAGTAAGACAACCCATGATTGACAAAAGCTACTTGATGCCGCTAATGCTTTATATTCCTCTGAGCTTTGTGAAACAGCCCTGGTGTGTGTTTGGAGAAGGTGTATGATGTTCCCGCAGTCTGGGGACCACACTTAGACCCCTTGCAGAGCCATAGTAGTGCCTCGGGGTCCTGTGCTTACAGGGTCTGAGCCTGCCCATTTCTTTTATGGATGGGAAGAGAAAGACCCAGAAATGTTACGTATCCTTCCTAATGCCACGCAGGCGGGGAGACATCTCCGAACTCTGAGGTCAGTGCCCTCCGCTACCCAACTGCCTCTCCCACGGGACCAGGGAATTCGGCTTTGCCGAAAGGCTGCTTGGGTCATAGTACAGTGGACCACCTGTCCTCTCCCCTTTGCACCGCACTCTCGAGCACGCGGAGCTCATTAGATCGCGGCTTAGGCAAAGTAATACCCCGAGTTCAGGGGCATGCTTGGGGGTGCCCTCACGTGCCACGACGCAGAAAGCACTGGGCTTCTTTAACGCTTCTCCAAAGCAGAGCTGGGGAGCCGTGGAAGTTTGGGTTTACCAACAACATATACCACTTAATTCTCCTTATTAATTCTGTTAATTTTAGAGTCATTTGTCTTGATTGACACTTTGTGGAGAGGAGGGAAGTGCAGAATACTTGTAACATAATAGGAAGATGGAGCTTTTTCCGGGCTGTGTCTCTGGAGAGGCATTTTTAAAGGGTGTTTTTGTTCTTCCAACCTTGGGATCAAAACTTCATGAAACTATTTGATTATAATGTAGTACTAGTATGGAAAATGAAAATTCCCCCTGCCACAGAAACTGCTTTTTATCTCATTCTTTTCCTGAAAAATCCAAAAGATAGTGTGATGTCAGTAACATTAAGTGGCAGGAAGAAGTCAGCGTTAAAAGTGACACCTTTTCACACGAGTGACAATTTAAAAACTGGGAAGCAGCAGATTGATCTAATTTAACCGTATGAAAAAGCTTTGGAAGATTTTTATTTTTAGGAGGGGGTGGTTGCTAAACCCAGGATGAAGTATTCAGCTGACATATTGAGTTCTTTTCTCTTTATGAAACTCATTAGAATGAAGCACATTTAATCAAAATACCAATTTTATAAAATGGAGGTAAAAATACTCGTGGTAATTCAGAGAGCACACTTTCCTTGGGGCTCCATAACGAATTTCAGTGACATAGTTTACAGACCAGAGAGGTGGAGTACAAGCACCGTCCTTCATCCTTGAGAGCTATTGTTCAAAACTTGGCATTTTTTTAAATCGGGTTCCCCTGGCTCGTCAGGCTTGCCTCTGTTTTCCTGTCCTGCTGTTTCCCGTTGGTGAGGGACGTGCGGGTGAGCCTGGCCTCCTCTTCTGTCCTCATCAATCCAGAAGCCCAGATTGCTTTGCCTGCTGTCTCACACTTGCTCATCGTGGAAGGACCACGGTTCTGATGTCCCAAAAGAGGGGTGGCGGCCTCGGTCTGGATGCATCCGGCAGAAATGGAGACGTGGGGCTCCTTCCAGGGTCAGTTGCTGTTTCTGCAGGAAAACTCGAAAAATGAGATTGTGCTGGAGAGGACACGGCTGGAATTCATTAAGGCATTCCACAGCCTGGCAACTTCCCACCGTTTTTGCCAGTGTGTGGTGGTGCTTCTGTAAATTTTACATTTAAATCTCATCTTTATTTTTCAGAGTTAGCATATTGCTAAGCATGCATAGATGTCATTTTACTGATCACTTAGCCATTTACCTTACCCCCTCCGACACTGACATTTTCCTGACTGCCACGCACGTGATGCATTTCTTCAGCATCCAAAAGGTTAGTCTTGAGAAACTAATTTATCAAGAAGTTAGGCGGCTGATCCTTCTTAAGCTGTGACTTCCTCTAAACTTGTAAGAGCTTCTTCGTAATTAAGATCAAATCCTTCAGCCAGCTGAAATTGAACGCCCTCTGGTTTTGTTCGGCAGATCCGTGGATTTGATGACTTGCTATTTCTTTTGCTACAGAATTCTCATTTCACTTGCAGATTCTGGCCGTCCCAGCCCTGCTTGGCCTCCGAGCAGTGGTGGCCCTGACAGTGTGCAGAAGGAGGACCTTTTGTATGAAATAACGAATAAAATCAATGGGAAACCTTTGAGCAGGTTTACCCCAGGAAGAAATAAAATCCATTATTTTTATGAATCAAGGGGCAAACTCAGGTTTCCTTGTGTGATGCTTTAGACTAACAGGGAAATTCAACAGTTTATGTGTGAGGCTCCCTCTAGAAATTAACCAGCCTAATTTAAGGTTATTTCATGATCAGGTATAATTCTTTATAAATAGTCTTAAGAAAAGAATAAATCATAATTTGGGAGGGTTTACTTTATTTGATTTTTATCTATGTGTTTTATTTTTTATTTATTTATGTATTTTTTAAAGATCTTATTTATTTATTTGACAGAGAGAGATAACAAGTAGGCAGAGAGGCAGGCAGAGAGAGAGAGGAGGAAGCAGGCTCCCCACTGAGCAGAGAGCCTGATGCAGGGCTCGATCCCAGGACCCTGAGATCATGACCTGAGCCAAAGGCAGAGGCTTTAACCCAGTGAGCCACCCAGGTGCCCCTATCTATGTGTTTTATTATCTTATTTTATTATTGATTATTATGTTTTCTCTACGCCCAACGTGGGTCTCAAACTCAAGACCCCTGGATCAAGAGTCACATGCTCCACCAACTCAGCCAGTCAGGTGCCCTTTTATCTATGTATTTTAATCTATAGATTCAGGGTTAATTATTTTTGAAGAGCTACAGATTACTGTTTCACTAGGAATATCTAGAAAGCATGTATAGATAGTAGCAAGTTCTGAGAAGCATATGTAAAAAGCATATGTAGGAAAACCTAAAATGCTCATCTGTGGGGATCCAGCCTACTTGTAAAAATACATTTGTCTGAGTTTTATAAAGAGCTGGTTTACTTCATGGAAATTTGTAATATAACCTTAATTAAGTAATCTAAGGGTAGCAATTTCCAAATTAATGAACAGAAAGTTAGCTCAAGTTCATCTTTGTACTCTCTCTCAAAATATGTTTTGTTGAGAAACTTAATAGTATCAATAAAATTTCAGGGTCACATTCAACCCATCTTAGGTTTTGAATATGTGAGCTTGTTAATTTTCTGAGTGCACATGGCTATTTGTGGTAATAGACCTTCTTTAATTTTTTAATTTCGGTAAGTCTTTGGCCTAAAACTTGGGGCCGCCACGCAGTGGGGGTTCAGGGGGCAGCTGACAATGATGGGCTTCCTTAGTCTTTGTTCTGTTGATCTATTCTGTATCTGTTTTTGCTGATTTGGGCTGATCGTCTCTGAAATCAGCCTGAACGACTAAGGTCTTATTTTGCATTTTTTTCCCAACATTCAACATTTGTAACATTTCAACATTAACTTTGTCAATACTGGTATAAAAGTAGAATATGTATATATTGTTTGCTCCTGGAAGTATGCAATAAAACCGGGTTCCTAGAGATTTTTGCAGATATTTATATTGCATTTTGCTTTGACTTCTTAGGACCTTTTTAAATATTTGGATGAGATTTTATATATATGTCTTTCATATGCATATTAGCTAAGAAAGCCCCCACAGAGCTTAAAACATCAATGACCAGATTTCAGGGCAGAATCCCAGACAGGCTTCCAGAACCTAGGGTCCAGGTGAGGTGTGTTTATACACAGCGATTGTGGGCTTGTTGAACATAACTTGACATTTACTTCTCAATATCTTTATGAAATAAATGATCACCGAGGACTCCATCAGAGCTAGAATTCTAAGGAGAAATTCAACAATATAGCTTTGATTACAGTTGATTAGGGCTTTATTTCTCTGCCTATGGGGCTGAAAGGGTTCCGAAGCCAATCCTGGGTCAAAGCTCCCAAGCTTTGTAAAAAGCTGTTGGTGACAGTGACGCGGAGAGGGTATGCATCTCTGTGTGTGGACGAATTAATAAGAGGAGAAGCAGGCTGCATTCGCTTTACCCTTCCAGCGGTCGCAACCTGCGCCGGTTCTAAGATGACTCCAAGTCGGACAGAGACGGAACACACAAGCAGGAGGGGGTGGTTGAGGGGTACAGGTTACCCCACGAATGTGGAGAATCGGAGACACTGGATGAACAAAGGTTGGAGGTAGAAAAAACCCCACGTCGAAGTCCAAGAAAATATATGAATAGGGGAGGCAGATCTGGAACTCTGTGAGTCAAGAGGGTGTTCTAAGACCAAAACCAAACGGAGAGGAAGGACTTCAGAAATCCTTTTTCCGAACCATGTGACCGTGTTTATTGAGACATGGCATCGGGAAGTCCCGGGATGAGTGGAGAATTCTGGTGGGAGCGAGGAAGTTAGAACCAAGGGAGACCACACTCTTCCCCGTGCTCCCGCTCTCCGGAGGGTCTGTCCTGGCCAATTAGCGGAGGTGTAAATTTTATCTCTGTGCTTCTTCCAAATGATAGATGCCATAGTAAATTTAAAATATTGAATATGATAACTGAGCATGAATTTTTTAATTCTGTAATTAAAAGACTTTGTTCAAAACGCCATTAATTTTGAGTTTAGGTGAAAAAGGGAAGCGGAATTCCTCACTGTCGTTCTTCCTTCTGCAAGTCAGTTACAACTTTTTAGGAATTGAAATCCTCATGAGTCGTCTCTTCTTTTGTCAGTTACGAGCTGTCTGTTGGTGATGGGTGAGTTCTCGAGTCACCTGCTTCCTTTTTAAAAATCATGACTATATGTTATATCACAATACATTTTTCAGAGGACCGTCACCTGTGGTCATTTGTTCACTTAGCCTGTCCCATGCCAGGCACTCTGCAGTAGTGAGTAAAATGTACAAGGTCTGTGTTTTCAAGGACTTTGCAGACTCAGTGATGAAGGTAGACAGGAATGAAATCAACAGATGCTGTTGAATATTCCTTTCTGAGGAAGTGACTTTTAGGCTGAGACCTGAAGGGTTGGATGGGTTCCCAGAGGTCAAGGTGAGCTAGTCAGTGTTGGGGGATGGGAAGGACATTCCTCACTGAGAGAGTGCTTGGAGCAAGGCCTTGGGCAAGAAGGCGCTTGGAGCATTGTGGGAGGGAAAGAATTTGGCCCACCCTTAGCGGTGAAGGTCAAGGTTGCAGTAATGAGATGAGGTTGGGGGCCCGTGGGATAAGGGGCTTGGCTTTACAAGATTAAGTTGGTGTGGGGGAAACATGTGGATGGTTCGGGGCAGGAGTGGAAACAAGGATGGCAGCCCGGAAGTGACTGGCACGTGTGTCTCTCTGGTGACAGGAGTGGGGGTGTCGGAGATGGAGAGGAATGGATGGATCTGGGGTGTATTCTGGAGACAGCATTGAGAGGGCTGGGTGACCCCCAGGCAGTTCCAGCCTGAGCACCTCAGTCTGGGGGAAGATTTGGACCCTGAAGTGTGAGGTGTCTGTGAGTCCTCCCTGTAGAGGTGTCACGTAGTTATTTGGGTACGCGAGTGGGGACAGAGGTCTAGGTTGGAGACGTCCATGTGGGCACTTTTGGCATTCGGTGACCCTGGGCCGTGGAAATGGGTGAGGGGATGTAGGGAGGGTGCAAAGCCTGGACGCTGGGCTGGTCTCTGAGATCTGGCACGCCGAGAGGTGGGGTGGAGAAGGCAGGCAAGGAGGGAGCCCTGGGGGACCTCGGAGCGCGCTCTCCGGAGGAGGAGGGAGCCATCCAGTCAGCCGCGGTAAAGGCTGCTGAGAGGTTTAAGAAGAGTAACAGGTGCCCTCGGTGTTCAGCGACCTGGAGGTCATTACTGACGCTGCCGTGGGCGCTTCTGATGGTGTGGCAAGCGGAGAGCCAGCAGCAGCAGGCGAGGGAATGGGGCCCGCGTAGACACGGGTTTGGGCTGTGTGTGAAGACAGAGAACTGTAGGGTGATGGGACCAGGAGAAGGGTTTCTATGTGTGTAGGAGACCGAGGAATCCAGGAAGGGGAAAAGGTGGAGGTGTGCGAGGGTTCGAGGGGATGGGCCCCCAGGCACATTATGAGTGGGAGAAGAGGGCCACCAAGTGCTGGGGCGGCGGGGGCAGATGGGAGAAGAGGGTCACCAGGTGCTGGGGCGGGGGGGGGCAGATGGGAGAAGAGGGTCACCAGGTGCTGGGGTGGGGTTAGGGGGCAGACGGTGGCCGACACGGAGGTCCACGGAGTTGGGGGGGGATGTGATCCGTGGCAGCCTCGCGCTGAAGGATGAGGCAAGGTTGTCCGCCGCCAGCAGGGAGGAGGGGGAGCATGAGCCGGCTCGGACACGGGGGAGGCAGGGAGGGGATTGCCGTGCAGGGTGGAGGAGGCCCGCCAGAGTCACATCCTAGAAAAGTAGGGCAGGGTCACTGGCTCCTGTCTCATCTCAGAAGCCGGAGTCAGGTGGGTTAAGCCCCATTTTCCGCACGCCGAAACAGGATCAGGAGTTGCCCGAGGCGGGCCCTGTAGAGCCGGAATTAATTAGAACACGTGCATCCTGACTCCTCTTCCAGTGCTCACCGCTCGGTCCCAGGTTACCCTTTGAAAGCTATTAACGCTAGAGGGAGGCTTGGCGTCTTTATTGTGTGTGTTTGCATTCCAGAGCCGTCCAGCGGCGATTAGCGTTCTGTTTCTATTCGTGCTTCTGGAGTGCGTTGTAGGCATCGAACATGTATTTCACGTGAATGGTAAGAAGGGAGTGGGGCATGGCTTACCCATCGATGAAATGCAGCCTTTCCACACCCTCCTCCCTCTGACCTGATTGTGTGCCCTCAGCACATAGGGAAGCAATGTAATGAGAGTTCTGGGGGCTTGATTGTCCATAATGGAAGCACCGCGGTCAGAAATCGCTTTAGCCCTAAGCGCTACCATTGGGGCTAAGTGGTTCCCCTGGGTGCCGTGCGTTGCCGCCGGCAGCCTTACTTAGCAAGGGGCAGCAAGGAAGGGGGCAGGGGATGGGGACCAGGGTAGGAGGCAGAGAAAAAGAAATGTCTGCTCTCCCGTCGGCGAGCTGCGCAGCCCGGGGCTGCCGGGTGTCCGGTGGGCAGCCCGGGCCGGAGAGCTTAGGGAGCTCGGTGGCAATTCTGTGCCGTGCTCTTCATGGGCCGTAGTCACTGTAATGGGTCTTTTTCTCTCCCATTTCACAGGCCGGGAGACTGAGGCTCCACGAGGGGGCTAGGGTCGTAGAGCCTGCGCGGGGAGGAGGCAGAGCCTGTGAGGAGTGGCCGAGGGGACACGCGGGGAGAAAGCAAGGGGAAGGCAGAGCCATCGGCTGGCTCCAGGACCCGATGCCTTTTTGTCCAGCCCCAGGGCACTTGGAGGAGTGGAGACGGGAGGTTCTGGCCGCCCCCGGCGGCCCGGAGGATTTGGCTGCCTTCCGAGTGAGTGACTCCTCTGCATCTTCTGGGCCCGGCCAGATCTTTCTGCTGTCATTTTCTCCTGCTAGAGACCTCCTCTCTGGGCACAGGGCCGTAGCCAACAGACTCTGGACATTTTCCAGGCGCGGGGCCGGCTTCCTCCGCCTTATCGCTGCAGCCTGTTTTTGTTTTCACCCGCAAACCTACCGCGGTCATCGCCATCAACTCTCTACTGGAATTGTGCGTCCCTCAAAGCCAGCAGGTCGTGAGGCCTCGTTACTTCCATCTTCTGGATGGAAAGACCGCTCGCTGGCCGGGGTGGGGCCAGGGGGCAGCGCGGTCTGATTCTGAGCAGGTGCACATGGTCGGGTGAGGCAGAGGGGCTGGCACCTGTCACCCTCCCCTGTCAGCCCGGTCCCTGCCGCTTCCCGCTGCTGTACTTCCTCGCTGCTCCTTCTCTGGTGTCCCGGGCCTCTGGCGCGGGGCTCAGGCACCTCCCTCGCGGTGGGGCCCGAGGTCCTCCAGGACCGGGCTCCCTTGCTCCCGCAGCCCGGGGGGCCAGCCCTGTGAGCGCTCCGCCTGCCAGCTGCACTCATCCCTCCATGTCCGTGGGAAGTGCCTGCACTTTGAAACTGTCTCCTCTCCCTGCTGCCGCCCAGGACAGAGGCATCGCTCCGTCGGAGAGGCCCTAAGAGCGAGATCTGCTTTGGAGCATGCCTGGAAGAGTCAGAGAGGAAGACTGTGGGCAGGGCGGCCTTGGGGGGGCTGGGGAAGCAGAGGCTGCACGGGGTCCGCGGGGTCCACGGGGTCCAGGGGCCTGGGTGGATGGGCTTGTCTTCAGGACATGGCGCAGCTGTTGTTTCCAAGTTGTTTGTCCCTCCCGCCTCCTCCACCTTTAGTTCAAATCCTTTGAAAACTCGGATCCTGAGTCGGGTAGCTGCTTTACAGATCTGGAAACTTCAGGAAGGAGGGATAAGACACTTGAGCTTTGACCTTGCCCAGGGGCTAAGTTCTAACACTGTTGCGGATTTCGGGGTAGCTGTAATAGTGAACACCGGTCACACTTGGGGGTGGTGCTCTGGGGGCGGTGGAGGCTGGCGGGGGCTTCAGTGCAGAGGCTACTCTGTTGTTAAATTAGTGACTTGAAGGATAGGTACTTTGGAGGCTGGCAGTGATGTATGAGGCCCTGTCAGGATATCTTTCAATAATTAAGAAAAAAGTAGTTGAAATTCCATTTTAGCTCCAGAAGGCCCCGTTGCCTAAATGACATGTTAGAGGAGCAAGTTCGCGCCCCACCCTCAGTGGACGGTTCGCATCTATGGGGCTCCACACACAGGAGAGAGATGCCGGGGTGCAGTGACTGACCCCCCGAAAGAAAAGCGTTTAGATCCTTATTTCAAGAGGTAATGATAAAAAGAACAGAAGTGGAATATCTTCTAAAAATTAACTTTGAGTTATTTTTAAAAATGCACAGGGTCAACTTTGAACTTGCATACCCCACGTCATCTCAATTATGAGTTGCAGGGTGAAGCCTCCCACCTTTTCGTTCTGGAAGGCCGTGAGCAGGGGCACCTGGGTGGCTCAGTGGGTTAAGGGCTGCCTTTGGCTCAGGTTATGATCCCAGGGTCCTGGGATCAAGCCTCATGTCAGCCTCCCTGCTTAGTGGGGAGTCTGATTGTCCCTCTCCCTAACCCCACTCATGCGCTCCCTCTCACTCACTCTCTCTTTCAAATAAATAAATAAAATCTTTAAAAAAAAAAAAAAAGAAGGCCATGAGCAGATGCTTCCTGACCCTTGTGTCCTGTCCCTCTGGCTTGTCAGTGAGTGAACCGTCCGTGCTTTTCCACGTGGATGGCCACCCAGCCTGAGAACCTTCAAGGTCATGGGCAGAGGCATGCTTCCCCAGAGACTTACCTAGGCTCCTGCAGTCCAGCCTGGAGCGTGTTGGCGGAAGGCGGTGCAGAAACTGGTGGTGTGGTGTGTGGGGAGGGGGAGGCGGGTGGGGGGTGGTAGCAAGTGCTCAAGTGTGACCCTCCGAGCCGCCCCTCACGTAACAGGCTGCCCCACGTCTCAGGGCATTCTTGGCAGAACACCCCTCAGGCCCGAGGAGGTCATTTTCTTCAGGTAAAATTCTGTACCACTAAAAATGGGAGTTTTAACCAGCCCGGAGAGTTTCTGTAACTAGAAGAGAAGCTTAGTTTTCCGGAAACCAAATTTTGGTTTGCTGCCTCACAGTAGCACACAGGAGGTGAGGGGCAGAGCCACGCTGTTACCCCTAAATTATTTGTGCCACAGTTAGCCTTTGTTTAGCATTATTCAGGTTTCTTTTCTTCTTCTTCTTCTTCTTTTTTTGTAAAACCTATTTAAGTAACCTTAATAATAGTACTATCTAAAATAGATGTTGTCTTAGTCTTGTATCAAATGAGATTGTCTTAGTCTTGTATCAAATGAGATGAAAGTCAAATCTATAAAATGTTGAATCTTAAATCTAGCCAGGATGGAATATATCCTGTTAATTTGTCAAACTTCGAGAGAACCGCCTACCTGAGACAGTAAGGATTAATCAAGCCCTAGTAAGAGGGAATTTGAAAAATACCGTTATCTAATTATACAATCTCTTCTCAGTGGTCCAAGGTTAATGCAGTTCTGAATTCTGACAGTTAGTAATAGAAGAGAAAAAAAAAAAGACCAAAGCACATGAATTGTCTTACAATTACCTGAAACAGAGGTTCTCCTGGCAATCAAGAACTTTATATGCATGAATCTGATATTTTCAGCATTTGATTCTCTTCCTTTGAAACAATGGCGAGAATGATTGGAAGGTTCGGTGTCTCTCTGCACTTGTCAAATACACTTGTTGTATTTGGAGGTGTCTTTTGCTTATTGCTTCGTCATAGATGCATGATTCTAAGTAAGTAGTTGGCAAGTGTGCCTCTTTGGGGGACGGTTTAGCTATCTTATGAATACTTCCTAGGGGCTGTGTACGTTTGGGATACCCGGTCCTGTGCCTACTACAAATATAAACACTGTGTGCATCTCAAGGTCAAGAACAGGACCACTCCTCGTTGCTTGGTTTTTGCTCTCATATATTTGTAGTTCTTGTTGTACTTCTCCCCAGGCGACACAGGAAAAACCCTAGCACTAGAAAAAGATAAATTTATTCTTTCTTTTATTGCTGTCCGATATCTGTGGAGTATTTATCATAGTAAGAGAAGTCACAGAAAAACCTCAGACCATCCAGAGCGGAGTCCTGAGGACAAGACACTGGGTTTTACTACATCGATCTGCTATCTGAGAATCTACAAATGCATGAAGACTTAGGGACTACAAGAGAAAAATGAAGGAGCATGATCGAACCTTAGAAAATGCCCCGAAAGGCAAGAGGAAGAAAAGGACCCACGGAAAAGGCGAGGGCTGCATGGCGTCTGGTGCCTGAGAGGGTTACGAGAGCAGAGCTGTTGCTCATCGGGGGCCCAGCGGGCAGGCAAATCCAGAGATTGCACCCAGAGAGGCTCTGGGTTTGGGTGAAGATAAGGCCAACCAGGGGTGTATGTGGGAGCTGGCTCTTACCAGCTCACCTGAGCAAATGCTTCATCTCTCTTCCCAACTCTCTGTCGTGTTGGGACCTTGAAATGGGCCATGTGGGGTGGTCACCCTGAAATAGGCAGATTTTGCAAATCAGGACCTTTTCTTTTTTTCCCCCCCAGTTGTAAATATTAATGACATATTACAGAAGTCAACAGTTTTCCACAGTCACGCTTTTAAAAAAGATGTATTTCTTTATTTTGAGAGAGAGAGAACGCACAGGCGGGGAGGGGCAGCGGGAGAGGGAGACTTAAGCAGACTCCTTGCTGAGCGTGGAGCCCAATACAGGGCTGGATCCCATGACCCTGGATCATGGCCTGAGCCAAAACCAAGAGTCAGAGGCTTAATTGACTGAGCCATGCAGGCACCTTATAGTGACACACTTTTTACATGGTGACCCAACAAACGTAGTTCACACCTGAAACACACACACACACACACACACACACACACACACACACACACACCCCTCATACAGTTTTTAGGAACGGGACTTAACCTTTGCCATGTGGGACACATTCTGATCTCTTCTTTTTTTATCCCCTCCATTAAAAGGGGGGGGAAAGCTGTTCGTAACTCACTCAACTGATTTCTTGACCTACAGTTTGAGAAGTATTGGTTTAGCAAAAACCAGAGGTTGCAAACGTGTGACGAAGTCAAGAGATATTTGTTTAAAAAATAAATTACTCTTGCAGTTGGAGGCAGGACAGTTTCATCTTGAAAGGAAGAAGAAAAGAGATCTGAAATGCTGAGAAGATGCCCTCTTGAGAGTGGAGACCAAGGACACGCAGAATGGCGAGAACCTGAGTTGGGAGGAGCTGGTGCCTACAGGGGGCTGGGCCAAGGCTGCCTCTTGTCCTTGGCCTTAGGAGGGAAGGCCCATCATTTGCTGTCGAGAGCCTGTCTTGGAGAAGGTCAACTGTTCTAGAGGAAGAAGGGAGGAAACTGGACACACAATAGGAAAAAGCTAGAAATGAGATTACTTGGTATTTCAAAACTCACTTTTATTTAGTGAGCTGGAAACGCGCTTTCTGGGAGCAGGAAATACAGGAAGGACACTCTGTGTCGAGGGTCACGTAGCTTCAAGCGGCAACTGGGCTTTGAGTACGCTATTTGCTAATTAATTGAATTTAAGTAAAAAAATAAAGATCAAAAGGAAGAACCTGATACTTAAAAAATAGAGCCTCTCGTATGTCCGACAGTCAGTGTTTATAAAGCTCCGTAGGCCTCATGTTTCTAACAAGAAGCTTTGTCTTTTTCTTCTTACGATTTTGTAGCTAAGAGAAAGGAATTCTGTTGATGACCCCAAGTATTATTTCTACCAGCCGCCGTTTGCCCCGGGGTGTCGGGTGGGGCCCAAGAGAACCGGTTTCGTGTGTAATTTTCATTAATGACTCCAGACCGTAGAATGGTCAGTTTTCTCCCAAACTGCCTCAGATGAATCGGAGGACAGTTGCAGTCAATGTGACCGTTTTGAGATTCAGAAGAAGACGGTATTAACAGTGTTTCCGAACAGACTCAGGAACTCTGTAGGTCTGAAGATGAATACCAACACCGTCAAAAAATATTTATTAGATGGGAAAGCCTCTTTTCGATATTTGAATTTAAGAGGACTTTCTGCATTTCCCAACGTCACCATCAATAATTGGAGTCTGCCTCTCCTCCTTTATTCATTCAATAAATATTTAACACCCATTATGTTCATGGCATAGCATTAGACTCTGGGAGTTACAAAGAACCTGGAAGACCAGTCTCTGCCCTCAAGGGGGAAATAAAAGAAACAATTACATCTAATTGTTTTTAACACCGAGCAGTGTTAATCCCCACTGGGGAACATCTTGGTCACCGGGGAAGTAGATGGGGCTGAAGGGGGCCTCTCTGAGGCCAGGGTCCTCAAGGCCACTGAGTCAGGGAGCCTTTCTTCTCTCTCCTGTCGTCCCCGTCCCCCGGAGAGTGGCTCAGGTCCCACTGTGGCCGGCCGGTGGGGATTATGCTCTGATGGGCTGTGATCTTAATGAGGCTCATTGACTAAGTGAGTATGTCGGGCTAAAATGTCCAAGGGCTATGCATTTAGGCTACTCTTCATTTAAGGCTTCCATGCTTCTGGAAGGAGCTGTTCAGTGCAGAAGGCTGGTGAGTTGGAGAGGGTGGGGGGTGGGGGTCCCCCTGAGGAGCCCCATATTTATAATTCCAGCAGTTTTGTATGATTTGGACCACGGCCAGATTGTCATTAATTTGTTCAACAAACATTGACTTTAGCACTTGTGTGCTTAGTACGTGTTAGGTCTCCCAGGAGTTACCAGAGGGTTCTGCAGCAAAGTGTTTCTGTAGTGCGTCGGCGTGTTAGAATCACACGGGAAATGTCTTAATCCCAGGCCACCCCAGATGAGTGCAGACAGGTTTGCACATCACTGCCAGGGAGACGATAATAGAGTGTTAGCAAGGCACCCAGAAACTTAACTAACAGTGTAAGAGAGCAATCAGGGTGGCTTCCCAGCGCGGGCTGGGGATTCCAAACTCCATCAGAGCTGTGAGGACTACTTCCTTGAGAGGAGTTAGGGGGTGGGGCACCTTGCCAATGCCTAGGGAGACGGCTGGGCTTTCAGGTTTGCAGGAGAGGAGAGGAGTCTGCTCCCTTTAACTCTGAATTCAGGCAGATCTGCGAATGACCTCGGATCACTCTTTGGGGATCATCGGTGGAATGGGCCATGACAGCAAGAACTTGACTTTGCACTAAGTAGATGAAGCTTTTCTTTACATAAGACAAACCACTTGTTATCTGCCAGCATCCTTTTCGTGTGTATGGGGGCCGAGAGCCGTGAAGGGAGGGAAATCCCTCGGGATAGAAATGCTCTGCTTCACTTCCTGATTCTCTTGCTCTTGAAATTGCACCCTGCCCTCTTCACGGTCATGGCAAAGATCCCCGCATGTGCATATCGACACACAAATGAGCCATTTTATGTGTGCAGTCCCATACCCCAGGGTCTTGTGGAGCCATGAGCTATTGCTGTGCTCAGGGTGGGCGAAAGTACTTGACCTTGGCCCCTCCCGGCTGCTCGAGGTGCTTGCACTAACCGAAGGCTGCAGCGGGGAATGGTTTTGCTGCTAATCGCCAACCTGTCAGACCCCGTGGCCCTCATTTGGTATTCTCGGTACTTTATGTTTCCGGTCAATTTTTAAGAAATCAAGTCTGTTATATTCGTTTTTTTCAAAGAGGGGCAAATGGAATGCTTCAGCTGCATCAGTCAATTCCTCGTGAGTCGTAAGTTTTTCTTTCCTTCTCTCTCAAACCCACAGTGTGCCATGCCGAGCTGAATGCCATCATGAACAAAAACTCAGCCGATGTGAAAGGCTGCACTATGTATGTCGCCTTGTTCCCATGTAATGAATGTGCGAAGCTCATCATCCAGGCAGGTAGGAGCGGGCCCGTTCCATTTGTCACATTTGCATCGCCGCCTTCTCGGCCGCAGTTCGCTGCAGAAGGGCTTGATCTGAAATCGCTATTGTTTAGATCCAAATTAATTGCACTATCAGCTTTGCAAGGTATTTCCTGTGTTTTGTTTCTGAGCTGTGCCAGGTAGTCTAAGACTAATTGCGTCCTCTGTGATTCTTAGCATGTTTTTAATTTAGTTTGCAACTTCTTAAACTGCAAAGCTGCCGGAAAAACAACACAGGCATTGCATACAATTACTGCCAGTTTACTGTTCCCTGACATGTCATGCATAGATTAGGGGGAGGGAGAGAAATGAACTTCTGTCAGAAGCAAGGTCAGCTGGGAGTCTGTATATGAAATTTTAATTTTTATTAATATATGGTAGAGGTTTTAGGACCCAAACATATCTTTGCATATAAATGCCATCAGACTCAAATGGTACTACTGTAAGTTTTCCTTACCTTATAGTTACTGTAAATCTACACCGTTGTATTCTGAATATTTCACCTTTTTCATGCTGTCACATCTGAGATTCGGTTATACTTTGTCTCCATAAAACTCTCAGCTGGAGATTTAAAGACTGATCATGTTAGCCAGATGTGTGGTTTAAAGGGGCTGTTTACCAGGAGCCCACGGGTCTCCAAGGAGAAGAGGTCCAGTGGTATCAGAGTCAGAGGCTGGCTCCCGGTAAAGACTGTCCTGGGCTCCCCGCCTGGTGATGCGCGACCCTCCAGGAGTTCTCCTCTGCCGGCTTGCACCCAGTACCCAGCTTCCCTGCGGTCCCCTCGGAGGCTGATGGAGGAGCAGGGTCCCAGGCTCTTGGCCCTCCAGTTAGCACCACCCTAGGGGACAGGAAAAGAAGGCGGATCTGCTCTTTTTTTTTTTTTTTTAATATTACTTATTTATTTGACAGAGAGAGAGAGATCACAAGTAGGCAGAGAGGCAGGCAGAGAGAGAGGGAGAAGCAGGCTCCCCGCTGAGCAGAGAGCCCGATGTGGGGCTTGATCCCAGGACCCTGAGATCCCGACCTGAGCCGAAGGCGGAGGCTTTAACCCACTGAGCCCCCCAGGCGCCCGGCGGATCTGCTCTTGGTGGAACTGGCTGGAATCAGTTCTTGGAGCCATTTTGGGAAGCATGGCGGTACCAGCAGTCTTCACTCCCCACTCACCCCCCGGCCCCACCATCTGCCTCTTGTGTTAAGAGTAGTTGCTTTGTGAATTAAGAAATTTGAGGGGCGCCTGGGTGGCTCAGTGGGTTAAGTCTCTGCCTTCGGCTCAGGTCATGATCTCAGGGTCCCAGGATCGAGCCCTGCCTCGGGCTCTCTGCTCAGCGGGGAGCCTGCTTCCCCCTCTCTCTCTGCCTGCCTCTCTGCCTCCTTGTGATCTCTCTTTCTCTCTGTAAAATAAATAAATAAAATCTTTAAGAAAAAATAAAGAAATGTGATTGCCCACAGTAAGGAAAATTTGTTAATCGGATCAAGGCTTGACTACTTGACATGTTTTCACTTTGCATTTGTTAAAAAAAAATCCATAAAGACTGGAGGGCAGATTAAATATAATCCATCGTCCGCTGTATTGGAAGGTGGCAGATAGGTATTTCAGTGAGTGGCCATTGTGGGCAAGCAGACTCGGGAAAGGTGATTCATCATGGACACTTCGGGGCTCTGTCTGCCCCTGCGTGTCTGTCGCAGTAGCTCTGTGTGTCTACACTAATGGGGCTTCTTCTGTTGTTGCCTCTGAAGGTATAAAAGAAGTAATTTTCATATCTGATAAATACCATGATAGCGATGAGATGACCGCGGCGAGGCGCCTGTTTGATATGGCTGGAGTGGCATTCAGGTAAGTGGGACGAGCTTGGGGAAAAGGTGGGTGAAGGCCGTTAATGAAGAAACATACTTGACCTTGCCTGACGTTTAATTTCTTCTCGAGATGCCTGACTTCCACACTTGGAAGCATCTTTTTAAATGCGATGGGCTGAGGATCTCGAGATGATGTGGGGAGTGGATCTTTGAGAGCAGTGACAGGAGTATTGGAAGATAATCTGACGGATGATATTGCACTTAAATATTAGGAGCTTTCTGGGGCTTGGACTAAATTACTCCAGTAGCGAGAAATTGTGAGATTTACAAGTTTTGTAATATTAACATTAAACCTTGGTAAATTTTGCAAATGTAACAACTCTGGCATTGAAAATGTAGGATGAAAGGAACCTGCTAGGTTGAAACACCAGGAATTCTTTTGACAGCAGCATTTTAAATTGACATTTGAAGTCATTTTGACTTTTATGGTTATCTTTGCTAGGCAAAGATTGGGAGCTGTGTTCTCCCTGCAGATACTTTCAACCACCTTCGATTCATGGTGGAAACTTCTTTTGGGACTGAAAGCTTTCAAAGCAATTCCTTTACAGTATCTGTGGTCAGCAGCGGGGTTCTGTAATTAGTAAAGTACCTAGCGCCTTGTGGTCATCACTGGGGATAGAGGTTATGCATAATGAATCTCTTGAACTGGTTTGCCTTCTGAGACTTTAAATCCAGATTATTTACATAATAATAACAAGTAGGTATTAACTGTTTACTGGTTTTTACAATTCGATTAGTCCCCAAATATTTTCTTTTGAACTGTTTTAGGAGGTACATTAATGAGTAAAAATACGTGGTGGGTTTATTTTACATGTGCATTTTTAGAATGTGACTTTAAAAATTACTCCTCACTAAAACTAGTTTTGTTTTTTTGGTTTTGGGTTTTTGTTGTTGTTGTTGTTGTTGTTTTGCTGTGTATACAAGAGGCAAACGAAAATTTACCCTTTATTGCTTTCGAGCGATTCCAAGTTGGCTGCAGAAATTTCCTAGGAAGGAAGATAAATCTGTTGGGAAAGCTAGTAATCGGGGGTCATGTTGTGCAGCTAACGTGTTAGAAATCCTTTGACTCCCTGATAATTCATGAACTCAGCTAGCTGGAGAACATACACACCGAGCCACCCCATGCATCTTTTTTTTTTTGTCTTAGTCTCTGCGGGCTTGTGTTCCTCTCTGTATGGTGCACTGTAATTGGCTCCTATAGAGATAAGATATCAAGGGAATCCTGGGAAATTTTTTCCCTCCCCCCAGAAAATGTAGGTTAAGCCAAAGTAAACAAATTGCTTTAACTACTCGCTGGATAATATCTTGATATATTTTGTTTCTTGTGTTTAGGAAATTCACACCAAAGTGCAGCAAGATTGTCATTGACTTTGATTCAATTAACAGCAAACCGAGCCAGAAGCTTCAGTGAGTTACATCTCATTAAATCTCCAAAAGATTGGGATTATCCTCTTCTAAGAAGCTGCTAATACCTTTCATCTTGAAGTTACACATAACTTTTTAATAGCCAGTACAGCAAAAGTAGACATCTAAAGAATGTAAAGCCTCAAATCTTCCCAACTGTCTCTCTTGTCACATGGAATCTGCATCTGTTTAAACTATTGATTTAGGACTTAAAACCAAGGAGCGTGTAGAAGGCCTGTCACACAGGGCTTGGCGTGGGGTACCTCTTCCTTTGTCTCCTGGTTTGCTGGGCTGCTGGTGGCTTTAGACAGCCGCTCCTCGCTGCCGTAGGTGCCGGGAGGACAAATAAATGATAGTTGCTGTGTTCCTGGTAGGATGAACAGATGCACTGACTTGAACAGCTGGACCAAATGAAGCATAATGTGTAGTGCCCTTGGGGGAATAAAAGATAGGACCCCCCCCCCATGCCAGGAGCTAATGCAGACATATTGGCTTTAGGGCATTGAAAGAAACCTTGCCAGGCACCCACCCAAAGATCCTAGACAGGGTGGCACAGCTCTCCTGAGAAGCGATGAGCACAGCCGAGCCCGGGCCGCCTTCTCTGCCTCTGCTCTCCTGCCGCCCGCGGGGTCCCCGCTTCCGGAAGCAGGACGTGCCACCACCTGTGGGCTGGCCATCAGGGTCGTGTGGCTGGAGGTGGGACGTGCACCTGCTGCTTCTGCCCTGTGGAAGCGTCACTGCTGCTCCGCGTGCCAACACGGTTCACGTCCAAGGCTGCTCGACCCCCAAGGAGTCGAGGAGCCCCTGCCCTGTGAGTGAGCCGTGAGGACGCTCCGCCTGCCTCGAGGTGACCGGTCCCAGGCCTGTGGGGAACGGGAGCTCAGGACGCTGCCGGCGCCGTGTCGTCTCCTTCCCCGGTCGCGGAGGCGCGGGGCTGTGGCTGTGTGTGCTTCGTCTTGAATCTCCTTTCATTTTTATTAAATGTGCTCAGTAACTTGGTTGAGAAAATGGGTTCTCTATCCTAAAGATTATTACCGTTGTAAAGCGCTCTTATGTTTTCATGTTTTTATTTTGTCTCTGAGGTTTCGTACTCTGTATTCTAGGGCGTTCTGTAATTGGCTCCTCACCAATCTTATTAAAATCTTACTAAAACCTACCGCATGGACGTATGTTCGTTTTCATATTTTCACTGTAGGCTTAACTCTCCGTTTCTGTCATTTCTGTGTTGTCTGTGGAACACATCACGGATGTTTTCACGCTCAGAGGACAGTTTGAGGGACGGGGGCTCGGTGCTTGGCCGGGGTTGATGGGCGAGGCGTCTCTGGGGACCAGGTTGAAGGTGTTAAGGAAGTCTCGGGGGCGGGCCATCTGATGGGTCACCTTGTCCCTCCAATGGGCCCCGGGCTTCCCCACCCCATGACACTTCTGCCGCCTTATTCTCTTTCTAAATCTCTTTTTTCCCCCTCTCCTCTCTCCTCCTAACCACTTGGCCCCCTGCTCTAAGATGCATAAAATAAAAGGTACGTAGAAGAAAGAAATCAGAAAAGATACTTAAAGATAGAAAATATATTAGGTTTTTATGTGGCTGCCCATTATGAGTCATGAGCCCTGTTAGCAAGGAGTGTGTAATTTTTATGTCACATTCGTAAATATGTCTAGGGGCTAATAAGCCAGTAATGCGTCTAATTTATTTCATGTTGGTACTATCTTATATTGTGTCCCATTGGTTACATGGAATTTTAGCAGGGGGAAAAGTTATTTTTTTTCCCCGTTGGGAGGAGTTGAACAAGGAAAGATCCTTGCCAGGAAGGAAGTACATCCACCAACAGTCTGTGGTTGGGTCGTTTATGGGGTGGTGATCCTTACAGTGTGAGTGTATAACACTCACCCAGAACTTCCACACCCAGAACGGTTGCTGGACTTGATTCCTGGTGATGGGAGTGTGTAATTATATCTTAGTTTCTGGTAACACTGCAAGAGTGGTGGGATCTTCCTGTCCAGAGAATTCCGCAGATATCATTGTTCCAGTTAATAGAGGTTTGCTTTGAACTGTTGCCTTTGGGAGAAGCATTCCAGAAGGAAGGAGTTTTTGAGCAGTCTTCTGCCTTGCAGGCATTACTAGATAATTGTGGCAAAGGGAGACTATCTGAGATCAGTGTTGCTACCTGTCACGGCTAATAAATGACAATAAGGAAACCATCTTTCACTGAACTGTTGGCAGAAGAACTGCATTTAAAAGGCAAAATTTGTGAGTGAAATGATGGGCGCTCCATTTCCCTCAGACATTTCATCATTTCATGCTTTTCTTCTTCTTCTTCTTCTTTTTTAACAAGTCTGTCCTTAAAGATTTTCTGAAGCCCAACAAGACCCATGTGTTAGCCATCTTTTCCTAAATTACAAATGAAGTAAATAAAGGAACAAACGTACAAAGAAGAATTGAGAAGAGCCTGAATAACAATGTAGGCTTGGACGACCAGTGATTTAAACTTCTTGTGGGCCGGGCCTAATTTCTGATCTTCTGACGTCCATATCCACCCAAGGATTAAAAATATTTAGGTCGAAGAATGGATTATTGCACAAGGCCCCAAGGATGCAGAGGAAGTAGTTCTCCCATTTGGGACATTGGTAAGAAGTTTTAATATTCATAGTTCAGTTGTTTCTGTTTTTTAAAAGTAAGGTCACTTAAAAAATGGTAGTTTCAGCAAGTCATGGGCCAGGAGGCCTTGCCTAAGACTCAGTGGGAAGACCGGAGCTCCAGGGACTGATGACCCCAGATGAGAATTACAGATCACCATTGACAAAGGCAGGCACAATATCTTTGGGCCAGGACTTTTTGGATCCAGGATCACATTTCTAGAAAAAAGCTTGTCATATTTAGACCAATTAATGGGTGCCCATGAATTCTGAAAAGACCTAGAGCTAGCCCAATTTTCCCTTCATAACTGTTGGAGGGGTCTAAAGCCATTTCACCATTAGAGTATATGCATCTCCAAATAATTATTAAATGTCTGCTGGCCATGAGTTGGATTTTCTGGTGGTTCCTAGTTTTCAGTTTGAGATGACCTCCATGGCTAGGTAGCAGAATTGTTTGTTTGATGAAGCTCAACTTGGCCACCTTTTTTTTTTTTGGTCTAATAATCAGATTCATCATTACTTTCTGACTTACCAAAATGGCACCTCTAGAAGAAAATAGTATTTGGGCTCATTTGTATTTTGAGTAATAAAGTAGTTCTATAGCCTGACCCATTAAAGACTATTTTGATTAGAAGTTATGAGTAGAGAAGGAGAGGAGCGGCAAGATGGCGGAGGAGTAGGAGACCGATGATCATCAGGTCCCAGGAATTCAC
>LNAC01000060.1:5578592-5614990 GCA_002007465.1 Ailurus styani | reverse complement strand
ACTCCTCCGCCATCTTGCCGCTCCTCCCCTGCATGTACTTTAAATCAAAAACTAGAGAATGACCTGAATACTTCGAGTATTTTTATATTGGATAATCTCTTCACATTTCTTTTAAAACATCAGTTAATTAAGAGCCCAAGTGGCTAATTAATTTTGATATTTGAGAAAACTGAAGAACTAGAATGTGAAAAGTCTCTGGGCCCTCCTACACAACTCTCATCTGACTTAACATGGATAACTAGCAGCCTTCTTTCACTCAGTGTATTTGAAGCCCATGTTAAGTTCCACTGCACAGAATGTTTTCATCCTTCTCTATTATTGGTCACAATAACAGATAGCACTATCCGCCCAGGCTATTCAAGCTGCAGAAGGAGGGGTCATTGTTGTCAGGGGTGATATGGACTTGATGGACTTTAGAGTCATCTGGATAGTTTAATATATATATATATATAATATATATATATATATTATATNTATAATATATATATATATATATTATATATATAATCTCCATAGAAGACTCCATTCTGGGACCATTAATGTTTGGGAGGTCAGGCCAGGGTTTGAGTTAAGCGTTTCTAACAATTCAAATGATTAGCTGGGGTTAGAATCGCTGTCAATTGAACTCATGGCCTAGAGTTTAAGTATAGTCCAGGGAGGTACACAGAACGTACAGCTGGATGTCTTTAGGTGGAGCATGCACAACTATTTACCATAGTCTTCACCACTGTCTCTCATCACTCCTGGACTAGACATTTAATATGCCTCTTCAGAAGGCATTTGAGTGACAGTCCTGCCATAGACATCTTGATCTCCCTCAATACAAAGAGTGGTCTTGCTCAGCCCCTTGTCATACTCCCTCTTTACTATCATTTATCTTTTTCTCACCTCTCCTCTTCCACTGCTATCTTCTCCACAGTCATTTCTCAATTAGATTAGAGCAGCCCTTCCTCCCTCCCCCTTTCTTCCCTCCCCCTCTCTCTTTCTCTGTCTCTTTCTTCTTACTTCCCTCCCTCTCTCTCTTCTCTTCTCTTCCCTCCTTCTCTCTTTCTCTCTCTCTTTCTTTTCTTTCTTTCTTTCTTTCTTTCTTTCTTTCTTTCTTTCTTTCTTTCTTTCTTTCTTTCTTCTTCCTTTCTCATTAAGTAGGATCCATGCCCAACATGGAGCCCAGGGTGGGGCCTGAACTCACGACCCTGAGATCTGGACCTGAACTGAGATCAAGCATCGGCTGCTCAACAACTGAGCTACCCAGGCACCCCTATGATAGTCATTTCTTAACTGATTTCCCTGAATTACCCCTTAAATTCACGCTAATCATGACACTCACAGGCTTCCATCCATTTGTTACCATTATAGCACCTTAGAGATAAAAGCCACATTTTCTACCATGGTGTAGAAGACTTTCCTCATATGATCAGTGATATCCATACAAACATCCAGCTCTGTGTACTTTCCCACATACCTCCCCTACTCTGCAACCTCCTCCTCAACCCCCTCAACTCTCAACTTGGCCCCTGCTGACTCACCACGATGGCCCAAACCCACCCACACTGCCTATGCCTTAGGCGTCCACACTGTTGGTCACTCCCTAAGTAGGCTCCACTGACATTTCACAACTCTGTGCTTCTGTATGTGCCCTTTTCTCTGGCCAACAGGCCCATCTTGTGGAGTCACTGGTCAAGTCTGTTCATTTCTTTGATTTTCAAATGAACTTTCAGGGCAGAAACTATGTGTGTTTTCATGTATGTTCTAGATCATTTTTTGACATTTCCTCTTGTGATTCTGTGTTTTCTTATTTATAAACAAAGAGATTCTTATTTATAAAGTTCAGCTCTGGTCTACCAGCTTTGAATTTTTGTGCTTATATCAAATTAAAAATGAGTCTAACATCTAGCAAAGTACCCAACACATGAAACACATTCAATAAACATTGAAATAATGAATGAACTAATTAACAAAGCATTCATTTTCCCTGTTTTGTTAATCTCTACTTGACTCCTATTGACAATTTTTCCTTGGACATTTCTATGTTTATTTTCAAATATATATAATTATTCAGCTTTAATTGGGCTATTGTAATGTCAAATTTATTCGGTCAGCACCAATTGAAGAATTTGATAGTAGCTCCATATTAAAACAAAGACGATCTGTAACATGTAATTAGGAAACACAATAAAATTTATAACATAATAATATAGATTAAAGCAATACAGATTAATTTGGACAATTTGGAAAGTGCAAAAAAGAAAGAAAAACAACTACAACCAATTATCCAAAGATAAATACTAATATATTTTTTATTTTCCTCCAGTTTTTCTTTCATTTAGTTTTATTTATTGCATATTGCCTTGATTTTTTTTGAAACTGCAAATTTTATTGTTATTTTTCAGATAACACTTAGGCTTTTATTTATTAAACATGTCAATTTACTTCTAGAATAAACCAGAGAAGATTGGAACCCGGTTGGTAAACATAACTAGATGGAGAACTTTATCCAAGATGGTTCCTAGACAAAAGCAGAGTTTTTTAGGCATTCAAAACAATAGATATTTGCTACATCAGCCTGAGTTGTTTAGTGTTTGTGTGAAGAACTGACCTCAGGAGTAGGGAAGAAGTTCACATGGCAGAAGTGTATGCTGATAAATGGCATGTGGTCAACATTGAAGTGGGCTAGTCAGTGGAAATGAGGTTATCCTCACAGGCAGTTATTGTAGATGGAAAAAACGGGTCATAGTCATTAGGCAACAATACACATTAAGTTATTCACAGTACTTAATTTGTGCCAAATACCATACTGGGCACTAAAAACTCAATGATGAATAAGACCTATTCCAATGAGTGATCTAAAACACCAAACACACAATTATACTATCATGTGGTGAGTATCCCACAAAGAGATATCCTGGAGTAGACAACTGGCAGCCTCGGTTGCTGAATAGGTCTGACTGTAGTTTTCTGGCAAAGCTTTAGACGAATGTATGGCTTAAGATTTAGATGTGCACTCTGGAACCTAAAAGGGAAGACATAAGAGCTAGTTCAAGGGTCGGTCTTCAAGGAACCAGGTGAGAACTTGGTTAGAAGAGCACAGGACAACCCAAATGATTAGTATTGGTATTAGTTTCCCAGGGCTCCAGTAACAAAGTATCAAAAGCTGGATGGTTTAAAAAAACAGAAATTTACTCTCTCACAGTTACAGGGGTTAATTAAATTTATTTGCTTCCATCAATTGAAAAATAGAGTAGCCTACATATCGTCTCCACGTCAGCAGGATTGATTAGTTCAAAGAGATGTAAAGGAGAATCTGTTTCATGCTTCTCCTAGCTCCTGCTGGTTGGCTGGCAGTCTTTGACTTGTAGATGAACCACTCTAATGGCTTGTAGAAGAGCCACTCTAATCTCTACCTTCATCTTCAAATGGTGTTCTCCCTGCATCTCTGTTTCTTCCCTCTGTGCATATCTGTCTCTGTGCCCAAATTTCCCCTTTTCATGAGGACACCAGTCATATTGAATTAAAGACCACTGTAATGACTCCCTTTTAAACTGATTACCTCTGTAAGCTCTATTTCCAACTAAGGTCACATTCTGAGGTACTGGAGATTAGGACTTCAACACATCTTTTGAGACTATGCAGTTCAATACATAACGGTCTCACATGAGTCAGAAGAACATTTTTAAAAGGGTAATTTAGAATAAAAATCTTGATTGACTGGTTTAGGGTTGCTTCTGGGAAGCCATTATAAGACTGGAATCATAGGCTGGCAAAAGATTTTGCTGAAGATGATGATCAAAAGCCAAAGAGGACAGGACATTAAAATGTATCTAAATATTCTGGCCCCTTATTAAAAAATGCTCTCAAAGACCGCAAACTAATTTAGTTAGCCTGTATTTTATAGACTTTTACTTTTGCCCTCTCTTAGCTGTACCTAATTGACTCTTTAAAGTACCAAATATATTTTCTTTTTCTCTCTGGCAGCTGTGAAAGATAAACCTGGATAGTGAGGCAAGAAGGCTCTACACAAATCTGTGCATCCCCTCCTCCATAGTAATTGTTCATTTTTGAGGAAGTGATTATAGTTCTGACTGTAGCTATGGAACCCCAGCTGAAGGAGAAATTACCCATATGATTCAAACAGATTTGAGAGTAAACTAATATTTTAGAATTTAAATATATACTTTGTGATTTGGAGCATATATCAGATGAGCTTTATATCTTTGGTTTATTTACCTAATCAGCATTTTAATACATAAACAAATGTAATTTTATTGTGAAAAAGAAGCTTATATATTATTGCAGGATAGATTGTGGATAACATGCTTGGAGAATCCAGCCAGCACGCTTTGGTTGTAAGAACAAGTTTCTAGTCTGCACAGGACCTGTGTGGACAAGGTAGCATAGTTTTGGAGGAAGAGTACTAGTTTGGCAATCTAATCACGATACTCTTGTTCTTCTCTGCGGTGAACTTTTTTGAGGCAGTGTTTTCTTATCCAAGGACAAAGAAGTTTAGGCTAATGGATCTCCTAGGTTCCCATCAGCTCTAAAATTGTGTGCTTATTTTAAATAAAAAAATGATAAAATAATCCTTTAGGAAGAATGAGTAATATAATCTTTGACAAGTTTCTCTACTCAAGAGTGCTTTTCTATTGATTTCATTATTATCACTTAGGATGTGTAGTTCATCTTGCCTTTGCACAGAATGGAAATTCTACAGATTAGTTACAAAAATAAATAAATAAAAACATACAGAGACGTCCATACTAACCAAAAGCACATCGGACATTTTGTTTAGTGTTGGTTAAAGCCTCTGAAAATCAGTACTGAAAAATTTTTGACACCAAACTTTTGATTTTTTCCAACTAAGAACAGAGAGATCAGCAAAGAGCTCAGCCAACCTGGCCCTGAATGCCTACCAGTTGGCCCCTAGCGAAGGTTTGCTTGATAAGAACCTCAGGGTCGGGTGCATTATGAGTTCTGGTACATTCAGAAAAGGACACAGGGCCTGTCTGGCAGGTTGCCAGGGCCAAGCTCTATAAAAGCGCAGAGCACAGCTTGCAGAGTGCTGGAGAGGGACCACATGGGGTGGGCAAGAGACTGCAGCAGAGTTAAGTTGAGCTGAATGTTCTGGTCAGGGAAAGGTCAGAATCTGGGCAAGTGCGGGAACAGCAGGGCCATGCCAACCCTGATGCCAAACATCAGGGCCATTCCAACTGGTGAAGTCCATTTGTTTTTAATTACCAGTATACCGAAGGGACTTTTGTTTCTTGTAAATAAGGATGACAAACAAATTAAGCTCCAGCAGGTGCAACAAGCTTATTTTGTCCTGAGCTAAAAGTGTCCTAGCTAAGATGTAACTTGCCAACAGAGCTGATGACAAGGAAGGTACTTTTTTCTTCCATGTGAAAACTTCTGGTGGTAGTTTCTAAGCAAAGAGGAGGTGCGCAAGCAAATGCAGTTGTTGTGGCAAATTATATTCTTTTATTTTAGCATGATTATTAAGACAGTTACTGATGGTTGCCTTGTTTTGATAGAAGAAGTTTTAAAACTTGGTGTCTGAGCTCAGTCTTGCCGAAGTTTGAAGTTTTCATCCAAGAATCTTTAGTGGCTGTCTGCCATTTTGAACAGCTCCCTAGAGCACATGGGTCCAGCTGTTTCACTGAGCAATGTTATGGTACCATTTCTGAGGGGGATAATGAAATTCCAGCATACAGGATTGTGTCTGTAAATCAAAACTTAGACTGTGAGGAACCAGATTTTCCCCTAGAGTAACAGGAATGAGGCATTAATATGGTAATTTGAGTCTGAATTCAGCCCCCTTGCTCTTTTGAGTTTGTATTAATTCCTCCATTTATGCCTGTGCACACATCAGCCAAAAAATCCTTTAGTGGAATGGACAACCAGCTGTCCAAGGTGGGTGAGGTCTGGTCCTTCACGGAAGCAGAGACACAGATTAGGTGTTCTCCTGGGGATACTGCCAATCAGGTTCCAAAAGCACAGCTTATCTCAAGCAAACTTGGTTCCCCCTAGAGAACTTTTAAAAGAGGATTTGTTTTTGCCAAGATTCTCCTTTGGTTTTCAGTTTAATTAATAGTGATCCAAAAGAACCAAAATAAACTACTTGTGGTCATGTGTGAATGCTGAGGTCCTCTCTTTCTTTTGTGAGATATTTATATTGAGCTTAGTAACACAGAAACACCCAAAAGGACTATTAAATGTAAGGAAAAATAAAGCCTAGATGTTCTAAAGTGTATTTTTCCTTCTGTTTCTCTCTGGGGTTAATTATTTAAGAAATTCTGATAAATTGTAAAAAATTTTTTTGCCAGAAGCAAGAAGTGTTTATAATATCTATACCATATCATTAATAAATAGAATTGTATTAGGGCACCTGGGTGGCTCAGTGGGTTAAAGCCTCTGCCTTCGGCTCAGGTCATGATCTCAGGGTCCTGGGATTGAGGCCCCCATTGGGCTCCCTGCTCAGCGGGGAGACTGCTTCCTCCTCTCTCTCTGCCTGCCTCTCTGCCTACTTGTGATCTCTCTCTCTCTGTCAAATAAATAAATAAAATCTTTTAAAAAAAAGAATTGTATTAGAAGATGAAAATAGTTTTTCTTATACTAGTTCAGAATTTGGCTCACTCAAAGAAAAATCTATTAAAACTGCACTATGGGGCAGACATCATGTGATGAGCAGGGGATACAAAAATAAAATAACATGGTGTGGTTTTTAAAGAGATTTCACCTATGAGGGAGTCAGATATAGGAACAACAGGCAGTATTATTATTTAATTGTTAAAGTGGAATTATGCACATGGTTCTGTTTGCATATGAAATAAGTAGAGACCAAAGAACATTTTACAGTGGAGGAGGCAAGTGAGTCAGCACTGAAAGGGCGCATTGACAAGAGGAAGTGTGGGAGTAAGAATGTAAATAAAGTTCAAGGGGAAAGTCATGGAGATAAGATTGCACTGATGAGTAAATATCAAATCATTAAAGGAATAAAATATTTTTAGTTTTCATATAGCATCTACTATGTTATAGATACCATGCTAGGCCATGGGAGGGGTTAATAATATTCATAACAGGTCAATAGTATAATCGCATTTTCCTGTTAAAAATGTTACTCTGAGAGAGAAAAATCTCAAACTAAAGGTTCAAGGGAATAGATAGAATATTATTATAATAATATTTGCAGTAACAATATAGCAGGAAGGGCATTCTACTCCAAATTTTGAAATAGTTTCTTCCCCTTTTACCCTCCCGTTCCTTTACTAAATTAATATCTTCTCACCTTTCACATCCTTAAACGTCATTTCTACCAAGGGACATTCCCCAAATACACAGACTAGTGTAAGTCTCTGAATGCCACCTTGAATATTTTCTTCATGGCACCAACTGCAATTAACTAGCTTTGCAGTTGTTTGTCTAACTTCCATTATTCATCAGCTTGTTGACATCACAATGACAAGGATAGTTAGTCTCTCTTGCCTAACAATCTCTAGCACATAGCAGGTGTTTTCTATATTTTTTGTGTAAATAAATGACAGGTGGAGAATGTAATATGGGATAAAAAAAAGATGTGTAAGAGGAACATTGAAAAGTAGATCGAAAGAGTTGGCAAATGAACAAAAGTGGAAAATAAAAGATGAATCCTGGATGACTCCCATGTTTCTAGCCTGACAATTGGACATGCTATTAATCAGAGTTATGACTAAATTGTGGAGAAAGATTTTGACTTAAATTTGAGCCCTACTATATTAATTGGATCACAACTCATAGTAAATTAAATTTAGTTTTCTTTAAAAGGATTTGGTGTCATTCTCGTCTCATACCAGTATATTTTCAAAAACTTTTAGTGTGGAATGTTTCTGTAGAAGAGTAACACGTACAATTTATGTTGATTATACTTTGCATCGGATTCAGAAAATTACCTCTCTGTATTTCTGTCTTTATATTTTGATGTTTCTCCAGTGTTGAGCTGGGCTCCTTTGGCATACAGCATGATAAATTTTTAAAGTTTTCTACTACATGATATTGAACTTAAGGTTTAGAGAAGCTGAGGTGTATTCTTACCTTTGCAATCAGACCTGGTTTTGGTACAGGTTTGTGCTTAGATGTGAAATGAAAGTAGAAATAAAAATTTATAATTATCTTAATATTTAAACATCTATGTAAAACCTCATTCCAGTTAAAAAAGGTTTTCAAAAGCAGCAGATAAGTTTTTGACATCAAAACTTGCCATGCAAACATTTCATTTATTTATTCCCTTTATTTAAGTGAAAAGTATTGTCTGTTTCTTTCCAGTTGCACACCGAGAAAAAGAAAAAGAAAAAGAAAAAGAAAAATCTGAAAAGAAAGGTATGGAGTTATTCTTACTCTGTTCTTACACATTGACCCCTTCCCCTCTGAACTCTTCTTCTTTACATCCAATTTTTTAAAATTATATTATGGTATTTTCCATAGAACTGAATCTGTAAAGTAATTTCTAGGTTGAAGTGAACAAAATACTTGAGACTCAAACTCTGTTACCATTTTACTCTCTAGAAATGTGTCTATTTTTCCCCTGGCAGTTGTGAGACTGCCTTAGTCAACAATGAGGATAATATTTCACAAAATATTTGTTCGCTTGATAGGTAAGAAAATATACTCCATTATTTTAACTTGCATTCTTTGATTACCTATAGGACTGGAATTTTTTAAAAAATTGATTTGCATATATTTTTTAGAACCTGCAATGCAGGTTCCTTGTTTAACACATACAGAGACCTTGTGAAAAGCTTCCTTCTGCCTTGTTCCCAGCCTCCCAGATCCCATTCCATCCTACCCACTCCTATACACAACAAACCACTTTTATGAGTTTTACACGTATCTTTCAGAGCCTCAATCTGCATTTATAAGATAATACAGATTACTGTTTCTCCCTGTTTTGTTACACAGAATTTAATGTGTCCTATAGTCTAGCTTTTGTAATTTAATAATATACCTTAGAGATGTTTCCATATCAGAAAATAGGTATTTTCCTAGTTTTATTTTAAAAAGCTTCATGGTATTTAAGTGAAGATATTTTCTTCCATTATATCTTTAAACTGCTTATTATTAGTAGATTGAAGGATTTAAATATGATTTTTAGTGATGTGTATTTCTTATGTAACTGCTCACACTCATCACCCATTTCTCCTGAAAATACTTGGCCATGTAATTTGGGTATATTTTCCTGGTCTGTCACTTTTTCGGATATTTTTCTCCGGTTTTGTAGTTAAAGCTAGGGTTTCTGTTTGTGTGTATAGACATGTGTGAGTGCATATATGTGTGTATGTATATGCGTGTTTGTGTTTAGATTCTTGAATTTTTAAGTGGCTAGATATGTTGATATTTTCTTTTGGTGTTTCTGCTTTTGAGTCTTCATTAGAAGATTAATTAAATAGTTACTAATATTTCCTCAAGTTTTAAAAATTAGTTTCATATTTCACATTTAACTTTAATTCATCAAAAATCCATTTCAATGTATAGTGTGAAATAAGACTCTAACTTTTTGCTTTTGCTTTAATAATGTAGGATATTTGTGCTAGATTTCAGTTGATTTATATATCCGCAATATGTCTAGCCTGCTATCTTCTGTGAAACATTCCACTTATCTGGAATATTTTATAATATTTTAGGAATCAAATCATTTGAAACATGTTTCAATCTTCCTTAGTCTATACTCATATTTAAAATTTTGAATTAAATAATTGTAGCTTTATTAATGTTTACTTAGTAATAACATCCATGAATTTCAATATAGCCACAATCTTTGTTCGAGAAATAGGTGTCCATTTTCCTTCTGCTATTAAATTATGCAGAATTATTGGCATCAGGTTCTATGTACTCTGACTCAAATAATCTGATATTTCTCATGACTTTTTTCAATTTTCACAGTGGCTAAATATTTTTTGTTAAAAAGTAGTTGAGAATTTGTTGCCCCTAAATTATAAATGTTATGGGAAATTTTCAAATTGGAAAGCAGAGCAAAATGCTTCATTTTAGGTGTTCTATGTTTTGTTGTAAACCAATTAAAGGAGCATGCTTTTTGTGAAGTTATTATACTGTAGCCCCATGACCTTGTGTGAATTGTGCCTTTCTTAGCTTGGCATAGTACTCCTTCAGCTAACATTGTCCAAGCTATTACCCATAACCACAAATGGTAGTGGAGATGGCTGTGGGGCAGGCAGAGAGGTTGAGAGGCTGACACTCTGGCAGGGTGGGGAGGGTGGGAGGGGTGAGGGAGTGTGGGGTTGGGGAGGGTCACCTGATGTTTCATTAGCCCTGCAATTGCCAGGGTCACTTGGCCTTCAAAAGAGCATTGCAACGACATGGATGGAACTAGAGGGTATTATGCTAGGTGAAATAGGTCAATCAGAGAAAGACAATTATCGTATGATCTCTCTGATATGAGGAATTTGAGGGGCAGAGGGGGTCGTGGGGGGTAAGGAGGGAAAAAATGAAACAAGTTGGGATCAGGAGGGAGACAACCATAAAAGACTCTTAATCTCAAAAAAACAAACTGAGGTTTGCTGGGGGTTGGAAGGGGTAGGGATAAGATGACTGGGTTATGGATTTTGGGGAGGGTATGTACTATGGGAAGCATGGTGTATTGTGTAAAACCGATGATTCACAGACCTGTACCCCTGGGACAAAAAATACATTATATTTTTTTTAAAAAAAAGAACATTGTGCTTTCTTTGAGGCACTTTGTGTGAGGTTTGCCTTATCTCTCCAAGATTCTGGAAAACTATTCATCAACTGTATGTTAAAAGAATAGTTTTTTAAACACATATTTAAGCACAATTTTTTCTTTTAAAATGTAAGTAAAGCTGATGGACATTAATATTTTTATTATATAGTTGGAGAAATGGAAATAACTGGGACTCCAATTTTTTACTCTAATAATTTGGCTCTTTCCTTAACCCAACTCTTTAATTAAATATCTTATTTTTTCATTTAATTTTCTATAATTTCTTTAATTCCCATTATTCTCCAATAAATAATACATTAATGTTGAAAAATGTATGGAGGTTTGGAAAATTACCAAACCACACACAGTTTAATACATTTGAGCAATGGCTAAACTGCATGCATCTCAGAGTTCCCTTACTTATTAGGAGTTAGAGAAATAAATTCATATTGATTTATTAATTTATTACATAACAGTGAGAAGGTATATTTCAGGTATCATGTTAAATACTACTCAATTAAGAAGTTGCACTTGATCAGTAATCATTTGGGATTACATTATACTTTATTGGTCGTTCTTTACCAAAGGTGTATTTCTTAGGGATTATTTGGAAAAACTTTCATTAGAGTGGAGGACATTTGGTAAAGTAGCAACCACAGATGCTAAGCATTTTTTCAATGCAGAAGACAGTCCCTTATAGTAAGAAATTATTTTCCCTCAAATGTCAATTATGTCCTTTTTGAGAAACACTGTTCTGAATCAAAGCTCTAATTCTGATTTAAATTTTTATTTTAATTAATCATAGAGTGTTTCTTCCTGATAAAATAGCATCTTTTGACAAATTATTATAAATTTGCTCTCTCTGTCTTTTCTGAAAACTTTATCTATTTAAAATAATAATTTTAAAAAGGAGAGTGAGACTAGTTTTCAAAATGCTTTCTAAATCTTAATGCCAAGTCTTTTAAATTGGGCTTTATACAGCTATTATTACATTGGTACCTTTTATTTCTAAATCAGGCTTACTAATGTCATTTATCTTTAAAATTGTTCATGATTCTGGTGGCTATAAAAATTGAGATAAAGAGAAAACTTGGTCTTGAAATCTACTAAAAGCATGTACTAATATAAAATTTTCTGTTTAAGCAACTCACAAGGAAAAAATTGAGAAAAAAGAAAAACCAGAAAC
Organism: Ailurus styani; assembly: GCA_002007465.1. NCBI lineage: Eukaryota > Metazoa > Chordata > Mammalia > Carnivora > Ailuridae > Ailurus > Ailurus styani. The sequence continues at coordinate 5,603,102 of LNAC01000060.1, read as the reverse complement.
AAAGAAAGGTAACTTTTCCCTTTATTCTTTCCTTCCTTCCCTTCTTTCTTTCTTCCCTCCCTCCCTCCCTCTATGTCCCTTTTTCCTTTCTTTCTTTCTTCCTTCCTTCCTTCCTTCTTTTCTTTCTTTCTTTCTTTCTTTCTTTCTTTCTTTCTTTCTTTCTTTCTTTCTTTCTTTCTTTCTTCTTCTTCCTCCCTCCCTCCTTCCCTCCCTTCCTTCTTCCTTCCTTCCTTCCTTCCTTCCTTCCTTCCTTCCTTCCTTCCTTCCTTCCTTCTCTTCCTCTCTCCCTCTCTTGCTTGCTTCATACCCGACATGGAGTCCAATGCAGGGCTTGAACTCAAAACACCGAGATCAAGACTTCAGCTGAGATCGAGTTGGATACTTAACTCAATGAGTCACCCAGGTGCCCTCCCCCTTTATTATTTCTATAACTAAATTTTTTATTGAAAAGATTACATTTTGGATTTCAGAGAACTGGATGATTTTAAGCATTCAGCATTTCCTTTACGTAAAAATTAATTTGGTCTTACATTTAAAATTTAATATTTTAGGGTACCTGGTTGGCTCAGTTGGTTAGGTGTCTGCCTTTGGCTCAGGTAATGATCTCAGGGCCCTGGGATGGAACCCCCAACCAGATTCCCTGCTCAGCAGGGAGTCTGCTTCTCCCTCTATCCCTCCCCCTGCTCGAGATCTTTCTCTCACTCTCTCAAATAAATAAATAAAATCTTTTAAAAAAATAAATAAATAATAAAATTTAATACTTTAAAGAATTATAAAACTAAATACTTAAAATAATGGAGGCTTTGAAAATCTGAGAGGAAGATAAAAGTCTTTTCCATGCATGGTGGGAAGAAATTGGAACCCCAAGACCTTTACCACTTGCTGTCATCCCCATAGATACATTATATTATGTGGCAAAGAGCACTTTGCAAAAGTAGTTAAGGTTGATCTAACAGATGGAGATTATCCTGGATTATCTAGGAAAGCTCAGTGCAATCTCATGAACATTTAAAGCATAGAGATGTGACACAAGAGAAAGAGAGATATGAAGTGTGAGAAGGATTTGCTCCCCATTGCTGGCTTGAAAATTGAAGGGAGCACGTGGACAGTGTGAGAAGAATTTTGTCAACATGTTGAATAAATTGCACCTTCCCCAGAGCTTCCAGTAAAAAATGCAGCCCTGTTGGCAAATTAATTTTAGTCTCGTAAACCTTAAGCAGAAAACTTAGTTGAGCCACATTGTGCCAAGACTTTTGAACTTTGGAAACCAGGAGATATTAAATGGATATTGTGTTAAGCAGCTAAGTTTGTGGTAATTTACTACTGTAGGAATAGGAAACAAGCACATCATATTTGGTTTATAGCTTTTGACCAGTAGTACACTTTGAATTAATTTTAGAAGATTCAAATTCAGGATTTATTTTTTTAAGAAGAAAGGATAATGCATATATCTTGACTGATACTGATATTTTAAGCTATTGAAGACCAAAAGTATCTTAATAATATACCCCCAAATCAGTTAGAATATCAATGTAATTTTATATATTTTGGAGGATTATATAAATACTAAATTATAAATTTAGCATTCTAAATTTATTTGCAATTATAATTTGCAATTGCTTGATGTTAAAAAATATGGATTCTAACTGATAGCTCAATCTTACCTTCTAAATTTAAATTTCCTCTTCCTATTTTAAAATATAGGTTTTATGTGACCAGTATGTTAGAAATCTCAATTCAGTATTTTCAAGGGACTAATCATTCAAATAAACATTGGAATCTACTTTCATAATTCAATATGTTTATCTACCCAATGCAAAATTAAATATTTGAGGCAGATACATTTTTTACTAAATTTTTCATGAGATAATTAAATTTCATTTTATTAAGATAGATGGATTATAAACTAAAACTTTATTTCCTAGAAGGCAGCATGAATTTAGTCTTAAGATGAGATTTATTATATATATAATTTATATCATATATATAAATATATATTATTTTATTCTATTTGGTTCTCTTGTGTTTGACAGATTTGAAAGAAAATAAATTCATATATATATGAAATCTTAAGGCTGGTAAGGATCTTAGAGGTCATCTCACCTAGTTACCTAACTTAACAGATGAAGAAACTGACCTTCAGGGAGAAAAAACAATTTGCCCAGATCATATAACTAGCATGTAATTAAACCAAGACAAAAGCCCAGGTGAACTGAGTATAAGTTTAGTATTCTTTCCAAAGATAAATATAGGTCTTCAAGCATCAATTATTCCTTCAATAAATATCTATTTAATACTGTACTAGTTATTTATTGCTATAAAAAATTACCAAAAATTTAGAAACTTAAGTCAATGCACATTTATTATGTCAGCTTCTTTGGGTCAAAAATCTGGGCATGGCTTAGCTCAGTCCTCTGCTTCACAATGTCTCACAAGACTGTATTCAATGTATTAGACAAAGATACAGTTCCACCTGAAAGCTCAACTGGAGAAGGATAATTTCTAAAGTATTTACATAATTGTTGGCAAGATTCAGTTCTTCAAGACCTGTTGAATCAGGGCCTCAGTTCTTTCTGACTGTTGGCTGGAAGTCATTCTCATTTCCTTGCCACGTGAGTCTCATTAATATGTAGCTGGATTCATCAAACTTAGCAAGAGAATCATCTAGTAAGACAAGAATAATCTATGTAGACTAATCATGGAAGTCACATACTATTGGTTAGCAGCAAATGAATAAGCCAACCTATATTCAAGGGAAGAGGATTACACAAGCATATGAATACCACAAAGTGGAGATCATGGGTGGGCCATCTTGAGGTCAGTCTGGCCTGCCACAAAACACAAATTTTTATTTACATACTTATATTCTTATGGGGGAGATAGATGTAGGCAACCTATATATGTATAAATTGTGTGTGTATAGACACACACACAAATAGAAGCTTCCTTTTTATTTTATGTATGTATGTATATATATATTATATATATATGTATATATATATGTATGTATATATATTATGTTAGGAATATAGGAAACACATAGGAAATGCTCTTTGCATAATGGATAATTTTGGGGAAAACAGAATAAGATTGAAAAGGTATTCATTATAGTATGTGATAATTAAGTCAGAAACAAAGATAACCTATTGTATTTGAGAGGTATGACCACAGTTAAAGTAAAATCTCCCTCCCAAGGCTTTGATTGTCAGAGGCAGTACCGTGGAACACAGCACATTTCATACTCTATTTCAAGCACAGCCTGTCAAGAACAGCAACTCTTTGAACCACCTCAGGACTTCCTCCCTGGTACAAGTGGACCTGGTACATGTGGACCTCATATTCATTGTGAAAACTAGCCTATTCCTATAGTTCATTAAAAATAACAAAGACAGAGAAGAAATAAAAGAGATGATGGCAAGAGAAGCAACTGGGGTAAACCAAGTCCAGGCCAGGCTGTCGAACTGGCTGGAAAATGATGATCTTCAGATATGGGTGTATTGGATGAAGTAGGGGAGGTTACTACTTATTGATCACTTTCAGAAGACAGTTGTTCTCCCTGGTTTGTGTATATTTATATCTCCCCTCATATGTCTTAAAATACATTTTTGGTATCATCCTTAGAGATTAATATGAATAATATTATGCAATTTAGTGTAATGGGAAATGGATTAGTCATTTTGGTTGTAGTGCTTCTACTCCTGCCTTATTAGTGGCACTATGTTTGGCAAAAGGTTTTTCATTCCTAGATTTCTCATCTGTAAAATGAGTATAATATAGTAATCCCTGCTATGCATCAAACCCTAAGTTCTGGGAAAACTCCAAAGAGCTCTAGGAATACAGGATATGAGGATTTAATATTAGAAATTCCTATGTAATTATTTTGCAGTGTCCAAATTCTTCTATTCACATTATTTTTGCTTATCTTCACTTCTTCCTTAAAGGAAGAAATAGTGACAGTGGTAAATTTTTTTTTAATGAGAGAAACTGAGGAACAGAGAAATGAAGCAGTTGGCAGTTCTTCATGAATGAGAGTTGAAATTTGTTTTATCCTAACCCCAAAAATGAATAGTATGTTAGTATGTTTATTGGATAATGTGATTTCCCAACTCTGGCATTAGACATTTTGATTCTAGTACAGTCACTAATGGATAAGACTCGTTCCCAAGTGAATTAAATTTACTGATGTCTTTCTTTTGATTAGACCATTTTATTTTTTTATTTGACAAAATCATAAATTAAATATCTTCTTAAATAAAACTGGATGATTTGAATACAGCATGACAGTACTTTTTGCTTTTTCATTCCATAGTGAGATCCTCAATCCAAATGTCACTGAAGTTCTTAAAAAAAAAAAAAGAAAAGAAAGAAAAGAAACAACAATAGGAAAAATATTTTGGCATAAAATTTAAGAACACCTACCCAGTTTGATCAAAATGAATAGCAGTTGAGTGTTTCTTTAGTATCATGGTATTTACTCCATTATAATATCCACATCATTGTTGAGTTCTTACCCATTTTAATGTGAGGCAAACTTATTTGTTTCAAATATGAAGCTCACTGACAAATGTCTAAAATAGGTAAGGAAAATTTTGTTATTTTTATACTTAAAATCGCTGATAAAATGAGTTTCTTTTAGATATGGTCTTGACTTGAAGAAAATTATTTTTGCTCATTTGTAAATTATTATGGCATTAAAGGTAGATCTGAATTTCATATATTGTTAATTCCATGGTGTGAAGTTAAGTTTAAATCAAATGCTACCTACAAGTGGGCAGGTGTCATTTAATGTAACAAAAATTACAATTTCACACACAAAAAGTATAAACAAAAAACCAGTTGGTAAATCTTTCGAGTTTTGTCGAGTTCATTTTAAACACATATTTACGTATTCAAACTATTTATTGTTATATGCGTACTATATGTACAAACTTTCTGTTCTCTCTTCTTGATCAAAAGTGCTAATTCAGTAAACATTTATTTTGTGTTTTCCCTGAAGAAAAACACTATGTTAGCTATTATGATGCTATAAAAATGAACAAATCATTCCTATCCTCAAGTTGCTCTGTCTGGGAGAAAAGAGAGGTGTGTGAACAATCACTTGTGATACAAGGTATATAACAGGGAGAAGCAGGTATGCCTTAATAAAAGTCGAGGCAAACTGAAGCTCAGGTGAAGGAATAATTAATTCCAATGGCCTTGCATTTTGTTGCATATGCACTGAGCACCAAAAAATTTATATATGTGGAAACCATAGAAAACATAAAGAACGAAACCTGGCAATGTTTGACATGTAGAAAATACATGAGATATTCAAGAAAGAGAAAGTAGTCTGGTGGAGGAGGAGACTTTTGGAAAGGTGCTTTGAGAGGAGAGAGAGGACAAAACCAGGTCTTGCAGGGTTTTAAAAGCTATCCTACCCTTTTTTATCCTGCTCATCTTCAGAGCTCCAGCAGCTCGCTCTGAGCCCATGCCATGCTAAGCTCTCTGGAAGAATTCATTAGGTGAACATGGATGAATTGTGTGAGTCTGAGGTGTTGTTGGCGTCTCAGGGGGAACTTCCTCTGCAGCTAGAAAATAATAAATATTTGGTGTGAGATTTTGGAAGAATGTTGATTTAAAGTCATTTTCAGAGAGCTGATGGTTTCAGTCACAGACATCTATGAATCTGCTGTAGGAAAGAGCAGCAACCAGCAAAGGAGATTTAAAAATGGTTTAAAGGAAGTAGAAGAAAATTCCCAATAAAATTCCCATATAGTTAAGGAAGCCACAGAGATATTGGAAATTTGGAAAACAGTGCATAGAATAATCTCCTTCTTTGAAGATTCTCAATAGACTTTAGCTTTGAGAAATTTAGTAACAAAAACTGATTTAAGTTAGTGTTTCTGAATTTATTTGATCATAGGAATAACCCTATACTTCTAACATAGTAGCATCATCTCCCTGCAAAGTTTCTGAGAACAGTCTTTGGGAAGTTTGATCCATTCAATTAAATGCAGTACTGCAGATGATTTTGTTTTGTAAGCCTCAGGAATTATCATTTTCATTCTCTTCATGGGACCTCACAGTATTCTCTTGCATAGTCTCAAATTATTACTTAGTGTACTAAAGTCAAGAAAGTTGATTATAATATTTTCATCAAATTTTTCAACATGAGTGACAATAAAGCCTATATGTTACTTTGACAAATGACATGAGAGAGTGCACATTGCAATAGACTTACTGTGGTGTCTATTGATTATGTGTGGTCCCATAGAATAAATAATGTCCAGCATGTAGAGTCTATATAAACAGTTTCCCACATATGTGTGCTATATTATTATTGCTTTTGTAAAATAATTGAAAGTCTCACAAACTGATTAGTTCACATTTCTAGTTCCTTCTTCCTAAATGAATAAAATATCAAATTAAAAATATGTGTGTATAGAATATTTGTGCATATATGTTGTAACTAACATATATTTTCCAATTTAAAACCCTTTCTGTTCACTAGGATATATGTAAGGGTTTTTAAAAGTCATTAGAATTATTATTTCTGACTTAAGCAGGATCTAATATCTCAATTTCTGCTCTCTTTCCTTCTCCTTTAAAGTCAAATCGTTAGAGCCTGAGTGTTTCTGAGGTATCCTTTAATAGATTTTATTGTTTCATTTCTCTTAGTCATTACCAATGCAAGTAATTTCACATTTATACTCTCAAGAGTTATTTTTAAAAAATACTATGTTCGGTTTCTTGAATGACTTTTACGATATTTCTGTTGTGGAACAAAATGATTATATCCTTTTTTTTTTTTTTAAAGATTTTATTTATTTATTTCACAGAGGGAGAGAGATCACAAGGAGGCAGAGAGGCAGGCAGAGAGAGAGAGGGGGGAAGCAGGCTCCCCACTGAGCAGGGAGCCCGATGCGGGCCTCGATCCCAGGACCCTGAGATCATGACCTGAGCCAAAAGCAGAGGCTTTAACCCACTGAGCCACCCAGGTGCCCTGATTATATCCTTTTAAAAAGGCTCTTTGGTATGGGCATTGCCTTTCACTGAACGTGCTTGTATGTACATCCCCTGTGTATTTCAAATGGCTCCTTGTTGATATGCTAAGCTGGTAGCTACCTAAAAGGTAATGTTTTCATGTACAAATTAAGAAAGTGTCCAACTTGCAAGTGAGCTACCTTTTTAAAGTACTCTAACATGTCACTTCACAGACAATATAAAAGTTAGATAATAATAGTCACAGGTATGTATATCAGGGACACTATTTTTTCCATTGTTTTTCTTTTCTCTTTCTTTTTTAAATTGTTCTTAGCAAGCAACGAAAGATGAAATGCTGTATTGCTAAATAAACAACAATAATCCAACTTGTCTTTAACTCTGTACAGAAGAGAGGAAAGCCAAGGCTGAAGAGAAGATTAAAAAGGAAGTGAAAGGTGGGAAACAAGAGAAAGTGAAGCCAACAGCTGCAAAAGTCAAAGAAGTACAGAAGACACCACCTAAGCCGAAAGAGAAGGAGGGGAAAGAGGCTGCGGCTGTGTCCAAGCATGAACAGAAAGGTAAACATTCACAGGAGGTGGCCAGAGGTTCTAAGAGAACATTGGGCAAGAAGCAGATACAGTAAGATTAAAAACTCAAAAAGACCAAGATCAGACTTCAAATGGGAATTTAAAGACTTGTATAAGTAAATATACCTACCTGAAAAGAAATGCAACAAGTGGGAATTAAAATTCATTTATGGAAAGACTATATCTAAAGATGTATTTGGAAGTATTTTTAAAAGAGGATTTGAGTTAGGTATCTGAAATTACTTGAAGGTTGAGAATGTTAAATTCTTGAGACACGGGATTTCTATTATGATGTAGGAAAGCAATTTTATGTTTCCTACTCTTTGGAGAAGAGCCGTTCAGGAAAAATGACAACAATTTTCAAGGAGTTTTTTAAGGGGTCTATGTTCAAATCCTATAGATAAGTATCATAAAAACTACCCATACATTCCTGCTGTCCCTGCAAGAGCACATAGCTTAGAATATACATTGAATTATTAAATTCGGTTAATTTAATGGGCAGGAAGTTATACGAAAAAGAACTCTCAAGTTTCTTTGCTAGCTTCCCCTAACTGAATTGACGACTTTAGAAATCTCCATATCTGACCCTGTGTGGCTCTTCAGTAAGAGTGATGTCAACCTTAAATCCCTACTTCACAGAAATAGAGCATTTAAATGGAGGTGGAATATAAACCTGAAATTCTTTATGGAAAGGTGCTATGGAAACATAAAAGGATGGGGTATTCAGAGGGCAGCCAAGGGCTTGTCCCACATCTCTGTCCCTTTTGGAATCTGTTTTTCCTGAAGTCTATTCCTGGTGGGCGCTATGCTGCTACACAGTCCTAAGGCTTCCTGAATAGAATATGGAATCTACTCTGGAGGGGCTATTCCTACAAGTGTTTCTTTGGAGTGTTGCAGAATAAAAGTTTCCTTTACTTTGGTAGTTTCTAATAGTCATATTTGAGGACGAAATTTAAGGAATGGTTTCTATGAGATTTTCATTAAAAATTTTGAAAACTTTATTACTGAGTAAGCTATTTGGACAGTGTAACTGAAAAGAATTTTCGCCATTATAAGACACAAGATATGAAATTTGCAATCCACACTTTTTTTTCTTTTAGATTCCACCTACAAGAGAGGTCATGTGGTATTTGCCTTCACAATCCTCTCTTGTATTTTGGCTTTGAACCACTTTTTCCCTTGAATTCACAAGTAATATTTATAAATTTTGATTTATTTGACAAAAGATATATATTTTTTGAAAGTATATTTTTGAAAGGAAAAGAAAGAAGGAAGAAAAAAACTTTTGACTTTCTCTTTTTTTGTGACCCACAAAATTTTGAAATAAATGAAAATCACCCAAATTTAAAATACTGTGGACCACTAAAAAAAAGATTGGGATTAAAACTTTGGAGCCCTAAAACTTTTGTACAATTTTAAAAATGATTACATTGCCTTGAAAAAATAAAAAAATTGGTTATTACCTCTCTTAAAACTATATATTATTTCTGAAATATTTTGGTAGAAAACAAAAATAAAGTAAGTAAAGAGAACATATTTTGAAAGGACTATTTTACTGTGATAGGAAACAGGAAAATTAATCTCCTGAGTCACTGATATATCTATTTAAAATGATTATCAAGGTCCTAAAATACTTTGCATTTTAGATTGCTCTTTAAAGGCGGAAATAATTACATGAAACCAGCTGAAACATACCAAGTATATTTTTATTTTTTGTCTATAAATATAGTATATAAAAAAATTTATGCCACTTATATACGGGAGTATCAAAATACTTATCTAACAACTAGGAACATGAATAAACTGTTTGATGTCCATTTTTAGTACCTTTGGGTTTTTTTGTGGAGGGGGCACATTTCATTGATGAAGACACATCACTGGAACATTTTAAAATAATGTTTATTTTCTAGGTCACATATATTGTATTTCATTCGTATCAGTAATCAGAATTATTAAAGATAGCGTTCTATTACCATTTTCATTTTCAATCTATGGTTTTCATTTCCACACAAAGAACTATTTATCTCACTTATGTTAAAAGGACATTCAAATATCACTTAAAGTTAGAAACAAAAGCACAAATGTGATTTTTATCAGCTAAGTAAATGCATTTGCTAAAATAAGGCTCCCTATTAAGATAGCTACCATCAATTTAATAATTGTATCATTAGGCAAATAATCAAAACTTTACTTTTCTAATTCCTGGTCAGACACATAAACATTATTTTTTAAATTAAGCGAAGATTCAAGAACACTTATTTATAAAAAACCGAATCACATGGTTTCCACTAAACATGATAAAGATTCAATGTTTTTTAAATAATCTATTTGTGAGGTGGCTCTGATTTTGAGACTCTTGTATTGATGATTTAGTAAAATAGTTGAGTAAGTTCTCCTTTGAGCAAGGGATTATTCATTTGCTTAGCTTAAGTTAGGCCTAATGAATCTGAGTCCTTTTCAAATAGATTTCTAAATCGTTCTTTGTAAATAAATAGGGCCTACGGGTCTTTCACTGGAAACAGATTTTTACATGGAGCACACACACTTACTGGCAATTTTTTAACTATATAGTATACATGAAAATATATTCACATGTAATTACTCTAAATATTATATATTTATAAACTATATATTTCCACGTATAGCCCTGGGAATCAGACGCTAGGTATGCACATGCCTACCATAAACTAAACACACACTTATATAACCACATAATCTAGTTTTTATGGACCAATCTTAATCTATTGAAAGTAGGGTGAGAAAGGTTGACATGATCAGGCATTGCTCTCTGATCTTCTACGGTCTGTGGCAAATCTATGGGGAAGGAAGAAAAAAACACCAAACCTCCCCACTGCTATGCTCATTCTTTCTTTTCTTTCCCCTCCACTGCCTCCTCCTCTTCCTCTTTCTCCTCTTTCCCTTTTTTCTTTTCTTTCTCTTCTACCTTCTCCTCCTCCTTCTTCATCTTCTTCTTTTCAATCACTGTTTCAAAATTTTGGCAGGCAGAGAGTATAGCTAGTATGAATTTACCATAGAGCAGCAGACAACACGTGTCCCATGCTTGTAAAAGGTTTGGGATTTTCTTTACAGTTTCCCTTCTGTTGACATTCTGCACCCAGAATTCATTTTCTCTCAGCCGCCACTCCACAGGGAACATGGACAAGTCAGCAGATGAATGACATTCATCACTGCTCCTTGAAGAAGAGAGACGTGGTCAGCATGTGTTATTCCTAGACAATGTTCATTTGGGGAAAAAAATTAAGAAGTGGTGACCAAATATGAAATCATATGAATGATTATCACAAAGCTATAAAAGTTAGCATAATAGAACAGTTCATGTTTTTTTTTTTTTAAGATTTTATTTATTTGACAGAGAGAGATCAGGAGTAGGCAGATAGGCAGGCAGAGGGAGAAGGGGGAAGCAGGCTCCCTGCTAGTTCGATCCCAGGACCCTGAGATCATGACCTGAGCCGAAGGCAGAGGCTTAACCCACTGAGCCACCCAGGCGCCCCCAGTTCATGTTTTCTTTAGGAAAATTTTCCTAGTTTAATGTTTGAGTTGCATTTAAAGAAGCATTTCTATGAAATGAATCTTCCAAATCAGGAAGGCTTGGTTTTGCTTTATCCTTAGACAGGCGAAGCAGACACATTGGGGGCTGCTCAACATACACTTGCCTAGAATTGCATGTTGTTAAGGTCAACACTCAGGACAGATGGAAATAAGCATCCTGATCTAAAATATTTGAAAATTCTTAATTTAAAATATTGTGAAAATACTCTCGTCTCCTTTTTGGTGGCATTAGAATGCAGTACCATAACATCACTCAAATGAAACAGAAGCATCCTAAGAATTGTAACTCAAACAAAACATTTTCGAATTAATAAAGGATTTTCTTTCTTAAATTGAAAGCACATAGGATTATTGGTGCATTAATGAAATGATGACTTGTGGAGCCAGAAAATACTGGTATAATAAAGGCAAGCATTTTACCTTGGTAATAATCTAACAAAGAAGCTGAAGAGTTTCAGTATACTATCAGCATTCAGTTAAAGAAAAATCTCTGAAGCATGAAGATTTTAGTTAATTCAATATACTATTCCACATGTTACGTGTATAAATATGCCATCACAACTCGGGACAGAGAACCTTATTTCATTTGGGGGGGTTGCCCAACCCTTCAAATTCCAAGTAGTCCCTCCATTCTCAGCTTCTCACACGCACACATTCTCTGTTGTTGTTGCTGAAGGCTATAGTGTCACTAGGAATCACGGTGAAAGAAACAAAAAATTGAGGGATTTTAGATCCATGATTCTGGAAGATAGTTTAATTAGACCTGAAGGGTTTGTTAAAAATGCATATTATAGGATTTAGACTCATGGAATTATAACACATTCCCCACCTTTTTGATATTTAAATTGCCCCTGGAAACTACCTCTGAATTGTAGGAAGGACAATTCTAAAAAGAATATAGTCACTTAAGTACTGAAACAGAGGGGAAAGCTTAAAAATTTCAGGAAGTCTTCCCTTGCTCAACCTCAAATTTGCCATAAAAGAGAAAGATACTTTTCATTTTGCTGTATCTTTGATCCAAATCTCCTAGTCTAGAATTTTGCTCAGGAAAAGAGTTATATCCAGACAAGAGAAAATACTTTTTTTTTTTAAGATTTTATTTCTTTATTTGACACAGAGAGAGAGAGATCACAAGTAGGCAGAGAGGCAGAGAAAGAGGAGGAAGCAGGCTCCCTGCCGAGCAGAGAGCCCGATGCGGGCCTCGATCCCAGGACCCTGAGATCATGACCTGAGCCGAAAGCAGAGGCTTTAACCCACTGAGCCACCCAGGCGCCCAAGAGAAAATACTCTTTATGTTAATCTTCTCACCTGTGTCATAGGATTCCTGTGCCCTGGTTTTAGAAACCCTGGCTATTACCTAGTATATCCAGGAACAAATAGATTCCTGGACTTGACCTGAGAACTAGCCTCCCTTTAACTTCCCACCTCACCCGTGGGAAAATGTGCTGTAATTCAAGAACCAACACACATGCAAATTCTTGAAATTTCATGAGTTTTGGCTTATTCACATTTAGGTACTAATGAAAAGGATTACATTTTAACATTTACTGCAATAACTACATTTATTTTTCAAAGACCTGGAAGAATTTCATAATAGAATGCGTTATTCTAAAAATATTGTAAATGCCCTAAAAAGAATAAGGTTTACAAAAATCATTGTATGTGTGTTTATTATATAGTAACAAGTTTTATTATTTCACATGTTTGATAGACACAATTTCAAACACTTAAGGGTGTGTCATGTTGCATAAATTGAATAAACTCTTGGTCCTAAAGCTGCTTTTGGATTTGTTAGATTAATACAATGCCTGCTTAGAAACATTAAAATGTAAATCATCTTGAACAAGATTAATTTCACAATATGCCTGCTTTAAAGAAAATCTGGTAAATCTATGAAATAGTTCACCAACTGAAATTTAGGTTGGAATGACTTCAGCAGAATCTAAAGTTATGTGAGAATATAAAATTCACTGCTCTCTCTTTAATTTAGAGGGAAAAGAAAACAAATGAACTCTGAAATCATTTGACCAAGTTTGCCCAAAATGTTCAAATCTTTTTTTTTAACTTTTTCCAAAGACCATAGACTAATCAAGATCATAAGATATCTTCAATGAAAAGAACTCAGTTAATTTGCTTAACACTGATATCATGTGATGCTGAAAGTCTGTTCTGCACATACTCTTCTAATTGATGAACATTTCCATGCAGAATACCTAACACGTTGCAAAGGACTTAGCCTTCCTGCCTGCCTTGTCAAGAAAACATTCCACAGCTCCATTTAGACAATTAGCAGAAATGAATAGTTGGTAAAATGTGCCAAGGTGGAAATAATTTCCTCTTATAAAACTTCTGTTTCATTATTGGAAGTGTATATATGAACAATGAGAAAAATTGCTCTAATACGATGACTTTTATAATGAATTTGATGAAAAATATTTTGATTAAAAAAAGAACAACCATATGATATTACCCTGAACTAGTCTGTTTCCGTTTTTTAAGATTATTCTTTTTGTATGGAATAAATCCAACCTTATATTTATTATGTCTTTTTTTACCCTGTGTGTTCATATGAGTGCAAATTATTCCTTCACAGAAAATATTGTAGTAACTAAAATAGAATTGTGTTATTTTGTTTGGTTTGTTAAGCCATTGCTCCTTAGAAGAAAGAAAGGTGTTGATGACATTTTTTTCATTGCTCTTTTTCTTTCTACTCTGTCAGATCAGTATGCATTCTGTCGATATATGATTGACATGTTTGTCCATGGGGATTTAAAACCAGGTATTCGAAACAATTTTTGTACTTGTCTGTTTTAATAGTCTTTGTTTCTAAGACTGTTGGCTTTTTTATGTACTAAACTGGATTTTCATTTTAAAAAATTGCATAATGCATGTGTAGATCTAGAATAAAACCAGTAAAAAGCAGAAGTGATAACTGGCATTAGGGCTTTTAATTTTACTTTCTATTACTGCATGGCTCATTGCAAATAAAGTCAGTTGAAAGCTAAAAAAAAAAAAGCTAATATCTTTATATACAAAAAATGCTAATATCTTTAATAATATCTTGGAGTGAAGAGGTGAATCATCTTATTTCTGGTAAACCTATAAAACCTATGACAATAAAAGTATCATTTTGTTTAATAGTGAAAAATATTCATATTAAATCCATAACAATTCAAATATTTAATTTGTTTCAAAAAAATGGTTTTTTCTCACATGAATCAGGGTCAGCCACTCCAGAGATCTACTATTAATGGAGATAGCCAACCTTAGAATTAATAGCCAACACAATGGAGAAATATTTTTCCTGAAAGCAACTTATCTATCATCTCTCCTAACTTTAATTGCTGCCCAGAGTATAACCAGAGATTCTTTACTAATATCTTAATTAATAATGAATAACTTGATTGCTTGTAGTAGGTCTTTTGAAATTTAAAGACTGGTAATACTATGTTATGTTTGGGGAAACAATTCTAAGAAGATGGAATTGTTAAGGAAGGAGCTAATTTATGTTAGAATAATTGAAGCTGATTGTTTAAAGCAAACTATATATTGGCTGTAAACTATTTTTATGGAGATCTCTCTAAAATGTATAATTACATTTAAGCATGCATTGGCAAATGGGCATATCATATTTAAAACAAGTATATATAATACATCTAAGTCCTAAAAAATTTGAAGATCATGAGAATTTTGGCTCTCCAGAAAATGTAGTTAATTCTAGTAACTTATTCAAGTTAATTTCCACCCCTCCTCTTCTTCATTTTCTTAATCTTTTACTCTTCTTTTTTAACTTTCTTACTGAGTTAGAAACTGAAATGGGAGGGAAAACTCTGAAAAATATAGTGACTCACTTGGATGATGACTCACTTGGTAAAAATGATTGTTAACGTATGTGTATAGTACCGTAGTAAAATTAGATGGAAACATTCAGGAAAGTAGTTTAATATAGTGAAAAAAAGGAGTTTAAGAAAGTTATATTCTTCAAATATTTTGCTTTGAAGAGATCAACTGTTTACTTATATGCACTGTGAATCTATATTCTAATGAGTATGAGTTTTTAAATTCCATTGTTTGAGGAAAATAATGTGCTCTTTGTGCCCCCCAAATTTTTCATAGAGCTACTGATTGATCATAAAATACAAGTTCTAAGAAAATCACAGGACAAAGAGAACCATACATTGCCAAGGTCAATGAAGGATGAAGGATGCTAAGCGTTTAATAGTCACAAAGCTCATCATTTCTATCCAAAAATTTAACAATAGATCAAGATAAGAAGGAATGGTGTAACCATATTTGCAAGAATTAAGGAGAATTCTGCTATTAACCATTCAGGGAGAGCTTTTCTAAAGTCCTATGTGAGCATTTTCTAAATAGCCATGAGTTCAGACCTCTAGTGCTGTCTAATATTCTAACTCCTGGAAATCATTCCCAAGTGCTATAGGATTAGATTTCATAATATCATTTATTACCTTTATAATTGCCTTCCTAATTTATTTCAACTCCCTATTATCATGATTTTGCAGGCTGATTGCTATAATGTTTAAGAAATTAAAGAATATGTATATTAGTATTTCTGGAGAAATACTATATTTCAGCATTTCAGGGGGTGGAAAGGAAGAAGATGGAGAAGGGAAACCTGTATGGTAGGCCTTTTGTTTCATGTAATAAATTTTATGAAACTTCATAGGTGTACAGAAGAAACATTTATATTACCTTTCTTGGTGAGACAATACATAAGATGGAGTAAGAAAGCACAAAATATGGTCTGCATTTTGAAAAATAGGAAATGAGAAAAAAGATTTTTCTGGGCACATTAATTTAGAGAAAATGCAAGTGATAAGACTTCGACTCTGACTGACAATTAGAGAATAAAACAATTCCTGCCAAGTTTATTGCTCTGCATGTATCCAGTATTTATAAAACATTTGTGCTTCCATCTGTTTCTGTTTGGGATTAGTAGAACACCTGTTATTGTTTAGCTAGAGTTCATTATTAATTATTGGTAATGAGTTTTTTAAACTATAATTTGATTTTCCCTCTGGGATAAAGTACTTCCTTTATATAATGTTGCCACACCCTCAAAAGTAGCCCAAATCACAGTTGAGATTTGCAAAACTTTACTAATTAAATGTACTGACACCATGACATAGGTCCCACATTTTGCCTTTTTATCCCATTAAATAAAATACTTCTAATAAAGATAGTCTTAAGATTTTTTTAAAGCTAAGATATGCCTGAAAATGAATTCAATTGCTCTTTTTGAATCTGTAGTGAATATGCACTATCTCATGGTCAGTAACAATCCCCACCTCAATTACAGGGACCTTCTTAATAAGCCAGCATAAAGTGTAAGGATCATATTATTTTGTAGTATCTAATTAAAATTCTCCTATACTGACTAGCTCTACATTAAGTTGAAAAACTAAGAAAATTCCATTTAAACCTAGATAGTGAGTATATGCTACTAAGGCTGGCCCTGTGGGCAATTGGAGTAGATGTATATGTACAATGTATAATTTTAGGGATGTTATGGATATTGAAGTGCTCCCTTCTCTAGAAATATTCTCTCTGCTGTTCTTAAATGATCTAACAATGCTGCCATTAGATCTCTTGATTGCATACATGTTCACATGTTATAGAACCTGTTTTGAATAGTCTCTAACCTGTCTTAGGGAAGAGAGGGGGAGGGAAGGAGAGATAGAGGAGGGAATGGAGGGAGATGGATCCTATTCTCCTAATGATTCACACTTTTTAAGGTTAATGTAGTCTAGTTGTCATTTTCTTATAAGAGAATTAGGAAAACTGGTCAAGGCAGACATTAGTAGCTACACAGAGACTCAATTTATGGTATTTTGTATATATGTATATATATGTATATATATGTATATATATTGTTTTGGTTTTGCTTTTAGAAGTTGATAGTACTGATGGTCAAGATAAATGACTCTAGATTTATTTATCTTTATTAACCTTCCAGTAACTCCAATTTCCTTTTCAATACTTCATTGCTAAGCACATTTTTCTTAAGTGATAGCCGTACCCATAATTTCTTTCATCTATGTGGACTCTAAAAGAACCTTCATGATCTTGTTAGGCATTTTCACATTTCCTCTTCATCAAGGTCCCCCTGGGTCAAATGAATTGCATGTATTGCTGGGTAAAGTCAACTGAGTTAAGCAAGAGGCAAATTTCAATAAGGAAAAAATCACATGGCTCACAGATGTTTTTATATTTACCACAGATAAGGAAACCAATCCTTTCAGTATAGGAACCAGGCCTTGTATGCTTTTGCTTAGTCATTTTAACACTTTCTTCACCTTTTCATCTCTGTATGAAAAAAAAATCATAATCATGAAGCCATTAGGATTAAAGTTCAATACAAGTTAAAGTTTATCCCTTAGAAGTTATCCCAACCACTGACATTCCAGCTACTGTCTGACTTTTACATGAGCTAAGAATTTACGTCAAGGTAATTTATCCTGCTTTCTATGTCATTTACTCTCTTCACATTGAAGGTGTTCACCTATCAAAATCTTCTCTGACTATAACAAGGTGTTCTTTGGCAGCTTATATTCCAATTCTATGGGTTTTAAGTCCACAGCCAGAAAGAGCCTCAAGGAATAAGTTGGTACTCTCATTTTATTAAGATCCTTTTCTTGAACTTCACTTGTGCCTAACTGCGTTTTTGGTTTGATCCTGCTGAGAAGAGGTCAAATGTAATTGCATTATAGTCACTATTATTTAGTGGTTTAATCTAATGTATTTCAGAGCTCAATAGGCTATAATGGAAAAGACTAGGTAAGATTCAGCCTTGCTTTACTTTTCTCTAAAAAACACTGTTCCGTGAAAACATACTCACTTTAGTTTCAAACATCTAATTATTTTCACAAAATAAAAGCTTTGGGAGTTTTTATGTTAACTCCATAAATATTTGTTGAATCCCCTCAGCAAGTTGGTAGTCCAGAAAAGAGATAAGACATGGCATAAATAACTTTATAACCAATGATAAGTTAATAAGTATGCAATAGAGGCATAGAAAATGTACATGTTAATTCCTATATACTAGGAATAATAGTTATCTCCACTTACCACTTGTACCTCTTAATGTTTTTTTAATATTTTAGGTCATTTAAAAAATGGCTTATAGAAGTAAGCATAAACAGATAGTGAAAATTGTGATAAGAACTTAAACATAACAAACTAAAAGTTTATTTCATCAGTTTCCTGATTTTGAAGATGTATATACTCCAAATTGGAAATATCTTCAGGAAGGACCTAACTGCCCATCAATTGTCATTCATAAACCTGCAATATATGCGTTAATAGATACTAGTTCCAGATTTCAAACATACCTTTAATAGGTTCTAGTATAATATTACTTTTGGTTCTTTTAGAATTTGCATCATCAAAATGCAGCCGTTGAGTTTTTGAAATCTTTGAGACTCATAATTTCATTGAAAAAATATCAATCTCATCCCATAATTGTGAGACATTTTTAGATTAATAAACATTACTTAGAATGATAAATCCAATGATTTTTATGCATACACTAATTTCATTCTGATACCTGCCTTTACCTTTCTTTAGCATTTGTCCACTTAAAAATCACAAATTTTGTCACATAGATTTTTATAAAAGATGAAAAAGTTCTATAACATACCCTTCTAACCAAATGAGATAGGCTAGGTTCTTGCCCAAAATATTGCATGATAAAGTCCTTCTGGTTGAAGGACCAAGTGGATGAGAATACCATATTTCCTTTTTGTCCTTTGAAATGAATTGTTCACTCATTGATTCTTGAAAAAATTCATTGTTATCTGAAAATTCACAGTCTGAGATTTCACTTGAGTGATCAATTTCAATTTCACCTTAATCATTAAAGTTTAGCATACTGTTACCTCTCTTCTTGCATTCTTGTCTTCTGACTCATCTAATAACTGAAGTATCTTCCTCTGTCAATTTTCTTCTCTTTGTAGTTATGGATAAAAAATAGAACTTCTAAATTCTAAACCGTGTTCAGTGAAACTAAAAGTAGGCCATAAGAATGTTTCCAGACTTCTTTTATACCTTCTCAAGTGATGATGCATTACTTTAGTCACAACAATAGGGAAACTGAATGATGATGAGATAATGATGGTTTATTTTGCAATTGCATCATCCTTCCAGACAGCTCTATATTTTTTCTATTTTTTCTTATTATTTAAGTCATTTGTGGCATTGTTGGAAATAATTGATGAGTAATAATGAAAAATTCCTAAGCTGATAAAATAGAAACATTCAAGATAGGCTGAAAAAATAAGGCTATATAGATTCCATCATGTGTCCTGGATTTTTAAAGCTGTCCAATGGTGCCACATGGTAATTACAAGTTGGAATGAGTTTAAAAAATAATTTTATAATTTTATTTATAAGAATAAATTTTATTTATAATTTTATTCTCTTTAAAAATAAGTATTTTTTTTCTTTGTTCTTTGGAAAACCTATAAGAAAAAATAAGACAAGTCTTGATCAGTCCCCACAAGCAGTTACAATTGCTCAAAACCAAACCAAACCAAAACTCAAAAACAATGATTAACTTCAATAGACCCTGATAGCACACTGACAGTCAGTGGTGAGAACATAAATGTGAAGGTCACACAAGCCAGGATTTAGATGCTTTCCTTGTGTTTAAAAATTTTTTTGAGTCTCAATTTTTTATTACAGTGTATTTTTTAAGGCTTTTAAGATGATGAAAGTATATGCTCATATCCTCTCCCCACGTGCTTTTTTTTGCCCCAGGGGTACAGGTCTGTGAATCATCAGACGTACACCTTTCACAGCAGTCACCATAGCACAAATCCTCCCCAATGTCCATAACCCAGCCACCCTATCCCTACCCTCCCACCCCCCAGTAACCCTCAGTTTGTTTTGTGAGATTAGGAGTCTCTTATGGTTTGTCTTCCCCACATGCTTTTGCTTTCTTTTTTACTATGGAAATTTACTGCAAAAAAGATAACACTTCTAGTGTGAAAAACCAGAGAAGATCTTATGGAAGAAGAGAAGTTGAAATGGGTCATAAGACATTGTTGGACTCTGTCTAGATGAATTTAAGGATAAAGATATAAAGGCTGAAGGGATAACACTTTAGGCACAGAACCACACTATTTTGAAATGTTCTTTTGTGACTACCAGCTGTTGAGTATTTATTCTCTGCTAGTTTCTTAAAATAATCTTATTTAATCTTCATAAAACCTCGGGAGGAGTATATCATCATCCTTGATTTGCAAAACAGCGAATTGAGGTAGACAGAATTTAAGTGTTTTATCCAAGTCAAATACAGTGCAGACAGGGGATTCAAACCCAGCCTGACTAATCCTAAAGCCCAAAGCTCCCTGCTTTTTTAGGCATAGATGGGGAACAGCAAGTGGTTCACTGTGGTTGACACTCAGGGAACCTAGAAAGAGAAACAGAATTGGAAACATTTGCGCAAGAAGGTTTGGAGGGAATGGAATTGGAAAGACCAGTTAGGATGTGTTCAAGGAGAGGAAGTGAAGATTGATTTGGGGAGATGTGATTTAGGAATTAAGATGATTTTAGAGCTATCACAGAGGTAAAATCATGGGCTTTATTATCACAAATACCAAAGGAGAGGAAAGTAAGATTTTTCAGTGGTTGTTGGCCTGAAAAACCAAAACAAACAAACAAACAAACAAATAAACAAAAAACCCTAAATAGGAGGTAAAGGAAGAGAGTGGGTCAAAACTCACGGGAGTGGGCAGGGCTGGAGAGAAGATGTGGAACCCTTTTCTATTCTTAAATCCACAGATGGTTTTCAGTTGCAAAAGGGGAAGATTCCCATCCAAATATCATTTGTTAAGCACCTGCTAAATACCAAGGTTCGTACCAGGTACTCTCACACACTTTACTCATTAAATTCTCACAGCAACTTCTGAAGTTATCTGCAGTTAGATAACCAAATAGGGCGTTTTGGGGAGAGGTCAATGGTGGAAATGAAGTTGCCAAAAAAAGTGAAATAAGTCAATGTACAAATAACTGAATAGCTTCTGCACACTCAGCAGTCCCAGACCAAGCACAGAAGGGGATGTAAGAACACTAAAGGATGATCTCTAACTTTAACAAGTGGAGTGGATGAGTATTTGAAAGAGAAAAAGAAACTAATAAATGATAGAAAAAGGTTAAAGTTGGGAGTAAGATTGCATAACACTGACACTAAATGTTACAAGTTTCAGAGAGACATCTGTGATTCCTGATGTCAAGGAAGACAACAGGCATCTAGAACGTGAAAGATGGGTAGTATTTGACTAAGTGCTAAGGAGGGCACAGGCCTTGCTTTGGATATGAATAGAAGAGAAAACAAACAGGGGATATGACATGGCATCTGAAATTGATGTTTTTGTGTGACAATGAGGATATCAAACTGACAACAAGATAAATGAAGATGAGAAAACATCAGCAAAGTAAGAAGTGATAGGTTTGTAGTGACATTACAGATGCTCGGTCGGTCAATCAGGCAAAGCTGAAACTTCACACGGAAGAGAGTCTGAAAAATTTTAAATAGCAAAATGACATGAAACCAACATTTCAGAGAGTGTGATCAGGCAGGATCTGTTTAAGGGATTGGAAATGGGATAAAGTTTATGAACTATTGCTAAAGCTGATGAACCTAAAACATGGTTTTAAAGGAAGAAAGGACAAATTTACTAAGTCAGTATTCCTATAGGTGGTGATGGGAACTGTGTATAGGTAACTTAAGAAATTAATATTGCAACTCAAAAGGCTATAAACTATTTTGACAAAGTGCGCACACATGATAGAAACTTAAATGAGGGGCGCCTGGGTGGCTCAGTGGGTTAAAGCCGCAGCCTTCGGCTCAGGTCATGATCCCAGGGTCCTGGGATCGAGGCCCACATCGGGCTCTCTGCTCGGCAGGGAGCCTGCTTCCTCCTCTCTCTCTGCCTGCCTCTCTGCCTACTTGTAATCTCTCTCTGTGTCAAATGAATAAATAAAATCTTTAAAAAAAAAAAAAACTTAAATGAGGTTTAGATGTAAATAAGAAGAGTGAAATATGTGTGAGTATTTACTAGCAACACAGTGGAGTAAGAAAAGGGCTAGAACTGACCTGTTCATAACCTAGAAAGGAGTGATAATTTCCTTTCCTTTTTTGGCTGATTTTTGTTGTTTTGCATTATTTTATTTTGATTCTTCAGAGGTAGCCATCCAGCCATCCAATGCGTGGACATTTCAGGCAGTAAAATCAAGGGGTTTGGCACAGAGACTTCAGAGCCAGACTGCATGACTTCAGTTCTAGGCCCTGCCACTTGCTTGAAATATGACTTTGTCAAATTAATCAATCTCTTTAGGCCTTCATTTCCTTCTCTGTCAAATGAGACTGATAAGACTGTGGCAGGATACATTAGCAGATGGTCAAAGTGCTCTTAAGGGTCCATGGCTCTCTGAATGTCAGCTCTTCTTTAATCATCGAGCACACATCTATGAGTTGTTACAAGCAGAATTTTGTCAGACAGGAAACCATTTTTTCAGATCCACATCAACACATAATGTAACACCGATTTTGCCCATTGTAGCCACCTGATGTCTTCTGGCCTTAGTTCTACTACCTACATGGTGTGGGTAACAATACATAATTTATGGTGTTATGTTGAGAATCATATGAAAAATCTCGCATGATGTGCATAGAGTGAGTTTGATTTAAGTGTATTTTAGGTGAGTTCTAAGGACTATGCTAGATTCTATAGATATAGCACTGAACAAATATGCTTGGTGCTTACTTCTCTTCTTTAACATGGGATAATAGACATTACTTTTTAGGGTTAACATGCAGATTAGTTCCTGCATTGACACAAACATTGAAAAGACCACCTGACCATGAAAGCATAAGAAGCACTATTTAAGTGTATAGTGGTGGGGGGGTTGGTGCTTATATCCAAATATAGCAATATTGTGATTTTCTAATCACCACTCCCTACATCTTTCTGATTTAATGATCATATATCATTATCACTCTCTCCCTAGCAAGCCTTTCTTTTCTGCCTTATATATACCTTTAAGAAACATTTGTTTTTAAATCCCAACTGTCTCATACTTTGCCAGATCCATGATATGTTTATTGAATTGAATTCATGATGCCTAATATTTATCTCAATGAAAAAAAATTATTGATGATCATCCCAGAGCAGCCCTCTTTATTCATTCCTAGAAATAATCTTGTTATTTAAAAAGATGACAGGTTTCTAAGCATTGCAAATAGACCCCGTGTAAAGATTCTTAAAGGAGTTATTGGTAGTATCTCTAGAGACAGAGGCTCAGAATTAACAGAGACTGGTTTGCAGCATCCATCTGTAAACTGTAGGCAACATAAAGAATTAGAACGAAGTGGTAGTAGAAAAGGGGGGAAAGCCTACATTTAATTACAGACGTGCATAGTTCCTGGACTTGGCATACCCCCATGAGGGTTGCATCTGATGATCCGAAGTCAGTGGAAGTTGTTCAAGATAAATATATTAGATTTTCATATTTGTCACAATCGATCCACAAAACATTCTTGTCACTATAAATAGCTGGTATGTGCCCAGAAATAGATCTGAGCACTTCTGAGTGACTGTGATTCCTCTAACGCTGTTTTACTCTCTCAAGCAGCTTCATTGGGATAAAGGGGCTGGAGATTTTGGGAGAAGCTAGTAAATAAAAAGACTGCTGTCCTCCTAATACCGAGTTATATGACTTCACTTCTCTGTGTCGGTTTAAAGAGAACAAAATGAAGGCCTGTTTCATTTATCTCACATTCTCATTTCTCACATTTTCCCTACCCGTTTGAATTCAGGGCTAGATTTTAGAGGAGTATCTTTGCTCTGAGGAAACTTCGATTCAAGTATCATTTTGGTCTAGCCTTGTCACTGCAAATGGTATGGACTTGCTGTCAGACAAAAATAAATTCCCCCTCAGGTAACCTACTGAGACTATTCAAAGCATGTTCTAAAATAGTCTGAAAAAGGAAAAAATAATACAGAGTCATTTGAATTGCTTCATGAAAAGCAAGGAAAATCAAGGCTTAATCAAAGGATTATCAAACTAATTAGGTGTTATTTATTAATGTGTCATGTCTTGTAATAATCTTATCTGTCAGTTCACATGCAAGAGTGCAGATTAAAAAAGCATTTCAGTAATTATGTGAATATATTCCCCTCCTGCTATTCTAGGGTTCACTTGTGTGGCCCAGTAGGCAAAGAATGGAGAATCTGTGACTTTCTAACCATTCAAATGAATATGTCATTTTTATCACTTTCCTAAAGCATGCCTTAATTTAAACATGGAGATAGTAAGTATGCCCCATACCTATTTTGATATAACTAATTGTGAACTACAAAGTTCA